>OX101755.1:110482180-110801734 GCA_944452675.1 Tachina lurida | reverse complement strand
TACATCATCCATTTTTCATGCAAAAAAATTTTTTATGAAAAAAATTTAATGGACTATACATCGTCTTTTTTTCAATTTTTTATGAAAAAATTTAATCGACTATAAATCGTCCGATTCGTCTGCAAAAAATTTTATAGACTATACATCGTCTATTTTTCAAGTAAAAAATTAAATGGACTGGCTATATATAAAAAATTTAATGGATTATACATCGTCCATTTTGAAAATTTTTATAAAAAATTAAATTGACTATAATTCGTCCATTTCTTATGTAAAAACTTAAGTGGACTATATACGTCGTCTTCTTTTCATGCAAAGAATTTAATAAACTATACATCATCCATTTTTCATGCAAAAAATTTTTTTATGAAAAATATTTTTTTTTTTTCAATTTTTTATGAAAAAATTTAATCGACTATAAATCGTTCGATTCGTATGCAAAAAATTTTATAGACTATACATCGTCTATTTTTCATGCAAAAAATTAAATGGACTGGCTATATATACAAAATTTAATGGACTATACATCGTCCATTTTGAAATTTTTATAAAAAAATTAAATTGACTATAATTCGTCCATTTCGTATGTAAAAACTTAAGTGGACTATATACGTCGTCTTCTTTTCGTGCAAAGAATTTAATAAACTATACATCATCCATTTTTCATGCAAAAAATTTTTTTATGAAAAAAATTTAATGGACTATACATCGTCTTTTTTCAATTTTTTATGAAAAAATTTAATCGACTATAAATCGTCCGATTCGTATGCAAAAAATTTTATAGACTATACATCGTCTATTTTTCATGCAAAAAATTAAATGGACTGGCTATATATACAAAATTTCATGGACTATACATCGTCCATTTTGAAATTTTTATAAAAAAATTAAATTGACTATAATTCGTCCATTTCGTATGTAAAAACTTAAGTGGACTATATACGTCGTCTTCTTTTCGTGCAAAGAATTTAATAAACTATACATCATCCATTTTTCATGCAAAAAAAATTTTTATGAAAAAAATTAATGGACTATACATCGTCTTTTTTCAATTTTTTATGAAAAAATTTAATCGACTATAAATCGTCCGATTCGTATGCAACAAATTATATAGACTATACATCGTCTATTTTTCATGCAAAAAAATAAATGGACTGGCTATATATACAAAATTTCATGGACTATACATCGTCCATTTTGAAAATTTTTATAAAAAATTAAATTGACTATAATTCGTCCATTTCGTATGTAAAAATATAAGTGGACTATATACGTCGTCTTCTTTTCATGCAAAGAATTTAATAAACTATACATCATCCATTTTTCATGCAAAAAAATTTTTTATGAAAAAAATTTAATAAACTATACATCGTCTTTTTTTCAATTTTTTATGAAAAAATTTAATCGACTATAAATTGTCCGATTCGTATGCAAAAAATTTTATAGACTATACATCGTCTATTTTTCATGCAAAAAATTAAATGGACTGGCTCTATATACAAAATTTCATGGACTATACATCATCCATTTTGAAAATTTTTATAAAAAAACAAATTATATAGACTAGACATCGTCTATTTTTCATGCAAAAAGTTAAATGGACTGGCTATATATACAAAATTTCATGGACTATACATCGTCCATTTTGAAAATTTTTATAAAAAATTAAATTGACTATAATTCGTCCATTTCGTATGTAAAAACATAAGTGGACTATATACGTCGTCTTCTTTTCATGCAAAGAATTTAATAAACTATACATCATCCATTTTTCATGCAAAAAAATTTTTTATGAAAAAAATTTAATGGACTATACATCGTCTTTTTTTCAATTTTTTATGAAAAAATTTAATCGACTATAAATCGTCCGATTCGTCTGCAAAAAATTTTATAGACTATACATCGTCTATTTTTCAAGTAAAAAATTAAATGGACTGGCTATATATAAAAAATTTAATGGATTATACATCGTCCATTTTGAAAATTTTTATAAAAAATTAAATTGACTATAATTCGTCCATTTCTTATGTAAAAACTTAAGTGGACTATATACGTCGTCTTCTTTTCATGCAAAGAATTTAATAAACTATACATCATCCATTTTTCATGCAAAAAATTTTTTTATGAAAAATATTTTTTTTTTTTCAATTTTTTATGAAAAAATTTAATCGACTATAAATCGTCCGATTCGTATGCAAAAAATTTTATAGACTATACATCGTCTATTTTTCATGCAAAAAATTAAATGGACTGGCTATATATACAAAATTTAATGGACTATACATCGTCCATTTTGAAAATTTTTATAAAAAATTAAATTGACTATAATTCGTCCATTTCGTATGTAAAAACTTAAGTGGACTATATACGTCGTCTTCTTTTCGTGCAAAGAATTTAATAAACTATACATCATCCATTTTTCATGCAAAAAATTTTTTTATGAAAAAAATTTAATGGACTGTACATCGTCTTTTTTTTCAATTTTTTATGAAAAAATTTAATCGACTATAAATCGTCCGATTCGTATGCAAAATATTTTATAGACTATACATCGTCTATTTTTCATGCAAAAAATTAAATGGACTGGCTATATATACAAAATTTAATGGACTATACATTGTCCATTTTAAAATTTTTATAAAAAATTAAATTGACTATAATTCGTCCATTTCGTATGTAAAAACTTAAGTGGACTATATACGTCGTCTTCTTTTCGTGCAAAGAATTTAATAAACTATACATCATCCATTTTTCATGCAAAAAATTTTTTTATGAAAAAAAATTAATGGACTATACATCATCTTTTTTCAATTTTTTATGAAAAAATTTAATCGACTATAAATCGTCCGATTCGTATGCAACAAATTATATAGACTATACATCGTCTATTTTTCATGCAAAAAATTAAATGGACTGGCTATATATACAAAATTTCATGGACTATACATCGTCCATTTTGAAAATTTTTATAAAAAATTAAATTGACTATAATTCGTCCATTTCGTATGTAAAAACATAAGTGGACTATATACGTCGTCTTCTTTTCATGCAAAGAATTTAATAAACTATACATCATCCATTTTTCATGCAAAAAATTTTTTTATGAAAAAAATTTAATGGACTATACATCGTCTTTTTTTCAATTTTTTATGAAAAAATTTAATCGACTATAAATCGTCCGATTCGTATGCAAAAAATTTTATAGGCTATACATCGTCTATTTTTCATGCAAAAAATTAAATGGACTGGCTATATACACAAAATTTAATGGACTATACATCGTCCATTTTAAAATTTTTATAAAAAATTAAATTGACTATAATTCGTCCATTTCGTATGTAAAAACTTAAGTGGACTATACACGTCGTCTTCTTTTCGTGCAAAGAATTTAATAAACTATACATCATCCATTTTTCATGCAAAAAATTTTTTTATGAAAAAAATTTAATGGAATACATCGTCTTTTTTTCAATTTTTTATGAAAAAATTTAATCGACTATAAATCGTCCGATTCGTATGCAAAAAATTTTATAGGCTATACATCGTCTATTTTTCATGCAAAAAATTAAATGGACTGGCTATATACACAAAATTTAATGGACTATACATCGTCCATTTTAAAATTTTTATAAAAAATTAAATTGACTATAATTCGTCCATTTCGTATGTAAAAACTTAAGTGGACTATACACGTCGTCTTCTTTTCGTGCAAAGAATTTAATAAACTATACATCATCCATTTTTCATGCGAAAAATTTTTTTATGAAAAAAAATTAATGGACTATATATACATCGTCTTTTTTTCAATTTTTTATGAAAAAATTTAATCGACTATAAATCGTCCGATTCGTATGCAACAAATTATATAGACTATACATCGTCTATTTTTCATGCAAAAAATTAAATGGACTGGCTATATATACAAAATTTCATGGACTATACATCGTCCATTTTGAAAATTTTTATAAAAAATTAAATTGACTATAATTCGTCCATTTCGTATGTAAAAATATAAAAGGACTATATACGTCGTCTTCTTTTCATGCAAAGAATTTAATATACTATACATCATCCATTTTTCATGCAAAAAATTTTTTTATGAAAAAAATTTAATGGACTATACATCGTCTTTTTTCAATTTTTTATGAAAAAATTTAATCGACTATAAATCGTCCGATTCGTATGCAAAAAATTTTATAGACTATACATCGTCTATTTTTCATGCAAAAAATTAAATGGACTGGCTATATATACAAAATTTAATGGACTATACATCGTCCATTTTGAAATTTTTATAAAAAAATTAAATTGACTATAATTCGTCCATTTCGTATGTAAAAACTTAAGTGGACTATATACGTCGTCTTCTTTTCGTGCAAAGAATTTAATAAACTATACATCATCCATTTTTCATGCAAAAAAAATTTTTATGAAAAAAATTAATGGACTATACATCGTCTTTTTTCAATTTTTTATGAAAAAATTTAATCGACTATAAATCGTCCGATTCGTATGCAACAAATTATATAGACTATACATCGTCTATTTTTCATGCAAAAAATTAAATGGACTGGCTATATATACAAAATTTCATGGACTATACATCGTCCATTTTGAAAATTTTAATAAAAAATTAAATTGACTATAATTCGTCCATTTCGTATGTAAACACATAAGTGGACTATATACGTCGTCTTCTTTTCATGCAAAGAATTTAATAAACTATACATCATCCATTTTTCATGCAAAACAATTTTTTATGAAAAAAATTTAATGGACTATATACATCGTCTTTTTTTCAATTTTTTATGAAAAAATTTAATCGACTATAAATCGTCCGATTCGTATGCAAACAATTTTATAGACTATACATCGTGTATTTTTCAAGCAAAAAATTAAATGGACTGGCTATATATACAAAATTTAATGGATTATACATCGTCCATTTTGAAAATTTTTATAAAAAATTAAATTGACTATAATTCGTCCATTTCGTATGTAAAAACTTAAGTGGACTATATACGTCGTCTTCTTTTCATGCAAAGAATTTAATAAACTATACATCATCCATTTTTCATGCAAAAAATTTTTTTATGAAAAAAATTTAATGGACTATACATCGTCTTTTTTTCAATTTTTTATGAAAAAATTTAATCGACTATAAATCGTCCGATTCGTATGCAAAAAATTTTATAGACTATACATCGTCTATTTTTCATGCAAAAAATTAAATGGACTGGCTATATATACAAAATTTCATGGACTATACATCGTCCATTTTGAAATTTTTATAAAAAAATTAAATTGACTATAATTCGTCCATTTCGTATGTAAAAACTTAAGTGGACTATATACGTCGTCTTCTTTTCGTGCAAAGAATTTAATAAACTATACATCATCCATTTTTCATGCAAAAAAAATTTTTATGAAAAAAATTAATGGACTATACATCGTCTTTTTTCAATTTTTTATGAAAAAATTTAATCGACTATAAATCGTCCGATTCGTATGCAACAAATTATATAGACTATACATCGTCTATTTTTCATGCAAAAAAATAAATGGACTGGCTATATATACAAAATTTCATGGACTATACATCGTCCATTTTGAAAATTTTTATAAAAAATTAAATTGACTATAATTCGTCCATTTCGTATGTAAAAATATAAGTGGACTATATACGTCGTCTTCTTTTCATGCAAAGAATTTAATAAACTATACATCATCCATTTTTCATGCAAAAAAATTTTTTATGAAAAAAATTTAATAAACTATACATCGTCTTTTTTTCAATTTTTTATGAAAAAATTTAATCGACTATAAATTGTCCGATTCGTATGCAAAAAATTTTATAGACTATACATCGTCTATTTTTCATGCAAAAAATTAAATGGACTGGCTCTATATACAAAATTTCATGGACTATACATCGTCCATTTTGAAAATTTTTATAAAAAAACAAATTATATAGACTAGACATCGTCTATTTTTCATGCAAAAAGTTAAATGGACTGGCTATATATACAAAATTTCATGGACTATACATCGTCCATTTTGAAAATTTTTATAAAAAATTAAATTGACTATAAATCGTCCATTTCGTATGTAAAAACATAAGTGGACTATATACGTCGTCTTCTTTTCATGCAAAGAATTTAATAAACTATACATCATCCATTTTTCATGCAAAAAAATTTTTTATGAAAAAAATTTAATAAACTATACATCGTCTTTTTTTCAATTTTTTATGAAAAAATTTAATCGACTATAAATCGTCCGATTCGTCTGCAAAAAATTTTATAGACTATACATCGTCTATTTTTCAAGTAAAAAATTAAATGGACTGGCTATATATAAAAAATTTAATGGATTATACATCGTCCATTTTGAAAATTTTTATAAAAAATTAAATTGACTATAATTCGTCCATTTCTTATGTAAAAACTTAAGTGGACTATATACGTCGTCTTCTTTTCATGCAAAGAATTTAATAAACTATACATCATCCATTTTTCATGCAAAAAATTTTTTTATGAAAAATATTTTTTTTTTTTTTTCAATTTTTTATGAAAAAATTTAATCGACTATAAATCGTCCGATTCGTATGCAAAAAATTTTATAGACTATACATCGTCTATTTTTCATGCAAAAAATTAAATGGACTGGCTATATATACAAAATTTAATGGACTATACATCGTCCATTTTAAAATTTTTATAAAAAATTAAATTGACTATAATTCGTCCATTTCGTATGTAAAAAGTTAAGTGGACTATATACGTCGTCTTCTTTTCGTGCAAAGAATTTAATAAACTATACATCATCCATTTTTCATGCAAAAAATTTTTTTATGAAAAAAAATTAATGGACTATACATCATCTTTTTTCAATTTTTTATGAAAAAATTTAATCGACTATAAATCGTCCGATTCGTATGCAACAAATTATATAGACTATACATCGTCTATTTTTCATGCAAAAAATTAAATGGACTGGCTATATATACAAAATTTCATGGACTATACATCGTCCATTTTGAAAATTTTTATAAAAAATTAAATTGACTATAATTCGTCCATTTCGTATGTAAAAACTTAAGTGGACTATATACGTCGTCTTCTTTTCATGCAAAGAATTTAATAAACTATACATCATCCATTTTTCATGCAAAAAATTTTTTTATGAAAAAAATTTAATGGACTGTACATCGTCTTTTTTTTCAATTTTTTATGAAAAAATTTAATCGACTATAAATCGTCCGATTCGTATGCAAAATATTTTATAGACTATACATCGTCTATTTTTCATGCAAAAAATTAAATGGACTGGCTATATATACAAAATTTAATGGACTATACATTGTCCATTTTAAAATTTTTATAAAAAATTAAATTGACTATAATTCGTCCATTTCGTATGTAAAAACTTAAGTGGACTATATACGTCGTCTTCTTTTCGTGCAAAGAATTTAATAAACTATACATCATCCATTTTTCATGCAAAAAATTTTTTTATGAAAAAAAATTAATGGACTATACATCATCTTTTTTCAATTTTTTATGAAAAAATTTAATCGACTATAAATCGTCCGATTCGTATGCAACAAATTATATAGACTATACATCGTCTATTTTTCATGCAAAAAATTAAATGGACTGGCTATATATACAAAATTTCATGGACTATACATCGTCCATTTTGAAAATTTTTATAAAAAATTAAATTGACTATAATTCGTCCATTTCGTATGTAAAAACATAAGTGGACTATATACGTCGTCTTCTTTTCATGCAAAGAATTTAATAAACTATACATCATCCATTTTTCATGCAAAAAATTTTTTTATGAAAAAAATTTAATGGACTATACATCGTCTTTTTTTCAATTTTTTATGAAAAAATTTAATCGACTATAAATCGTCCGATTCGTATGCAAAAAATTTTATAGGCTATACATCGTCTATTTTTCATGCAAAAAATTAAATGGACTGGCTATATACACAAAATTTAATGGACTATACATCGTCCATTTTAAAATTTTTATAAAAAATTAAATTGACTATAATTCGTCCATTTCGTATGTAAAAACTTAAGTGGACTATACACGTCGTCTTCTTTTCGTGCAAAGAATTTAATAAACTATACATCATCCATTTTTCATGCAAAAAATTTTTTTATGAAAAAAATTTAATGGAATACACGTCTTTTTTTCAATTTTTTATGACAAAATTTAATCGACTATAAATCGTCCGATTCGTATGCAAAAAATTTTATAGGCTATACATCGTCTATTTTTCATGCAAAAAATTAAATGGACTGGCTATATACACAAAATTTAATGGACTATACATCGTCCATTTTAAAATTTTTATAAAAAATTAAATTGACTATAATTCGTCCATTTCGTATGTAAAAACTTAAGTGGACTATACACGTCGTCTTCTTTTCGTGCAAAGAATTTAATAAACTATACATCATCCATTTTTCATGCAAAAAATTTTTTTATGAAAAAAAATTAATGGACTATATATACATCGTCTTTTTTTAAATTTTTTATGAAAAAATTTAATCGACTATAAATCGTCCGATTCGTATGCAACAAATTATATAGACTATACATCGTCTATTTTTCATGCAAAAAATTAAATGGACTGGCTATATATACAAAATTTCATGGACTATACATCGTCCATTTTGAAAATTTTTATAAAAAATTAAATTGACTATAATTCGTCCATTTCGTATGTAAAAATATAAAAGGACTATATACGTCGTCTTCTTTTCATGCAAAGAATTTAATATACTATACATCATCCATTTTTCATGCAAAAAATTTTTTTATGAAAAAAATTTAATGGACTATACATCGTCTTTTTTCAATTTTTTATGAAAAAATTTAATCGACTATAAATCGTCCGATTCGTATGCAAAAAATTTTATAGACTAGACATCGTCTATTTTTCATGCAAAAAATTAAATGGACTGGCTATATATACAAAATTAAATGGACTATACATCGTCCATTTTGAAATTTTTATAAAAAAATTAAATTGACTATAATTCGTCCATTTCGTATGTAAAAACTTAAGTGGACTATACACGTCGTCTTCTTTTCGTGCAAAGAATTTAATAAACTATACATCATCCATTTTTCATGCAAAACAATTTTTTATGAAAAAAATTTAATGGACTATACATCGTATTTTTTTCAATTTTTTATGAAAAAATTTAATCGACTATAAATCGTCCGATTCGTATGCAAACAATTTTATAGACTATACATCGTCTATTTTTCATGCAAACAATTAAATGGACAGGCTATATATACAAAATTTAATGGACTATACATCGTCCATTTTGAAATTTTTATAAAAATATTAAATTGACTATAATTCGTCCATTTCGTATGTAAAAACTTAAGTGGACTATATACATCGTCTTCTTTTCGTGCAAAGAATTTAATAAACTATACATCATCCATTTTTCATGCAAAAAAAATTTTTATGAAAAAAATTAATGGACTATACATCGTCTTTTTTCAATTTTTTATGAAAAAATTTAATCGACTATAAATCGTCCGATTCGTATGCAACAAATTATATAGACTATACATCGTCTATTTTTCATGCAAAAAATTAAATGGACTGGCTATATATACAAAATTTCATGGACTATACATCGTCCATTTTGAAAATTTTAATAAAAAATTAAATTGACTATAATTCGTCCATTTCGTATGTAAACACATAAGTGGACTATATACGTCGTCTTCTTTTCATGCAAAGAATTTAATAAACTATACATCATCCATTTTTCATGCAAAAAAATTTTTTATGAAAAAAATTTAATGGACTATACATCGTATTTTTTTCAATTTTTTATGAAAAAATTTAATCGACTATAAATCGTCCGATTCGTATGCAAACAATTTTATAGACTATACATCGTCTATTTTTCATGCAAAAAATTAAATGGACTGGCTATATATACAAAAGTTAATGGACTATACATCGTCCATTTTAAAATTTTTATAAAAAATTAAATTGACTATAATTCGTCCATTTCGTATGTAAAAACTTAAGTGGACTATATACGTCGTCTTCTTTTCGTGCAAAGAATTTAATAAACTATACATCATCCATTTTTCATGCAAAAAATTTTTTTATGAAAAAAAATTAATGGACTATACATCGTCTTTTTTTCAATTTTTTATGAAAAAATTTAATCGACTATAAATCGTCCGATTCGTATGCAACAAATTATATAGACTAGACATCGTCTATTTTTCATGCAAAAAATTAAATGGACTGGCTATATATACAAAATTTCATGGACTATACATCGTCCATTTTGAAAATTTTTATAAAAAATTAAATTGACTATAATTCGTCCATTTCGTATGTAAAAACATAAGTGGACTATATACGTCGTCTTCTTTTCATGCAAAGAATTTAATAAACTATACATCATCCATTTTTCATGCAAAAACATTTTTTATGAAAAAAATTTAATGGACTATATACATCGTCTTTTTTTCAATTTTTTATGAAAAAATTTAATCGACTATAAATCGTCCGATTCGTATGCAAAAAATTTTATAGACTATATATCGTCTATTTTTCAAGCAAAAAATTAAATGGACTGGCTATATATACAAAATTTAATGGATTATACATCGTCCATTTTGAAAATTTTTATAAAAAATTAAATTGACTATAATTCGTCCATTTCGTATGTAAAAACTTAAGTGGACTATATACGTCGTCTTCTTTTCATGCAAAGAATTTAATAAACTATACATCATCCATTTTTCATGCAAAAAATTTTTTTATGAAAAAAATTTAATACATCGTCTTTTTTTCAATTTTTTATGAAAAAATTTAATCGACTATAAATCGTCCGATTCGTATGCAAAAAATTGTATAGGCTATACATCGTCTATTTTTCATGCAAAAAATTAAATGGACTGGCTATATATACAAAATTTAATGGACTATACATCGTCCATTTTAAAATTTTTATAAAAAATTAAATTGACTATAATTCGTCCATTTCGTATGTAAAAACTTAAGTGGACTATATACGTCGTCTTCTTTTCGAGCAAAGAATTTAATAAACTATACATCATCCATTTTTCATGCAACAAATTTTTTTATGAAAAAAAATTAATGGACTATATAACATCGTCTTTTTTTCAATTTTTTATGAAAAAATTTAATCGACTATAAATCGTCCGATTCGTATGCAACAAATTATATAGACTATACATCGTCTATTTTTCATGCAAAAAATTAAATGGACTGGCTATATATACAAAATTTCATGGACTATACATCGTCCATTTTGAAAATTTTTATAAAAAATTAAATTGACTATAATTCGTCCATTTCGTATGTAAAAATATAAAAGGACTATATACGTCGTCTTCTTTTCATGCAAAGAATTTAATAAACTATACATCATCCATTTTTCATGCAAAAAAATTTTTTATGAAAAAAATTTAATAAACTATACATCGTATTTTTTTAAATTTTTTATGAAAAAATTTAATCGACTATAAATCGTCCGATTCGTATGCAAACAATTTTATAGACTATACATCGTGTATTTTTCAAGCAAAAAATTAAATGGACTGGCTATATATACAAAATTTAATGGATTATACATCGTCCATTTTGAAAATTTTTATAAAAAATTAAATTGACTATAATTCGTCCATTTCGTATGTAAAAACTTAAGTGGACTATATACGTCGTCTTCTTTTCATGCAAAGAATTTAATAAACTATACATCATCCATTTTTCATGCAAAAAATTTTTTTATGAAAAAAATTTAATGGACTATACATCGTCTTTTTTTCAATTTTTTATGAAAAAATTTAATCGACTATAAATCGTCCGATTCGTATGCAAAAAATTTTATAGACTATACATCGTCTATTTTTCATGCAAAAAATTAAATGGACTGGCTATATATAAAAAATTTAATGGACTATACATCGTCCATTTTGAAATTTTTATAAAAAAATTAAATTGACTATAATTCGTCCATTTCGTATGTAAAAACTTAAGTGGACTATATACGTCGTCTTCTTTTCGTGCAAAGAATTTAATAAACTATACATCATCCATTTTTCATGCAAAAAAAAATTTTATGAAAAAAATTAATGGACTATACATCGTCTTTTTTCAATTTTTTATGAAAAAATTTAATCGACTATAAATCGTCCGATTCATATGCAAACAATTTTATAGACTATACATCGTCTATTTTTCATGCAAAAAATTAAATGGACTGGCTATATATACAAAATTTCATGGACTATACATCGTCCATTTTGAAAATTTTTATAAAAAATTAAATTGACTATAATTCGTCCATTTCGTATGTAAAAACATAAGTGGACTATATACGTCGTCTTCTTTTCATGCAAAGAATTTAATAAACTATACATCATCCATTTTTCATGCAAAAAAATTTTTTATGAAAAAAATTTAATGGACTATACATCGTCTTTTTTTCAATTTTTTATGAAAAAATTTAATCGACTATAAATCGTCCGATTCGTCTGCAAAAAATTTTATAGACTATACATCGTCTATTTTTCAAGTAAAAAATTAAATGGACTGGCTATATATAAAAAATTTAATGGATTATACATTGTCCATTTTGAAAATTTTTATAAAAAATTAAATTGACTATAATTCGTCCATTTCTTATGTAAAAACTTAAGTGGACTATATACGTCGTCTTCTTTTCATGCAAAGAATTTAATAAACTATACATCATCCATTTTTCATGCAAAAAATTTTTTTATGAAAAATATTTTTTTTTTTTCAATTTTTTATGAAAAAATTTAATCGACTATAAATCGTCCGATTCGTATGCAAAAAATTTTATAGACTATACATCGTCTATTTTTCATGCAAAAAATTAAATGGACTGGCTATATATACAAAATTTAATGGACTATACATCGTCCATTTTAAAATTTTTATAAAAAATTAAATTGACAATAATTCGTCCATTTCGTATGTAAAAACTTAAGTGGACTATATACGTCGTCTTCTTTTCATGCAAAGAATTTAATAAACTATACATCATCCATTTTTCATGCAAAAAATTTTTTTATGAAAAAAAATTAATGGACTATATATACATCATCTTTTTTCAATTTTTTATGAAAAAATTTAATCGACTATAAATCGTCCGATTCGTATGCAACAAATTATATAGACTATACATCGTCTATTTTTCATGCAAAAAATTAAATGGACTGGCTATATATACAAAATTTCATGGACTATACATCGTCCATTTTGAAAATTTTTATAAAAAATTAAATTGACTATAATTCGTCCATTTCGTATGTAAAAACTTAAGTGGACTATATACGTCGTCTTCTTTTCATGCAAAGAATTTAATAAACTATACATCATCCATTTTTCATGCAAAAAATTTAATGGACTGTACATCGTCTTTTTTTCAATTTTTTATGAAAAAATTTAATCGACTATAAATCGTCCGATTCGTATGCAAAAAATTTTATAGACTATACATCGTCTATTTTTCATGCAAAAAATTAAATGGACTGGCTATATATACAAAATTTAATGGACTATACATTGTCCATTTTAAAATTTTTATAAAAAATTAAATTGACTATAATTCGTCCATTTCGTATGTAAAAACTTAAGTGGACTATATACGTCGTCTTCTTTTCGTGCAAAGAATTTAATAAACTATACATCATCCATTTTTCATGCAAAAAATTTTTTTATGAAAAAAAATTAATGGACTATACATCATCTTTTTTCAATTTTTTATGAAAAAATTTAATCGACTATAAATCGTCCGATTCGTATGCAACAAATTATATAGACTATACATCGTCTATTTTTCATGCAAAAAATTAAATGGACTGGCTATATATACAAAATTTCATGGACTATACATCGTCCATTTTGAAATTTTTATAAAAAATTAAATTGACTATAATTCGTCCATTTCGTATGTAAAAATATAAGTGGACTATATACGTCGTCTTCTTTTCATGCAAAGAATTTAATAAACTATACATCATCCATTTTTCATGCAAAAAATTTTTTATGAAAAAAATTTAATAAACTATACATCGTATTTTTTTCAATTTTTTATGAAAAAATTTAATCGACTATAAATCGTCCGATTCGTATGCAACAAATTATATAGACTAGACATCGTCTATTTTTCATGCAAAAAGTTAAATGGACTGGCTATATATACAAAATTTCATGGACTATACATCGTCCATTTTGAAAATTTTTATAAAAAATTAAATTGACTATAATTCGTCCATTTCGTATGTAAAAACATAAGTGGACTATATACGTCGTCTTCTTTTCATGCAAAGAATTTAATAAACTATACATCATCCATTTTTCATGCAAAAAAATTTTTTATGAAAAAAATTTAATGGACTATACATCGTCTTTTTTTCAATTTTTTATGAAAAAATTTAATCGACTATAAATCGTCCGATTCGTCTGCAAAAAATTTTATAGACTATACATCGTCTATTTTTCAAGTAAAAAATTAAATGGACTGGCTATATATACAAAATTTCATGGACTATACATCGTCCATTTTGAAAATTTTTATAAAAAATTAAATTGACTATAATTCGTCCATTTCGTATGTAAAAACATAAGTGGACTATATACGTCGTCTTCTTTTCATGCAAAGAATTTAATAAACTGTACATCATCCATTTTTCATGCAAAAAAATTTTTTATGAAAAAAATTTAATGGACTATACATCGTCTTTTTTTCAATTTTTTATGAAAAAATTTAATCGACTATAAATCGTCCGATTCGTATGCAAAAAATTTTATAGACTATACATCGTCTATTTTTCAAGCAAAAAATTAAATGGACTGGCTATATATACAAAATTTAATGGATTATACATCGTCCATTTTGAAAATTTTTATAAAAAATTAAATTGACTATAATTCGTAAAAACTTAAGTGGACTATATACGTCGTCTTCTTTTCATGCAAAGAATTTAATAAACTATACATCATCCATTTTTCATGCAAAAAATGTTTTTATGAAAAAAATTTAATGGACTGTACATCGTCTTTTTTTCAATTTTTTATGAAAAAATTTAATCGACTATAAATCGTCCGATTCGTATGCAAAAAATTTTATAGACTATACATCGTCTATTTTTCATGCAAAAAATTAAATGGACTGGCTATATATACAAAATTTAATGGACTATACATCCTCCATTTTAAAATTTTTATAAAAAATTAAATTGACTATAATTCGTCTATTTCGTATGTAAAAACTTAAGTGGACTATATACGTCGTCTTCTTTTCATGCAAAGAATTTAATAAACTATACATCATCCATTTTTCATGCAAAAAATTTTTTTATGAAAAAAATTTAATGGACTATACATCGTCTTTTTTTAAATTTTTTATGAAAAAATTTAATCGACTATAAATCGTCCGATTCGTATGCAACAAATTATATAGACTATACATCGTCTATTTTTCATGCAAAAAATTAAATGGACTGGCTATATATACAAAATTTCATGGACTATACATCGTCCATTTTGAAAATTTTTATAAAAAATTAAATTGACTATAATTCGTCCATTTCGTATGTAAAAATATAAGTGGACTATATACGTAGTCTTCTTTTCATGCAAAGAATTTAATAAACTATACATCATCCATTTTTCATGCAAAAAAATTTTTTATGAAAAAAATTTAATGGACTGTACATCGTCTTTTTTTCAATTTTTTATGAAAAAATTTAATCGACTATAAATCGTCCGATTCGTATGCAAAAAATTTTATAGACTATACATCGTCTATTTTTCATGCAAAAAATTAAATGGACTGGCTATATATACAAAATTTAATGGACTATACATCGTCCATTTTAAAATTTTTATAAAAAATTAAATTGACTATAATTCGTCCATTTCGTATGTAAAAACTTAAGTGGACTATATACGTCGTCTTCTTTTCATGCAAAGAATTTAATAAAGTATACATCATCCATTTTTCATGCAAAAAATTTTTTATGAAAAAAAATTAATGGACTATACATCGTCTTTTTTCAATTTTTTATGAAAATATTTAATCGACTATAAATCGTCCGATTCGTATGCAACAAATTATATAGACTATACATCGTCTATTTTTCATGCAAAAAATTAAATGGACTGGCTATATATACAAAATTTCATGGACTATACATCGTCCATTTTGAAAATTTTGATAAAAAATTAAATTGACTATAATTCGTCCATTTCGTATGTAAAAATATAAGTGGACTATATACGTCGTCTTCTTTTCATGCAAAGAATTTAATAAACTATACATCATCCATTTTTCATGCAAAAAATTTTTTATGAAAATAATTTAATAAACTATTCATCGTCTTTTTTTTTTCAATTTTTTATGAAAAAATTTAATCGACTATAAATCGTCCGATTCGTATGCAAACAATTTTATAGACTATACATCGTCTATTTTTCATGCAAAAAATTAAATGGACTAGCTATATATACAAAATTTAATGGACTATACATCGTCAATTTTGAAAATTTTTATAAAAAATTAAATTGACTATAATTCGTCCATTTCGTATGTAAAAACATAAGTGGACTATATACGTCGTCTTCTTTTCATGCAAAGAATTTAATAAACTATACATCATCCATTTTTCATGCAAAAAAAATTTTTATGAAAAAAATTTAATGGACTATACATCGTATTTTTTTCAATTTTTTATGAAAAAATTTAATCGACTATAAATCAAGGTTGGAAACCGAAACAAAGAACGGTATCGTTATTGATACCGGTACAATTATTTTTTAAATTTCGGTATCGGTAGCGGTATCGGTATTTTTTTTTTATTTCGGTATCGGTATTACCGGTACATACCGTATTCGAGTTTATAATACCGGTATACCGATATTACTGATAAATTTATTATTTCAGGCAGTGGACATAGCAAAAAATCTTTTTTTATTAAATTACTTCAAAAAAGGGAGTATTTTTACATATTAACATACCCAGTAAAAAAAATTGGAAGTCATTCTAAAGGAACTACATTTTCATTGCTTCCAAAAAATTGATATTTTAAATTTGCCGATAATTAGCAGAAAATCAAGTATAAGTTTATTTTAGTCATACAAAACCTTGTAATTCCTTCATAGTTTTAGAAATTACTCACCAGATATTTAAAAAAATCAATTTTTTTTAAGAAACTTATGAACTAATTTTGGTCTAAAATTTTTAAGTTATTTGCTTAAATTAACATGAAAATACTGTTTCGCGTTTAATTTCCTATAAAAAGAAACTAATTGTTAAAATAGGTAACTATTAGCAATTTTTCCTAGATGAAAATATTATCAAAAGAACACAAAAAAGAACATTTTTCTTAAAATCGCTTCCAATTCGGTGACCAGGCATCGAAAAAGAAAACTTCTTGCAATGACAACCCTATGTAAAAATCATTAGATCGGATCGAAATTTGCACTACTTCCAGATCGCAAACTCTACATTTTCATGACTTTTTTGGAGTGTCTTTTTTTACTGGGATAGGTACATATGTATAAAAGGACATATACTTATATGTTTCTATATATGTTTTTATACTATTATTAAACAATAATTTATTAAAAAGTGAAACAAGGAGACTGCAGTTCAAACTTTACATATATAAGGTATACATTAGCATGTCCCTTATTTTTTTGACGTCACTTTTTTGTTGCGCATACCCACTAAAAAGTTTCGAAATGACCAAAAAAGCCACCAAAAAAATTTTACTGTGATCTAAGAAAGGTAACACGTGGTGACTTGCGATTTAGTTCAGTGTTATTAATATGTGCCAGTAAGACGCATAACACAGTGTGACAAAACAAAAATACCTGCAAAGTGTTACTATTTTTCTGGTCGAGTATAACAACAATCTGTATTTTAAATTTTCCAAACACCTCCAAAATTTTGAGTTACAGGTAAAAACCGGGTTTTCGTACCCGTAGGCAGTTATCAACTTCTAACTAAGTTAAATACCAACCGATTTTAAATTTATAACGGACACAGAAAGAAGAGACTAAGACCTTTCGAACCATATACATATATCTTGTTTCAGTAAATTTCAAATATATGTCTATATTTTTCACCAAATATAATTTTTTCGGTTTTTTTTGACACTTTTATACTTTGGACACATTCTTAGGCAATATTTTTGTACTAGACCCATATTATTTATAACTTTCTCGCCAAATTCAAACGAAACGAACATTTGAATATTTCAATTTAAAGAATAAACAATATTCTTTTAGCCAACTTAAAAACAAAGAAACAATTAAAAATTAAAACTTAAAGCAGATACTTTTCTTCACCTCAAGAGAGGAATCTTTAACTTCTAATATAAAAATTTAGAAGTTTTTTCTCTATCAACCTTATTTATTACGGTGAAGTGTGTAAACAAGACCAAAACCAAAGAAAGAAAGTTAATTGAAATATATTTTTGTAAATTTTTTCCATATTACGGTTTACAGATCAACTAAGGTTGGATTGAAACCGAAACAACTTAACTTTTAAATAACTGTTTTTTTGGTATTCTGAATAACAACTAATTTTAGTTGTCTTCGAGTTAATGCTCGAAAAACAAAGGTTCTATGCTATGTTTTTTGAAACCATAGTATCCATTACAAAACATTTTAGATATTTATAGTTCTGGCCTTGCTATTTTTCCTTGAGATTATATGTTTTATGAACATGGCAATAATATTGGTTGACAAATGGGATTGGTTGTCGTCTGGAATAATAAACGTACACAATGGACAAAATAAAAACCAAAATACAACTGAAAAAAATCAGTTGTCTCATGGTTAAAAAAGTTGTAATGCCTAATACAAATTTGGTAACTACAAATCACCTATCATTAATTTTTTTCCCGGAATCGGTATACCGGTACGTACCGGTATAGACGTAAACGGTAGCCTGGATACCGGTATTTTCTAACCGAAATGGATTTCGGTATCGGTAACGATACCGGTATCTAATTTTAGCGGTATTTGAATCGGTATCGGTATTTTTACGATACCGTTTGCCAACCTTGCTATAAATCGTCCGATTCGTATGCAAACAATTTTATAGACTATACATCGTCTATTTTTCATGCAAAAAATTAAATGGACTGGCTATATATACAAAATTTAATGGACTATACATCGTCAATTTTGAAAATTTTTATAAAAAATTAAATTGACTATAATTCGTCCATTTCGTATGTAAAAACATAAGTGGACTATATACGTCGTCTTCTTTTCATGCAAAGAATTTAATAAACTATACATCATCCATTTTTCATGCAAAAAAATTTTTTATGAAAAAATTTAATCGACTATAAATCGTCCAACTCGTATGCAAAAAATTTTATGGACTATACATAGTCTATTTTTCAAGCAAAAAATTAAATGGACTGGCTATATATACAAAATTTAATGGACTATATATACATCGTCCATTTTAAAATTTTTATAAAAAATTAAATTGACTATAATTCGTCCATTTCGTATGTAAAATTTTAAGTGGACTATATACGTCGTCTTCTTTTCGTGCAAAGAATTTAATAAACTATACATCATCCATTTTTCATGCAAAAAAATTTTTTATGAAAAAAAATTAATGGACTATATATACATCGTCTTTTTTTAAATTTTTTATGAAAAAATTTTATCGACTATAAATCGTCCGATTCGTATGCAACAAATTATATAGACTATACGTCGTCTATTTTTCATGCAAAAAATTAAATGGACTGGCTATATATACAAAATTTAATGGACTATACATCGTCCATTTTGAAAATTTTTATAAAAAATTTAATTGACTATAATTCGTCCATTTCGTATGTAAAAACTTAAGTGGACTATGTACGTCGTCTTCTTTTCGTGCAAAGAATTTAATAAACTATACATCATCCATTTTTCATGCAAAAAAATTTTTTATGAAAAAAATTTAATGGACTATACATCTTTTTTTTCAATTTTTTATGAAAAAATTTAATCGACTATAAATCGTCCGATTCGTATGCAAAAAATTTTATAGACTATACATCGTCTATTTTTCATGCAAAAAATTAAATGGACTGGCTATATATACAAAATTTAATGGACTATACATTGTCCATTTTTTAAATTTTTATAAAAAATTAAATTGACTATAATTCGTCCATTTCGTATGTAAAAACTTAAGTGGACTATATACGTCGTCTTTTTTTCGTGCAAAGAATTTAATAAACTATACATCATCCATTTTTCATACAACAAATATTTTAATGAAAAAAATTTAATGGACTATACATCGTCCATTTTAAAAATTTTTATAAAAAATTAAATTGACTATAATTCGTCCATTTCGTATGTAAAAACTTAAGTGGACTATATACGTCGTCTTCTTTTCGTGCAAAGAATTTAATAAACTATATATCATCCATTTTTCATGCAAAAAAAATTTTTTATGAAAAAAATTTAATGGACTATACATCGTATTTTTTTCAATTTTTTATGAAAAAATTTAATTGACTATAAATCGTACGATTCGTATGCAAACAATTTTATAGACTATACATCGTTTTTTTTTCATGCAAAAAATTAAATGGACTGGCTATATATACAAAATTTAATGGACTATACATCGTCAATTTTGAAAATTTTTATAAAAAATTAAATTGACTATAATTCGTCCATTTCGTATGTAAAAACATAAGTGGACTATATACGTCGTCTTCTTTTCATGCAAAGAATTTAATAAACTATACATCATCCATTTTTCATGCAAAAAAATTTTTTATGAAAAAAATTTAATGGACATACATCGTATTTTTTTAAATTTTTTATGAAAAAATTTAATCGACTATAAATCGTCCGATTCGTATGCAACAAATTATATAGACTAGACATCGTCTAATTTTCATGCAAAAAATTAAATGGACTGGCTATATATACAAAATTTCATGGACTATACATCGTCCATTTTGAAAATTTTTATAAAAAATTAAATTGACTATAATTCGTCCATTTCGTATGTAAAAACATAAGTGGACTATATACGTCGTCTTCTTTTCATGCAAAGAATTTAATAAACTATACATCATCAATTTTTCATGCAAAAAAATTTTTTATGAAAAAAATTTAATGGACTATACATCGTCTTTTTTTCAATTTTTTATGAAAAAATTTAATCGACTATAAATCGTCCGATTCGTATGCAAAAAATTTTATAGACTATACATCGTCTATTTTTCAAGCAAAAAATTAAATGGACTGGCTATATATACAAAATTTCATGGACTATACATCGTCCATTTTGAAAATTTTTATAAAAAATTAAATTGACTATAATTCGTCCATTTCGTATGTAAAAACATAAGTGGACTATATACGTCGTCTTCTTTTCATGCAAAGAATTTAATAAACTATACATCATCCATTTTTCATGCAAAAAAATTTTTTATGAAAAAAATTTAATGGACTCGTCTTTTTTTCAATTTTTTATGAAAAAATTTAATCGACTATAAATCGTCTATTTTTCAAGCAAAAAATTAAATGGACTGGCTATATATACAAAATTTAATTTTTATAAAAAATTAAATTGACTATAATTCGTCCATTTCGTATGTAAAAATTTAAGTGGACTATATACGTCGTCTTCTTTTCGTGCATAGAATTTAATAAACTATACATCATCCATTTTTCATGCAAACAATTTTTTTATGAAAAAAATTTAATGGACTATACATCGTCTTTTTTCAATTTTTTATGAAAAAATTTTATCGACTATAAATCGTCCGATTCGTATGCAAAAAATTATATAGACTATACATCGTCTATTTTTCATGCAAAAAATTAAATGGACTGGCTATATATACAAAATTTAATGGACTATACATCGTCCATTTTGAAAATTTTTATAAAAAATTAAATTGACTATAATTCGTCCATTTCGTATGTAAAAACTTAAGTGTACAATATACGTCGTCTTCTTTTCGTGCAAAGAATTTAATAAACTATAATACATCATCCATTTTTCATGGAAAAAAATTTTTTATGTAAAAAATTTAATGTACTATACATCGTCTTTTTTTAAATTTTTTATTAAAAAATTTAATCGACTGTAAATCGTCCGATTCGTATGCAAAAAATTTTATAGACTATACATCGTCTATTTTTCATGCAAAAAATTAAATGGACTGGCTATATATACAAAATTTAATGGACTATACATCGTCCATTTTGAAAATTTTTATAAAAAATTAAATTGACTATAATTCGTCCATTTCGTATGTAAAAACTTAAGTGGACTATATACGTCGTCTTCTTTTCGTGCAAGGAATTTAATAAACTATACATCATCCATTTTCCATGCAAAAAAATTTTGTATGAAAAAAATTTAATGGACTATACATCGTCTTTTTTCAATTTATGAAAAAATTTTATCGACTATAAATCGTCCGATTCGTATGCAACAAACTATATAGACATCGTCTATTTTTCATGCAAAAAATTAAATGGACTGGCTATATATACAAAATTTAATGGACTATACATCGTCCATTTTGAAAATTTTTATAAAAAATTAAATTGACTATAATTCGTCCATTTCGTATGTAAAAACATAAGTGGACTATATACGTCGTCTTCTTTTCGTGCAAAGAGTTTTAACATCGTCTTTTTTTCAATTTTTTATGAAAAAATTTAATCGACTATAAATCGTCCGATTCGTATGCAAAAAATTTTATAGACTATACATCGTCTATTTTTCATGCAAAAAATTAAATGGACTGGCTATATATACAAAATTTAATGGACTATACATCGTCCATTTTGAAAATTTTTATAAAAAATTAAATTGACTATAATTCGTCCATTTCGTATGTAAAAACATAAGTGGACTATATACGTCGTCTTCTTTTCGTGCAAAGAATTTTAACATCGTCTTTTTTTCAATTTTTTATGAAAAAATTTAATCGACTATAAATCGTCCGATTCGTATGCAAAAAATTTTATAGACTACACATCGTCTATTTTTCATGCAAAAAATTAAATGGACTGGCTATATATACAAAATTTAATGGACTATATATACATCGTCCATTTTAAAATTTTTATAAAAAATTAAATTGACTATAATTCGTCCATTTCGTATGTAAAATTTTAAGTGGACTATATACGTCGTCTTCTTTTCGTGCAAAGAATTTAATAAACTATACATCATCCATTTTTCATGCAAAAAAATTTTTTATGAAAAAAATTAATGGACTATATATATGTACATCGTCTTTTTTCAATTTTTTATGAAAAAATTTTATCGACTATAAATCGTCCGATTCGTATGCAACAAATTATATAGACTATACGTCGTCTATTTTTCATGCAAATATTAAATGGACTGGCTATATATACAAAATTTAATGGACTATACATCGTCCATTTTGAAAATTTTTATAAAAAATTAAATTGACTATAATTCGTCCATTTCGTATGTAAAAACTTAAGTGGACTATATACGTCGTCTTCTTTTCGTGCAAAGAATTTAATAAACTATACATCATCCATTTTTCATGCAAACAATTTTTTTATGAAAAAAATTTAATGGACTATACATCGTCTTTTTTCAATTTTTTATGAAAAAATTTTATCGACTATAAATCGTCCGATTCGTATGCAACAAATTATATAGACTATACGTCGTCTATTTTTCATGCAAAAAAATTAAATGGACTGGCTATATATACAAAATTTAATGGACTATACATCGTCTATTTTGAAAATTTTTATAAAAAATTAAATTGACTATAATTCATCCATTTCGTATTTAAAAACTTAAGTGGACTATATACGTCGTCTTCTTTTCGTGCAAGGAATTTAATAAACTATACATCATCCATTTTCCATGCAAAAAAATTTTGTATGAAAAAAATTTAATGGACTATACATCGTCTTTTTTCAATTTATGAAAAAATTTTATCGACTATAAATCGTCCGATTCGTATGCAAAAAATTTTATAGACTATACATCGTCTATTTTTCATGCAAAAAATTAAATGGACTGGCTATATATACAAAATTTAATGGACTATACATTGTCCATTTTTTAAATTTTTATAAAAAATTAAATTGACTATAATTCGTCCATTTCGTATGTAAAAACTTAAGTGGACTATATACGTCGTCTTTTTTTTCGTGCAAAGAATTTAATAAACTATACATCATCCATTTTTCATACAAAAAATTTTTTTATGAAAAAAATTTAATGGACTATACATCGTCCATTTTGAAAATTTTTATAAAAAATTAAATTGACTATAATTCGTCCATTTCGTATGTAAAAACTTAAGTGGACTATATACGTCGTCTTCTTTTCGTGCAAAGAATTTAATAAACTATATATCATCCATTTTTCATGCAAAAAAAAATTTTTTATGAAAAAAATTTAATGGACTATACATCGTCTTTTTTTCAATTTTTTATAAAAAATTAATTCGTCCATTTCGTATGTAAAAACTTAAGTGGACTATATACGTCGTCTTCTTTTCGTGCAAAGAATTTAATAAACTATACATCATCCATTTTTCATGCAAAAAAATTTTTTATGAAAAAAATTTAATTTCATAACAAAAAAATTTGTTATGAAAAAAATTTAATTTCATAACAAAAAAATTTGTTATGAAAAAAATTTCATGGACATACATATATCGTCTTTTTTCAATTTCTTATGAAAAAATTTAATCGACTATAAATCGTCCGATTCGTATGCAAAAAATTTTATAGACTATAAATCGTCTATTTTTCATGCAAAAAATTAAATGGACTGGCTATATAATTTAATTTAATATTTAATTTTAATTATTTAATTTTTTTATAAAATATTTAAAAATGGACGATGTATAGTCCATTAAATTTTGTATGTATACTCAGTTCATTTAATTTTTTGCATGAAAAATAGACGATGTATAGTCTATTCAATTTTTTGCATACGAAATGGACGATTTATAATCGATTAAATTTTTTCATAAAAAATTTAAAAATAGACGATGTATTTCCATTAAATTTTTTTCATAACAAATTTTTTTGTATGAAAAATGAATGATGTATAGTATATTAAATTTTTTGCATGAAAACAGGACGACGTATGTAGTCCATTAAATTTTTTACTTACGATATGGACAAATTATAGTCAATTTAATTTTTTATAAAAAATTTAATTCTTTTAATTTTACCCTGTGTGCTTAGACGAAATTTACGTTTCAGTAATGGATCAAGCAGACCAAACATTTATCCAACACCTGCAGCAGCTACGCTGTACGTCGAACCACCCATGGTAGCACTCTTAATCCATTTACTTTGGCTAGAGTCCCTGGAATTGCCACACCCGTAATCTCCTAAGAGATCCTCCTGAGGGGGAATATAGGCGTCACAGAGGCCAGTAAAGATATATCCAAACGGCGCCACAGAATTGTACAACAAATATATTTACATATTTCATTTAGAATTGCGTAAGTTAAGTTATGATTCGTAAATAAATTATACTGTGTTCTCTGAATTTTAAAACACCAACATCTTCGTGTTATTATTTGCAAACGAAGCAAACCTTTGGTAAGAACCTGCACAAGCTGACGCATATCCCAGCTGGAAAAGTAAACTTCGTTATATTGCACTATAGGTCAAATCGCTACTTTTTCTGTGCGAAATTAAAACCGTCATGGTATTCAAAACAAGTTCTAAAGAAATTTCTTGAACAATTTTTTTAACCCATTATCGACCAAAAATTTACCCTCTAATAACAATAGTACATACATATGTATGTATGTATGTATATGCATTGATAAATTTAAATTTTAACAAAACATTAGCTAATTGTTGAAATTTAGTCCATTTGGTAAATTTAAATTAAAAGAATCGTCGTCATTTTCATAATTTTCATACAAATGTTACCTACTAAAAATAGGCATTACACGCAAAACGCAAAATCAGTTAATACCAACGCGATTCGAGAAAACGCATTTAAAGTTTACCGATTTCTAGTGAACTCACAAGCTTATTTTCACAAACAACTTAAATCTATTGACTTTGATGCAGAAATATACGACAGTGCTTAATAAAGTGTTGACAATTGAAAACAACGACAAAAAAAGTGAAAGGTCACATTTGATTTTATTAAATTTGCACAGAAAAAGTGATCAGTTGACCTAGTGTGCATTGTTGGAAAACATTTTTATTTGTTAAAAATTAACATTCGTAATAGTAACTTTGATATCTCATATCGTATACATATCGTTCATTCACATAAAAAATGCCATGGCTCAAAAAATTAAATTTTTCTTAACACAAAAATAAAATTTTCTTTTTCCTTAACAAATTTCAAATAAAAATAAAATAAAGATATTGATTTAAAAAATTTTTTTTTGGTTGAGGCTTTTTAACTTATTATGTATGCTTATATAATGAAAGTTTTCCAAAAACATACGGAGAGTTTTTTAGTTTTTACCCAAAAATTTTTTGGTTGAAGTCTAATGACAAATTTCTTAAGCAGACACGAAAACCGTATAGACGATGCTTAACCAATAACAAACAAAAATTTTTCGTTTTATTTTTCCATTAAGTTGGGTGTATATTTAAAACTTTAACCAGGGCTCAAATCGGCACATCCGTGATTGTATCGACAATCGTACGAAAACAAATTAAGTGATACGTCAATCGTGTAAACTGAATGGGATTTCAGTACGTTCACCTACTTATGTCATAATCCGAAAATGGTGGTTTTACGCAACGAGTTGAGGGTGGCGTTGGCTGAAGTAGTTAGCACGTTGACTACAAAACCGAAGGTCCTGGGTTCAATCCCTGTATCCGACAGTCATTAAATAACAACACCACGCATTTTTCTGATGTGCATTAGTGTCCCTTTGTGCCAGTTGTTGTAGGAAAGTTCAAGTGATGAAGGCATAGTCACTGGTCACTGAACTATACCGACTTCAGCAGATACTAATCCTAATGTGACATCAGAGCGCCCTCCTTCGTTGTGTAGCAAAAATCATCGGCGAAGTAAAATAATCAATAAAGTGGCTACAAGACACAGCTTCAAAAAATTAATACGCCTCATTTAACATCAGAGAGGCGCTGCAACACTGCATTATTAAAAACGTGCGAAAAAGCAGAGTTGTAAAAGAATGAAGCTTTCCTCTATCTCTTCCTTCACCACCTGTCTTCTCTCTCACTATCCCTTTCCTAAAGAAGGTAACACCTAGTAATAGTAGTAGGCTTTAATTGCCTGAGTGTTACTTCTCTTTAAAAAAAAAAAAAAAAAAAAAAAAAAAACGAGTTGTACGTTCACGGATGTAACGATTCGACCCCAGTTTTCTGTAAAACTAGTTTTTTTAGATAAATGTAAATGTCATTATAAATCCACCAAAAGTTAACTTTGTTGTATTTTTTTTTAAACAATTTGCTATTTTGCATTAAATTACAACAATTTTTGTCACAACAATATCGTATGTAAAATGTTTTATTTGTCTATCTATAATGAATGCATTCAGCTGCTTCCTTTTTGTTTCGAGTGAAAGATCTACAACATTTTACTTTAAAAAGTGACAAGCACAAAAAAATGTCAAAGAGCCGTAAATCCGGTATTTTAATTGAAATTGAAAATGCTAATATTAAGTGATGTAATTATATTCAATCAAACATGTGGATCCTATGCTGTAATATAAGACTTTAAGTCTTATGCATAGAATATCTAATAAATAAATAAATAATATTAACATCACCATTTAGCTTAAAACAAAAAGTGATACATGAGAAATTTTTATAGATTGAGGTAAATAAAAAATTTAAAATAAATCTAAAAAACGAAGTTGAAATGTAAATTAATCGTTATACCGCATACTGAATATGATTTTGAAGACATTAATGTATTTGAATATTCATAAAACATGTAAATAGGTTACTTAAATCTAAATCTATAAATCTAAATAACATATAATGAGCTTTTATATATTTTTTATTTTTGAAGTAAATTCGATTAACTACAAATTGTTTTCGCATTTTGATAATACAACAAATGAATGTATTCATTAAATGTGACTTTAATTGCAATTGTTTTTAGTTTTTGCTAGAAATTTCTTTGAAAGAATAAAAACTTTCAAATTAAGTTATAGAAAAATAAAGTTTACCATATAAGTTTTTTTTTTGAAGTTTTGCAAACGGTAAGTTTTATAGATTTTGATGTCCGCTTTCCAAACTTCAGCTTTGCCTCCTCGTATCTTTGCAGCTCCTGACATCATACTGGAAAAATAGCAGCTAAAACCCATTTGACGAAACAACTATTACTAGATATGTACCTTTGTTTATGTATGGAAGGCGACTAGTTTAGGCAAAATGTTTAAATGTTTCGTTTAAACTAAAACTAAATTTTCCCAAAAACTAGTAGTTGAGCAAGCCGTGATAATTTTATTTTTAAACAAATGACTTATAAGTTCTGTGAAGAATATAGCCACTTTGACCAAACTTTTCTTTCTTATTGAAAGCAAATGATTTCATTTGCATTTTAGCATTATTATTATTTTATCTTCGATCGGCACTTAAATCTTTTTTTGAAATTCTTTCATGATCATCACCAAAAATGTTACGCAAAAATACTTCCAGAATATCTTATAATAATAATTTCTAACAAAACTATGTAAATAAGAGATGCAAAAAAATATGCTTACAAATGTTACTACGCATTTAATGCGAGAGGAAAAATATTTGAAGAATTTCGTATACATTGTCCTGATTTCTGGAACATTTTTGACGCATTTGAATCAAATATGCCCTGAGCATATATTTTCTACGTTATATACCAAAGCATTACAATTAAATATAAAAATATTCACCCTTATCGGGAATAAAAAGCGAACATTTTGTTAACGGGAAATATTTCCTGACACAACAACGCAAACATTGGCGATCACAATTTTAAGGGAAGGGAACACTTTTCACGTGAACTTTTATTCCTTACCGTGGATCTCGTATTTTGACTTCGACTGCGATGTTTTTGTAATAGACTAACACCGCAACATTTTTTCTTTATAGTCGAAATCGAGATAGAAATACGGCAAACATGATGATACGGGCTCATTGATTTCATTAAAGGTAAATTTCTCAAAAGCGATATTTTCAGAGTTAAAGCATGATAAAGATTTATATCAAGTTTTTTAATTATTCGTTTTGAGTATTATTGTGAAAAGTTGTAAAAATAATTTTAAGTTACATAAATAATATGTGCCATTTTTTTAATATTTCATATAATAATAATAAGCACTTACCGAGTAATTTATTCACAGAAAAAAGTATTCACCAATTAATATTTTCAATTAAGAATTCAATTGATTGAATTCAATTTTTAATTGTATTAATTAATTTGAGTGGAAAAATTTAATTGATATTATCAAATTGTTTATAGGTGAAAATTTAATTAATTTTTTAATTGATATTACAAATATTTTAATTGATATTACAAAATTATTCACATTTCTTGTTTGTGTGTTTTTAGAACTTTTGCTTAGATATTTAAAGTTTTATTAATATTGAAGCAGTAAGATGTTATAATTGTTAAGGGAAAATTGGCAAAAGCTGCTGGTGTTTTGTTACTTTTTAATGTCGAATCAATAGACCATTAAGTTTTCGTTTGTTCTAAAATATAAAATTCCCTTGACCATAACTAACTTATTTTGGTAAGCCTACAAATTCAAAAATAGTTTTTTTAAGGCGAGGTTCTGGCGTGAATTTGGTAAATGGATTTTTATTTTACCAATTTCCCACCATCATCAAAATTGGAGATGCCGGTCAGCATTGATTTTCACACTCCCAGATTTTGTATACACAAATTCCAAAATGCCGTTTTTAATGTTTAAAAAATATAATGAACGAGAACTATAAAAGAATATTAAAAAAACTAGAACTTTTGACATCATATCATTGACTCTTTTTTTAATAGCGGCATGCAGTTACATCGAAGAAAATTTTCGGTATTTAAAGTCGTCATTATTTCTTAAACAACTTGAATATTTTGTAGTGTAGTGAAATCACATTCTTATTTTCCAATTAGTTGAGAAAAGTAAGACCATTTCGGTTTACTAGGCATAACTTTATTGAAATCAGTAGACGAAAATTGTTATATTGCGCCGATAGTGGGATCTCTTAAGATTTGTATTATTCAAATGCCAAAGATAGTTGAAAGAATAATAAGTAATAATGTTATCAATAAGACTCGTATTGTAAGAGAATTGACCCAATGGGCTGTCATAATATTCGCCATTGATTGTTTTAGTTTTAGGTATTCAATATAGATTACAGGGCTCGTCTTGGAAAAAACGGTTGCTATAACTGTATTGGTTGTAAGCTTGGCCTTCTTTGACATCGATTCACCCCGAGAAATTAATTTTTTACTGCTCTTGCGTCTATGGTAACATTTGATGCATCCACGTTTCGTACACCGTTACGACAATGCCAAGCACTTCGGCGAAATTGGCACACGATTGCAATTGTGGTCGATAGTGAGCAAACGCTTTCTCATATCAAAGTGATAATTCGATCATTCAAAATTAAATCCCCTGAGCCATGTGAAATGCCTATTTCTCTCACTTTCAAATCCTCGATCAGCCAACACCATAAAGTGAATTTTTTCAATGGGTTTAGGTGTAGAGACGACCTCAACAGGGTATCCAGAACGTTTGCAATCTTCCGTGCTGATAAGGTTCAGTAAGAAAGTTTTTTTGCCATTGAAACTGTTGATGAAGGGTCCTCATAGTCAGGGTTGTCAGATACGGCGATTTCTAGCCAAACGTGGCGATTTTTCAACTTGTTTGGCGACTAAATTTTTGATTTGGCGACATGCCGATTTTTCTGGCGATAAATAAATTTGTTGGCGATTTATTGGCTATTTTTTAACAAAATTAAATTAGAAAATTTTAGTAATTTAGGAAAATTATGTTGTTAAAAGAATAGTTTCAAAAATAAATCCTACCAAAACTCGTCTGCAAGATATTCGGGTATGTTGTGCATTCCACGTGAAATTAAAAGGTGTGAAATACAGAACATACCCGATTAAAGCAATTTGATTTTGATGATTTTTAACCCCCGACAAAAAAAGGGATGTTATAAGTTTGAAGTGTGTGTCTGTGTATCTGTGTGTCTGTCCGTGTCCACGTAGAGACCAAACGGCTGATTTAGTTTTTTCTGTTTGAAAGGTGACTTGATCGAGAAGGTTTTTAACTATGTTTGAAGAAAGTCGGTTCAGCCGTTTATAATATATCACATCTTTTCTAGATATATCGGGAGTTTTTAAAATTTTTAATTTTTGTTATTCTTATATTAATTAATTACTAATGCGTTTTGAATTTAATAATATAAATAAAAAAAATGTTAGCGATTTTATTTCTGCTTTTGGCGATTTGCTGCTGAATTTTTATACGATTATTTTTTAAAAATTTATATTAAAAAAAGTCTTATACAAAAACAAATTTATTATCAATTATATGTTATGAAAAACCACATAAAATAAATTTTTGGCGATTTTTAAAATCAATTTGGCGAAATAGCTCGGAAAAAATCTGACAACCCTGCTCATAGTTAGTACTAATCAAACTTAGCCTTGGATTGAGTGAGGGTTTTATCCGCAAAAATAAGCTTATTGAGCACAAGAAATTCACTTTTTTCCATTGTCTTCTTAAATGGCTATAGATAGGCTGCCACCAACTGCTGTCAAACACAAAATAAATAAGGAATCAACTAATAGTTGCCTGTTGACAAGGAGCAGTGTTTCGCTTTCAGTTAAGGGGGTGGGCATTAATACATCTACTGCGGTTCTTAACTCAACTCAGTTTGGTTATCTGAGAGTCAACTCAACTTTCACACAACCCAATTATTATTTAGTATTGTGAATCGCAACCAGTTTTTACTGGAAAATGTTATGGCACAAGACAACTACAAACTCAACTTATATAAGTTGTGAATGGCAATACCAATGTGTAAGTTGGTTTGTTTTTCAGACAACCAAACTGAGTTGAGTTAAGAACTATAATAATGGGCTAAAAAATTCAGACTAATTAACACACGACAATTGTATATACATACATATGTCCTGTAGTAAACATTGTGTTACGAATTAAGGATATCAGTTGGTGATAGATCTTAAGTAACTCAAAAGCAAGATCGTTTATAATTTTTGCTATTCCTAAAGTTTCTGGTTCGTTGTTAGTTTTTTACAGTGCATGAAATGAAACTTTCCACGGAAATCGTAAAAAATTTATCGCTGAATATTTGTTTAAAAATTAAACTCCATGATTTAATGTGCAAAGCAATCTCAGCTTTGGGAAATAGTTATATACCAGAAAATCCGATTTTTACGATAGTGTTTGGCATCTCCAACAAAAATACTATAAAGCGAAACAAAAAAGACCGATCATGCACCATACACTAAAATTGCCGCTCTACACCTCAAAAACACTTCCAAAATCTAAAACATCATTGTTTGTATAACAAGATATACATACTGTTGAAAATATAATTGTAAACTTTTATAAAAAACACAAGAGAAACAGTACAAAAATATAAACATGCTTATTTTAAATGAAACATGCAACGGAGGGGAAGAGATAATTTTACTAAAAAAAAATTATGTTAATCCAGCGCTTCAGTGATTTTACTACCAAAACCCTAAAACGTCATCATCATTTTAAAGTACTCGTATGTAGTTTAAATAAACTATTCGAAATTTTGTTCCAACTGCACCTTTTACATATTTACGAGAATGTGCGTATTTCATGGATTTTGAATTCAGCATTAAGGGTTCGTTGCCATTTGCCATAGACAACGAAACCCAGCCAGAACTAAATATTTAGAATACATACGACTACGAGTATGTATAACATTGTATGTGGTCGTATGTTGGAGCTTTTGTCATTTGTATGATCATATTGTATGTAATAAGTTTGCGGTGGTTCTTTATGCTGTTTGATTTTAGCTTTTGATGTTTTATTTTTCCAGTTAGATCGCTGCTGATTATTTATAACGACACAAATTTTTAATATAATTTTTTTTTCGTTTTGTCTTTTTATCCATTGTCTAGATCTCATCATCATTGACAATAGTCAAACATTGATTCCCAGTTTACGTTGCAGTTATAAATTTTCATTTAAAATCAGTTGAATTTGAACATTCGATACCAGCGGTTGTGCAAGCGCGAAAATATTTTTATAATTTTGGTGAGTTCTGAAAAGGAATAATGAAAAGGATAATTGATTCCATCTTTGTAAATATGAAGTTTCAAAAGTAATAAAAATATTGTGAATAATGTAATATACAATTTAAAAAGAAAATACTTCATTAATTAGGAATTTATTAAAGAAAAAATATTTAAAGTCAAAAAGAAAATTAAAATCTTCGAATTAATGAATTTAGGTGTGAATTTATGTGACTAGAAGTAATTAAGTGCGAACATAAACAACGAATTTTTGCGGAATAAATCGCTTATTATTTTTTAAGTGTTCGTAATTTCCACAATACATATTAATACTCTACCCGAAGCCTCCAGAAAAGCTAAAGACTTCGCCCTGGAAGTCTGACAGAATTTGTCCAAAATAGATTGGCATTCAAAAATCAGCAAACTCAAAATGACCTTTTCAGGGCCACCCAAAAAATTCTTGTGGGATGTTAAAAATATTTATTTTATTCGATCCATCGGCAGTTTCTGATAGACTGGCCTAAATATTTATATGTGCGTAAAAATTGCACTGATAGCGTGCAAACCGGCCATGCACATTGCACTTTTCACCAAAAAAATAAATAATAATAAACTCTTTTGGCCCCATAACTTTCAAATGCGGCGTTTTTCGGAAAAAATTTGTATAACCATTTTTGTACAGAATAAATAATGCAACATATTTTCTGTACATAATTTTTCCCTAACTATGGCCTATAATGAAATGAAACTAAGTTTTTTTGAGAAGACTTTTTTTCAACGACTCTCGCTAAAAATTTAAAAGCGATAATTATAATCCATTTTCTTGTAAAGTAATATCTGTAGATTATATAGCCCCATTACATTAGGCCCAAATATGTATCATTTAATAATATTAAGATGAAAACATAACATACAAGTTTATTATAAGCTTTGTTATGTACAATATGCAAATATGTTTTCCTCTATCGTCTATTTTTGTGTCTAGTTTTGTTGAGATATATCCAACCGAGCTGTAGGATAATTTTCAAATACATAGCAAAGCTTATAACAAACTGGTATGTGATGTTTTGATCCTTATATTATTAAATGATATCGAGTATATTTGGACCAAATGTAATCTATATAATCTACAGATCTTACTTTATAAAAAGTAAACGGATTATTAATGAACAAATAACAACAAAGTTAGTTGTAAATATTCTGACAACATATAGTTGAACGGAACAGCTAGCCGTTTTCGAAGGCCACTAAACCTTCATCATCAGCGTTCTTCTCTGTTTGGTCCACTGTGTATGGTGTCAGCTGATGTAGTGACAGTGGACCAAACACAGAACAACGCTGATGAAGAAGGTTTAGTGGCCTTCGAAAACGGCTAGCTGTTCCATTCAACTATGTGTTGTCAGAATATTTACAACTAACTTTGTTGTTATTTGTTCATTAATAATTATCGCATGTAATTTGGCTTAAAAAGCGATACGAACCTTAGCCCGTTCAAATTATAAATATAGAAACAAATGGAGTTCGAATAATAATTAAAATTAACTTAAACGGATTATAATTATCGGTATCCAATTTTTAGCGAGAGCAGTTGAAAAAATATGGGAATAAAATGTTTACCTACTAAGTGATATAAGTGAACGTGTAATATTGGCAATGGGATGTTTGAATTAAGACATGAGAAGAGTTTTTTGATGTTCAATTTTAATCAATACCGGATAATATGAAAAGATGTTTGTTAAAACCATTTACATGCATCATTTTTTGTTGGTAAAAATTTGATTTTATAATACGAATGAAAAAGACAGGTGCACGAAAAGTAAATATTACTTTATATATCTCTCTCTCTCTCTCTCTATATCTCACAAAAAAAAAATTGAGCATATAAAACGGAGTACTATGAACCGTTTTCATAAGTTGTACGGCCAAAACATGCAGATGTATTAAAACAAAAAGTTGTTTTAATATCATGGATATGGAAACTTATGCCATTCAGTTTTTGGTATGGGTATGTTAATAAATTGCCATTGGATGGGGCTGATCTTTTTTAAAGTCGTCTCTAATTAATTTCTATTTATTTATTTCATAAATAGATAATATTAATAATGTAAATATATACAATACACCAGAAAACTGCTATCACATCCCGGGTATTTCTACTTTTTGTCACATAGTGTAATTTACTGGAAAAATACTAGTTTATGAAATATTTTCGGGTCAATTTAGAAATTTTTATTATGTTATTTTAAATGCGCACTATTCTTTTGAACTATTAATTGTTCCTTTAGAATACTTTTGATTCTTTAACTCCATGTTTAATTTTTTTTGATAATACCAAAAAAATTTATATTTATTTTTGTAATTGCAGATTTGAAATCGATACAAATTTAAGAAAAACACAAAGCACAATGTTTTGCTGGCTCAAAAACGTAACAATGTACTCAATCATAGCTATGCTAATAAGTTTCACAACTCAATTTACACTGGCCATACAGATACCCCAGGATGTAGAAATTCTTGAAGGATATGAATTCGACGAATCTCCAGAGTATTATGCTACCAATGCCAATTACTATGAAGCACGTGGCATGTTGACGGGACTAAATAAAGCCATTCGTAATAAGAGATCTACTTTAGAGTATGACCAAGCTAAAGGACTAATAAGCCAAAATGACCTCAAAGAAAAGTTACACGATGGTCTAATACACAACGTGGAGAGCGATCATATAGAATTGCATCAACCAACCGCTATAAATAAAGAAGATGGGCATGAATTGATAGCAGAAGCTAGAGATGGAGATAATCGAGCTGGTGGTGAAATGTATGAAAGTTTACCGAAAGCTGAAAAACAAATAATGGATCCCGACTATGATTACTATTCACAAAGACACGTTGCCGGCTGGAAAGATCATGGCATAAACGATGATGATACTGTGGCGGAGGCTAGCACTGGTTATGGTGCACGAGCAAGACAAGCTAGGGTAAATTTTATTACCCAACCGCGCAAAGAAAACGAAGCGCCAAAGGAACTGCCTGAACCTAGAGTCACAAAAGTAACGCCGTCCTTAGTGAAACCTCTTTATGATCAAAAATTTAGTGCCTTAGCACCCGCCTACAGTTATGAAATGTATCCATCACGTTCTTATGATCCATATTTAAGACGTTATGATCGGTGAGTAAATTCAGAAACGAATTGTAATGTTCAAAGCCCTGTAAGATTTTACTTTACTCGTATACATAAATACACAGCAAAAAGGATTCACCAATAAATGTTTTGAATTAAAAATTTAATTGATTTAATCAAAATCATTCATATTACTTTTTTGTGTGAATGATATTCGTTATGAACACAGAAAAAAGTATTCACCAATGAATATTTTCATTAAAATCAATTAAATTTTTAATAGTATTTATTAATTTTAGTGGAAAAACTTAATTAATATTATCAAATTGTGTATAGGTGAAAATTTAATTAATTTTTTAATTGATATTACAAATATTTTAATTAATATTACAAAATCATTCATATTACTTTTTTGTGTGAAGGTTTTTAAACTTTTGGTTTAACTATCAAAAATTGTGAAGTGATTTTTCAATCAAACTGAATGCTTACTGTGGTTAAAGAAAGGTCCTCGAAGAGCTCACTTAAGCGTCAGCAAAATGCAGTCATATGGACTAGACTTATGCTAGAAGCACAACTGGAATGAACGACGAATATTTCGGTGCGAACTTTCGTCATAAAAAATAAAACACTTTTGCACATATGAAAATTAACACAACACCACCGTAGAACGAAATTCCTCGTGTGTGACGAATTCTGAGATAGGTTTATTTCTATTTTATACGCCGAAGAACGGCGAAAAAACAATTTTCTCTCTCTCTCTCTCTTTGCATACACAATAACCAACTTTATCAATTATGACAGCAGCATTCGGTGAGTAAATTCGTCGTTATTGCGCTTCATACGACGAATTTACTCAGCGAATTCTTATCGACGAATTCGTCAACGTGAACGAAATTCGTCGTTCGTCCCAATTGTGTTGCTAGCATTAACCTTAACCGATCACTTAGGGTGGGTGACTCCGAGATTGAGATTGAGTAATGATGATGGACCTTCGATTTAAACTTTCCTTCCTAAAAATTACTGGAAATTATTTATCTGAAAGATGGTGCGGATTTTGCGAATCACTTAACTTACCTTGATGGGATTTGCATATCACGATGGGATTTGCATATCACAGACGAAAGGCCTGTCCCACGATGTCGACAGAAAACATGAAACTGATTGCTAATATCTACTGAAAACAAAAAAAAAATCTTATTTTATTGTTGTTTTTAATACAAGTTGTCGATAGAACATTTTCTGTCGACGGACAGGCTGTAAATTCAAACTTCATAACTGTCCAAGAGTGTGTTTTTAAAGCTTTATTATCCATCAAATTTATTAAACATGTGTATTTCTTGGAATAGATTACTATCAAAACTTTTTTTTTTATTAAATTAACTATTCTTTAATATTTAAAGTTTAATTCAGTCATCTAACAGTATTTATTGTTTTGCAGATTTGATGAACAATATGCACGTTATGATCCCTACAACTATGAAGATCATTTCTTATATCGTCGCCATTATGATCCGTATGATAGTTATAGTCCACGAGTGCCTCAATATCCTGAACCGTATTATAATTATCCCGATCGTCGTTATGATATACCTGAACCAAGAGAATATTTGCCTTTATACAATAATGAAATTTATGAGAAATCTGCTTACGCTCCCATTAGCTACCCGGATCCATATCCATATCCAGCATCTTCAAAATATCCCATCGATTATACAGTGCCTTCAAAATACCCCTTGGACTATACACGCAGCAACAAACGCATTGTTTATTACGCTCATTTGCCGGAAATTGTGCGAACACCTTACGACTATGCGGCCAACTCATATAATTCTGGTAAACGATATGAAGGTCTGTTGACTCCCACAAAAGCTCTACCAAGTTCTTATAAAATCGATAAAACCGGAACACCTGCAACATTAAAAAACAATGTTAATGTTAATGCAGATCCTTATGATTATTTGAAACGTGAAAAAAAGGATCGTGTTACAGCCAAACCAATTAAAGGCAACAACAATAGCAACGTTCGACAGTTATAATTATTTCGAGTATTAAAACAAGCAACAAGAGATAATAACAATTAGTTTAAGTTATATATAATGATTATTATACAAAAGCCCGAAACAACAAATTTTATTTACTCAAATTAGTTTACATGTATTATTTACAAAAGTTTTTTTTTTAGTTAGTTGACTTATTATTTTGTATGACTTAAATAAAACCATAAAATTTATTGTATTTATATTCATACTTGATCAACTTTAATACTTATGTTGCAGCAAATAGAAACAAAGAACAAATTTTTTTTGCCATTATGCACGTTGGTAAAAGTCACATCCAATACGTTACAAAAATGCACATCCCAAAATATTCAAGACGATTGACCCCCAACCAAAAAAAAGGGGTATTATAAGTTTGTAGTGTATGTCTGTATACCTGTGTATCTGCGCATTTGTGTGTCTGTACGTGTCCACGTACAGATTTATGATGGATTTTGATGGAGAAGATTCTTAATTATGATTGAAGAAAATCAGTCCAGCCGTTTAGAAGATATCACATCTTTTCTAGATATATCGGGGGGTTTTAAAATTTTTAATTTTTATTATTTAATAAAATAATATGTGAATTGAAAAATTTTATATTAATAACATTCTATGGTTTTCTTTCGATTCTTTTGGGCAGCAATTTTGTTAATTTCTTCTAAATTACATCTCGGAAAATAATGTAACATATTTTATTTTCACGTTTTAGATATGCGGTGTTAAAAGACCGTTGCCACAGTTTGCAGTTCGAGTTAGAGTAAAACCGCGTTGGGAAAAACCGTGTTATGGGAAGATTACCTTAAATACATTAACGTTAACGAGAACTAAATGTAAAGATGATTTATAAATTTTTATAACAAACAAATACATACATATCGTTACCTTAATATAAAAAGGCCCTAACTCATTATTTTTTTGAAATCGAGATTTTTGCATTTTTCTATACATTAGATGTTCTTCTGTCAAAATATACAAAAAAATTGATATAAAAAAATGAGTTAAGGCCTTTCTATATTAAGGCAACGATATGTATGGTAATCACTTCAACCCTTTGTTAGTCAAAATATTACCTCTATTCAAAGTTGTATCATAATAATGCCCTGAGCAATTTATTTAATTCATTCATTAATTTCACTTAAATAATCAAAAGATTATGAAAATTCATCAAGTTCCTGCAATGGTGCAGAAGCAGACAACCAGTAGCAAGCAGTCAGTAAACAAGATGATATGATGACACACTTTGACATGATATTAAAAACAAATAAAACGAACAATTTGAAAGGACCTGCTTACAATTTTTTTTTAACAAAAAGGTCACATACACAAACAAGAACAGACATGAAATTAAAAGCAAATCATTTCCTCTTCATCGAATATAACGTTAATTTAAATAAATACAAGCATGATTGCTAAAGGACGAAAGGAACATTTTTCGAAAATAAAGAAATAAACAATATTTAATATAAGTACCCTGCAGAAAATTTGGTGACAATTGATCCAAATGTACTCGTCCTATAACTGGAGATAATGTGGGTGTTATCAAAAGTACGTAGTAGTGTATGGTGAAAAAAGTCATATCGTTTAAATGGTTGCATATTGACCATTTTCGTGGTGTATCGTCTTAATCTTGAGCCAATTTAATTCGGACTCAATCTAGTATTGTAGTAAACTGCACTGAACATGTTCGATGTGGTCGAACACAGGACCTATCAAATAGTGTAAATATAATGTTAATTGCTCCCTTCAATGTGACTCTGGGATAAGTCCCGTAACTATACTTAGATATTAACCTAAACTTAAATGGTATTTATACTTTTGAAATATGAGTGACCCTGTGGTCGAGTGGGTAGTGTGCCAGCCTGTCATGCACGAGGTTGTCGGTTCGAATCTCAAACAATTTTCAGATTAAAAATAAAATTAAAAAAAATTGTCATTGCATTTATAACAATAAAAAAATATATAAGCGTTAATTGTTACAGTTAAATGTCGAAATTTGATTTATAAATAATTTACATTATTATACATCGAATAGGTCCCTATGGGATAGTTCAGTGACAAGTCACAAGGTGCATACAAAGTATCAATTAACCCCATCCTAGGCCATCCCCATGTAAAAGTGACTGGTCCGCTTCATAAGAAGTGTTAGAACTCGGACTGGTCCCTATCACTTGGGGACCGGTCACGTGACTAGTCTTGTGTCAGTTCCATTTCCTGCAGGGTAAATACTCATAGAGACGTACCAGCAGCAAAAACACCAAATGATTCCGGTCAATTTGAATAGAGCGAAACAAAACAAACCAGCAAAATATTGAAAATTAAGCATCATGATGGTATGTATGTAAGTATCATGCCCTCTTTTAGGCATAAATTAACAAATTTGTTTTTTTTAGTTGCTTTTGTGTTGGTTTTCTGCAGGAAAAATGTGTTTGTGTGAGTGTGGGGGCTTGTGAAATGAGTTGAAAATATGATGCAGCGTCATATCCGCCGGACCTAACGGAAATGTGTTTAATCTTGCGTTAATAAAATGATGGCGAGGTCAGAGGTACTGCTATATGCAGACTTTCACCACTATTATGTATATAGTCCATTTTAAACCACATTTACTCTTTGTGCATTCATTATTTTTTTTTCTTCTTTGTTTTATTGTACATTTAAATGTAATGGTCATGTGACTAAGAATTTTACATTTGTTGCTGCTGCTATTGTTACACTTTGTGTTATTTGTTTATGTGTCAAAAAAAGAAAATCACAACTTTACAAACGGCTTTATTGAATATACATATGTATGTATGTATATCAATACATATGTAAATATATGTTCATACATACATACATATGTATGTATAAGTAAGTACTTATGTGTGGCTTTTCATTATGTCATTCAGCTGGAGTTTTTAATTTGAAATTGATTAAAATTTACGTTTTAAGGAAACTGTAAATGAAATTTTGATTTTTAAATGCAACAGTTGAGTTTAAAAAAAAGCAAAATGTTAATTCAAATGAAATTTATTTGCTGGTGGTTAAGCATTGTATATATTATATTTCATTGGTGCTTACTCAAATCATCAGTAGACTTCAACCACATATTTTGAACAGTCACAAACCACTTGGGGGGTTACTCTGTATTACGATGCGAAGGAAAAATGGTACGAAATCGAACGATTGGTACTCTCTAATGCGTTTGCGCATTTACCTTTCGCATCTTTGATTTTCCGTTTCGCAAGTCTGGTACCACCGTACTCTACAATGCGAAAGCGCCTGTCAAAATCGCTCGATAAGCGCAAATATCTTGCGTTTGCTAAATACCAAACGCAAAGTGAGAAAAACATGTAAGTACGTTGAAAAAAATATTTATATATTGACTGTTTTATTCATAAAAAATATTTTTGTTTTATAAGAGGTTTATTAAACAAATTTTCTAGGGAAATTTGATTAATAAACCTCTTATAAAACCAAAATATTTACATATATCTAAATCGTAGTTTTTAGGGAAAAAGCCAAAAAATTACAAACAAAACAACGGTAGTTTGAAATTTTAGTGGATTGCATGTGAGCAAATGTCAAATAAGCCGCAAATAATTTGTGGACAAAATTGACAGACGACCTAAATTCTAATGCACCTCCTGTAAGGGGTATAGCTGGTTGGAAAAAAGTAATGTTTATAATGAAATGTGACACTAATAGTACTTATAATATTACACATGCATGTTTGTATGTATGTATTCATATTTGATTTAAAAAATCACAGCAAGTGAAAATGCGTAAAAATAAATTAAGCATTTCCAGCACAGGTGATGGTCCCTCTTAGTTTTGTATTTTCTCAATCGCTACGTAGAGCTCTTTTAAGCGACGGGACATTGACTGCTGCTATATTCCTAAGGTATGGTCCTGGCCAATTAATTTTAAGGCAGCGGCTAGTTTTATAAACTTGTGTTGCACAGCGTTTAGAAAATACAGAAACGCAAATTTTGTACAAAGTTAAAATAAAGCAAAGAGGGTGGCATTGGCTGAAGTAGTTAGCACGTTGACTACAAAAAACCTGCAGCCTGGGTTCGAGCCCGGTCTCCGACAGTCATTAAAAATAACAACACCACGCATTTTTCTGATGTGCATTAGTGTCCTTTGTATCAGTTGTTGTGGGAAAACTTCTAGTGATGTAGGCATAAGGCACTGGTCACTAAAAACTATACCGACTTCATCAGATAATAATCCTAATGTATATCAGAGCGCCCTCCTTCGTTGTGTAGCAGAATAATTGGCGAAGTAAAATAATCAATAAAATGGCTACTAAACACAGCTTCAAAATTTAATACGCCTCATTTGACACCAGATGGCGCTGCAACACTGCATTATTAAAAATGTGCAAAGAGCAGAGTTGTAAAAGAATGAAGCCTTCCTCTATCCTCTATCTCTTCCTTCACTACCTTCTTCTCTATCACTATAATTTCCCTATCACCCTCTCTCACTATCTTCTCTTCAATTAACAGGTAACACAAAGGGATCATTGTATTGGACCCAAGTGAGCTGGACTCTAAAAAATTTCAGCCTTCCTTACCAGCAGCCTGCTAACCTAACCTAACCTAAAATAAAGCAATATGTATTTAATAACCATAATGCCATAGCCATAACCAAACCAAAATTCAATTGGTTTCTATGGTGAAAGTTATGGCGTTATGGTTGTTTTCTATGGCTATGGTTATGTCACGTCTAATTGAACCTTTAAGACTCGTCTTGCAACTCGTTATACATGGACGTTTTCTTCATAAAACCATAACGCTACAGAATCCATCACATTATTTTCAATTAAAAGCTGTTACACTTCACTTTTTCTTAAATTTTGCTTTTAAATGTCATTTCAGTACTGCCAACATTTGACATATTTTCTTTTGCAATGTCCGTGTTGCCATTTTTTCAAACAATTTTGCGAAAGGTTTTGCGAAAGTAATAGAGTACCAAATTTGCATATCATAGCATTTAGTTTTCACATCGTAATTACTTTCGCATCGCAATAGAGAGTAACCCCCTTATCTTATCTTATGTTACAGTTTCTTAGCACCAATGAAATATGTATATAGACAATTCTTAAGCACCAGCAAATAAATTTCAATTTAAATAAACTTATGACAATATGTCGAATAATAAATTTCCTAAATATTTATTGAAATGTGTTTATTTAATTCTTGTTTTAGTTTTTTACTGTGAATAAAAAGGTAAAAAATTAATTAGTTATAACATGAAAATTACTCTGCCTTATCGTGGTTGGCGTATTTCAAATACGACTACGACTGTTTGGTAATAGATTAAAGAAAAACTGTTGAAGTCTTCTTTAATCTATTACCAAACAGTCGTAGTCGTATTTGAAATACGCCAACCACGATAAGGCAGATTAATTTCTTATACAATAACTATATGGATTTGAGTAAAACATATTTTACAATAATCTTAGAATTCTTATTTCTAAGTCTCAAAAATGCAGCTTATAAAGAAAAACACTTTTTTTACTTATTAGCCATGATATTTTTTTAAAAATATATACGTTAAATTACTATTATGCTAGTTTTGCTCACATCACTGTACTTCAGTAATTGCTTTACAAAAGTGTTTGCACTTGAAATTTTTTTGTATTTTAGCAAAATCGCATCAGTATGAAAATGAGTTACTGTAGGAATAAAAAAATGTTGCCAATGATTTTCACAACAAAGTAATTTAAAATTTAAAATTTCAACTAAAGGCCATGATGACTCACTATCCTACACAATCGTACGACTTACTAAAAATTACAACTCTTATCTGATGAATTGTTATTGGCTTTTGAAATTTTTCATAGATTTCATTATACCAGGGTTGTATTTTTTAAACAAATCGTACGATTGTATAGGATATAGTGTATCCACTATGTATGTTAATGCTGGCGTTTCATGAATTTGAATACAAAGTAAATACTCCACAAATAAGTTAAGTATGAGAAACGGACAAAGGAGAAGGGGCTGTTTCAAAATCGAGTCAACTAAGTAAAATTTATATGAAACAAAATACGAGTAAACATTTGTTTTTAAACATTAACCAGAAGTAAGACAAGAATAAGAGTCTAAACACAATGTTTGCGGTGCGGTGCGATTTCTCGTTGCGGGAGAGAAAAATAAACACAATACAACGGAAGACGGCTACGGCGATACTTGTCATTATTTGTTTAAATATTTATTCATTTTTTTTTGTGAATACATTTTTATAAAAAAAATTTCCATTTGTGTTAAATATTTTGTAATGGCAGTAACTAAAAACAAAAAATGATTAACATTTTATACATTCGCAGTCATATTTGATATATTTTTTAAACTTTTATATTTTATGACAAAAAAAATCATGTTTTTTGTTGTGAACACCGCCAATTATTCAAAAACTGTGGCAACATCAGAAAGAGAAAGAGTGTCGAAAATTGAGAGAATAAGAAAGTCCGCAGAGAAAATAACATAGATTTTAATTTTATACCGTTCCGCACTGCGGTTTTTTCCTTCAAAATCGTATGAAAAACCGCACCGCAATAAATTATCGTTACATTGTGTCCAGACTCTAAAACATAAAAAAACTTTGGCATCAAAGGAATTTTCGGAATCCTTAATTAAATTTACAATTAAAATTGCATGCGTTTCACCAAACAACTTTTGTTCTACTACTTGACTGCATATTATACGTTTACATTTACTTTATTCATGTTCTTTAATCTCTAAGAATATCTAAACTGTCCAAGATATTGTTTAAGAAATTATTTTAATTTTCTTTCAGTTGTTGCAGAAAATTGTAGTAACAGAAAAAAAACAAAAAAAAAAGATTAAGTTCTACCAAAAACTTTACTAATTTGCCCACAACGTTTTGGTTTCGAGTAATTCTTTCATGATGCTTTTCTTTAAAGCGTAAAGTCTAAGCGTATAGAAAAATTTATACACAAAACAAAATTTAGTAAAATAATAATTTTGACTTAAGACTTTATTTAACTTTTTGCTTTGTTTTGATCTCAGCTGAATATCAAGTAATACTTGTTTGAGGGTGGCGTTGGCTGAAGTAGTTAGCACGTTGACTACAAAACCGAATGTCCTGGGTTCAATCCCTGTATCCAACAGTCATTAAAAAAATAACAACACCACGCATTTTACTGATGTGCATTAGTGTCCCTTTGTATCAGTTGTTGGAGGAAAGTTCAAGTGATGAAGGCATAGTCACTGGACACTGAACTATACCGACTTCAGCAGATACTAATCCTAATGTAACAACAGAGCGCCCTCCTTCGTTGTGTAGCAGAATCATCGGCGAAGTAAAATAATCAATAAAATGGCTACAAAAAAAAGAGAGGCGCTACAACACTGCATTATTTAAAACGTGCAAAAAGCAGAGTTGTAAAAGAATGAAGCTTCCCTCTATCTCTTTCTTCACCACTTGTCTTCTCAATCACTATCCCTTTCCTAAATTAAAAAAAAAATATTTAATATTTAAGTAGATATGGTGAGCAGAGCAGAAAGTAGTTTTTTAGTGTTGTAATTTGTTCTTTATTAGCGTTCCGTACAGCAAAGGTGAAAAGGAACCCTATTGTTTGGCTACAATGTCCGTCTGTTTGTTTGTCTGTCACACGCTGTTTTCTCGAGAACAGTAGGAGCTACGGACCTGAAATTTTCAAAGAATATGTAAAACGTTGGCCGCTAATGTGAAGTTTCATTGCAAATCTCTTTAAGATCATGTTCAATTTTGCCACTTATGCTAACTTCATGCCAATTTTTGCTTATACATAGGGCCGTAAATTTATTACAAAAGCTGATAAGTATCATTAAACCACGGTTCAGTAAGTACAATGATCTGGTGGTTAAAATGAAAACTTTCTATATATAAATTAAGCAGTTTTTCAGCTATGGATATGTGGCAATAAAGGAGAGATATTTATACATAATTGAATTGTTAATCAATGTTTCTCTTAAATTCATTTGACCAAATTGTGTGAAAGTAAGAAACACAGCCTGTTCCACAATATCGAAAAGAAACGTTCTTTTAAAAATTTACGAGTATTTTGTAAGCTACAATAATACATAAAAATATTTTCGTTATCGTGGGATAGGCCGAAAATTTGGTGAAAATGTTGAACCATTATAATTAGTATCACGCAAATCGAGGTACAGATGTACTTAGAAAAACACAAGACGGAGGCAAAACCCGGCACAAATAAATGTAAATTCGCGAGTATTAAATTAACCCCTAGAGAATAACGTAAAATATGTAAAGTACACAAAAACAATTCTTTTTTTATTTCAAGAATAATTTTAAGTATAAATGCATAAACGTACATTCATACGTAGTCATTTATACTTAAATAGAAGATGTTTAACAGTAAGTAAATGCCATAACTTTATAACTGTTAAACACAATAAAAAATGTCCTTGCTGTGAGCATATTCAGTCAAGCAACATTCAATTGCTCCTTCTCCTTGTACATTTAATTGTCAAAGAAAAATATGAACGAATTGAATGTCTTGAGATGGGAAAATGAGCAAAGAACAAAGAAAATTATATTTTGCATAACAAATGCCGTATGAAGGAAGGAATTTGCACCAAGTAAAGGCAAAAAAGTTTGAGGAGTGAGTTAAGGAAGATTTTCAAATTTCAACAGTTAGTTAAGAAGTACTCGTAATATTCGTACAAGGGAATTGTATTTTATTTTAGGGAGTATTTTTTTTTTGCTGTTGCTTCTCTAACGTTTATTTTTGTTTCAATCATAGAGCGAAGAAGAAATTTGAATTTGTGCTTAAAGCCATTGAACAAACGTTTGCAGAAGGAGTTTGAAAGTTATTGTTATTTAAGACACAACAAAAGTTTTTGATTAAAATTCAAATATTAATATTACGAGTAAAAACAAGAAAGCAACAAGTTATTAAATTTATGTTGTATTTATTGGAAATGGCTTTGGGTGAGAGAATTTGTTTCAACTTTTTCAAGCAGTTCAACAGAAAATTCTGCTTAGAAGTTTAAAATTTAAAATAAATGAGAAGCTTGAGTTTTAAAAATGTTTAATATTATACCATTTTCTCCTTTTTTCCTACCATTTGTTTAATATTCAGTTTTGTGTCAAGTCTAAAACCATAAAATCAATCAATTTTCAATTTTGTTTAAAAGCATTATCACTAATTTTTCGTTTCTCATTTTGTGTGTCCTTTTACCCATTACTGGACATATGGTTTTTGGCGTGTCAAATTGCAATTATCCTTAACAATATATCACCATATATATGTTAGTATGTGTAAAAGTGCAAATTAGTGCTGTAAAATGTGTATCTGCTGTTGTTAATTATTGTTGTTTTTACGATTTAACCTTACATTTAAAAATATATAAATATAACACGCTCTTGTTTTGAACAATCGTCTCATTATCCCTTTCTTTCTTTTGAATTTGGTGTCGAAGGGTATGACCCACAAGAGTTTTTGCAACAAATGTCCTCTTTTAATTATGTGTCCATCTGATGTCCATTTACAGGTTCCCATCATTGTACTGACTCGTATGTAAACGTATCATCTATAGCTAAGAGAGCTGCGTTGTTCATTTTGTATTAAAGTAATGACTGCATCATTAAATTTGTCTATTAATCTTTGTTTTATTTTTTTTTTAGGAAAATTAAAGTTGATATTTATGTTAAGCATTTTTCATAGAGAAAACAAAAAGGAAAGGTTTTGATAGCATGTCCTGCAATTGACCGAAAGCAAGGTTAGAATGCCTTTTGTAAAAAATTTTATGAAGCATCGCACAGCCACCATTCCTTTTATTGTTAGTAATATAAAATCTGTAACTTCAGAACTGGGTTGAGATTAATTCAGGGAAGAGACAAAAAAATTTACATACATATATAGGAAAATACCAGAGAATTTTATATAAAATTGCCGAAAATATCCTATAGCTAAAATATCAACGTGAATAAGAACGAAATTCATCCTTAAACGCAATTGCATGATTTTAAGGTTTAAGGCGACCAATTATATTTGTATGATGCTAACTAAGCATATTTTTATATAGCAACCCCAAATAAAATGTTATATATTTTTTAAATAAATTTTTGTTTACAATTGTAAGTACATACTTCATTCAATGACTAGAATCGCCGTTAACTAAACAAACATTTTGCAGGTGGTACAATAATGCCTTAAAACAAATTAATAATAAATACATATAATTAACACACTCTAGTACCTAGTTTAAATAATTAATTATTCGCACTAGTAAAATGGTAGATACAACAAATGAATATATGTTTACCAGCAGTTTACAACGAACACATGTAACCGAAAGATATTAAAATGCCTTAATTTCCGTTAAAATTCAATTTTCAATTAAACTGCACGAATTAAAATCATATGGAATTATTTCAACTGTTTGTAACTTAAACATGTATTGCATCTGTGTATTTAAATATGTATTATTTATATAAGTAGATACCCTGTCGGAAAGTATGTCAACTTTAAACTAACTTTAAGCTGACTATTTCGCAACTAGTACTGACTGACACTTGGATTACTTTTCAATGTAATGAACATTGCGATGTCCCAGGCGGTATTCAATTGTCTCACCCTGCACTACTTTCAGCTAACTTAAAGCTGATTTTTTTAAATCACCTGGTAGGCAGTAAATTAAAAAAAATTTCCGAGGTTCGAACGTGTATCATCACACGTTATGTACTGAACGCGCTACCACTCAGCTAAGACACCATCTAAACTAGCAACAGCAAAATGTTAATATAAAACTGAAATGGGTTTCAAAGTAGCTGAGAATAAATTTGTTGGCTATCATCAAATTCGATTACGATGACATTGCATTTAAATTTTAGTCAGTCTAAGAACAGTTAACTATAATTTAACTATTTTTGTAGTCAACCGCACATTCTCCGACAGGATACGTACATGTACATACATATATGTATGTGTATTCATACCGAAATCGTCGTATAAGGGAATATTCACAAGTAAAAATTATATGGCCGGCTTTTTGGTTTCAACGAAAGCTACAATTGACACCACCACACAATGATGCTGACAGAGTATTTGTTACTTTTCTATGATTCTATTGCCCGAATAATATGAAATACAATTTAGCTAAATAAGATTCCAAAAAGCCTCTTTTTATAAGAGGGAATTCGGATGTACAGATATAGACTGTTATTATGAGTTGCATTAGGTTTTTTTTTTTGCTTGCGATGCAGTATTTTAATGTGAAAAATTATTAAAATCTATTTAAGTCTTGAACAATTATTTTTTGTTTCAGGTACTCAAACACAAATTGTAAACTGATTTTGTCGATTTTATGTGGTCGTAGGAACTCAACAATGGAAGAAGATCCTCAATTGGCATTACTCTGCAAATAGTACTTTCGACTAAAGTCGAATATCGAAAGTTACTAATAATAAGGGCCATAGACGCAATAATGTTTTTACGCTTAAGTAAACATAAATTAACTTGAGTAAAAAGTCATCTCTAGTCTAATATCTAATTGGTAATTTCTAGTAAATGAGGCTATTATTATGAACAACTTTCGATCTTGGACTATAGTCAAAAGTACTGATCGAACGAATTTTCATTAAGTATTATGACAAAAATTAAAGTATTCAATAGCAATGTAAAGTCAGTACTGCTTTATGACTCTGAGACTTGCGGCTGTATCAAAAAAAAAAATTAATTGGAATTTCAAGTGTACTTTTGTCAAAATTTTTATAAAAATTTTGTTTTAACTTACACTTCAAGCTCAAATTATTTTTTTTGGATACGACTGCTGGAGTTTAATGAATCTTGATATACAAAAATTACAGGTCTTCATCAATAAATAAATACCTTCGCCGAATTCTCAAAATATTTTGGCCTCAAACTATAAAAAATTCTGAGTTATGATTAAGAATGCAACAAAATCCAATTGACGATGAGATCCAAATATGCAAATATACTGCGTCCTACCTTACGTAAGCCAGCCAATGACATCAATAGGAACTCCCTGTATTATAACACACAGGGAGCAAGAAGAAGGGAACTCTCAAAAAATACATGGAGAAGCCAAGTTCAAGCCGAACTACAAACTGCTGGATTAACCTGGATTGAAGCCAAAAGATCAGCATTAGATATAATTTGATAGAGATCAGTGATTGAGGTCCTATGTTCGTTATAGGTATTTTGAGGATTATAGATATTTTATGACCAGTACTCAACGAAGAATCTCGCTATGGTGAATTCCACGGATAGATTTGGGTTGAACTTTAAAATACATGGGATTGATCACAGATTTCTGTCAAAAACGACTGACTGAATGAGTTCGACCCAAGTCAAATTTGACATTCGATACTGAATGTTCGACAGCTAGCGGATATCGAAAATCGAATGCAACTCATTATAAGGGTCTGAATACTTTACAGACGATATTTGGTTCGTGTTCTTCCATTATATCAATTAATGCAATTTAAGCAAAATATCGTTATTTTATGTCGAACAAATATAATCCTTGAAAGGCCTTTTGCAAGGCTCAGTGCTTTAACATGGTTGTTTATTTTTATCGTTACTGTTTTTTATGCAGCTTATAAATATTTAATATATGAATTGTTAACTGCGAAAATTTCGATTATAAAATCAACTTTCAATCAGCCACAATTTTAAACATTCAACCAACCAACCACCTGCTGCTGCTTTTGTTTGTTTAAGATTAAATAAACGAATAAACAGACTTGTATCCTGTTAAATATGTATGTACGTACTGACACATTAACAATTACATCGTTGTTTGAAATTCCAATGGCTCAAACTAATGAATAAAATGTCTTCCTAGTTGTTATTGATTATGATGTATTTCCATCAAATCATATATGTCATTCATAAAAAGCATGTATATATGTATGTATATAGCGAGCCCTATTTTCGCTCTAATCGTAAGCGACTTGTAGTAAAAATAAATTTTTTTATTGAATTTGAAATTTTATGGTCATACATATTGTTTAGAATTATAAAAATGCCAATATTGTTGATACCTTTTAAAATTCAGGCTGTATAAAATGATCGTAAGCGACAATAAAAGTATGTAAAACGTATTTGAAAAAAAACTTTTCCTGAAAACTTTAATTTTTGTCTTCTCCTGAAAACTTAAATGTTTTCGATCACAATTAAATTTAAAATAGGACTCGATATGTATTTTATAATAGATTCCAAAAAAGATATTCAAAATACGTATTTTTTTAGTGCTGCAACATTTTTAAAATTTTATAACCCAAGCGATATTTTACATAAAGCGGACAAGGGAACAGGATTAAAATAGTTTATTTTTTAACAGAGAACATTTACGGTGGCAAAGCAAAATACTTTCAAAGTTTAGCAAATTATGATATTTTTACAAATTAATAATTTCAGGTTTTAAAATAAAAACCAATAATATAAACTTCTTCGCGCATGATTTATAGTATTCATAAATATTTTACTTTGAATATTGTTCCTTTGCTTCCTATATTTTTTTTTTTTTTTTGTGAAATTAAGAATATCTACAAAATATATTTTAAGCGTCTTTCCGTCTCGACACTTGTCACTTCTCATATACAAGTTCCACATGAACGAGACAATAAATGTGTAAGCGACATACATACTCGTACATAAATTCCTTCATAATGTGTCGGATATATCATGACAAAATATTTATTTATCCTTCCTTGTCTTTTTTTCTTTACATGCACATTCACGGCATGAGAAAATGTTTGTTGCTTTTCGACATCTTTGATAATGTAACATTTATCATAAGCCTTAATAATCCTTGGTAGACATTATATTCATAAATTTCCTTTGCCGCTTTTTCGGTTTTTTCTGCTACATATTTTTCTACTCAATTTATTAACATTTCGTTATATGGTGTTTTTCTTTTTTTTGGGGTAGAGCTTCCGCTTCCGTTTAAGAATTATTAAGACACCAGTTTTGATGACAACATGAAAGATGATACAAGCATATTTAACTCACACACTTTTGCGTATGCTACTACAAGGACTCTAAGGAAGATACATGTGTATGTATATAAATTAATTTGTTTACACGCACACGCACATTCACATATAAGTATATATTGTTTCTTAACGCAGTCTATGCACTTATTTCAATGTATATGTGTTTTGCTTGGGTGTGGGTTGGAATTGTGTCTCATATAGAATCCCATATAACATTTGTAATCAAGCTTTCGCTGAAATGTTAAAAAATTATATTTATACTTTGAAGAAATTTATTATTTGACATATTGTCAGAAGTGTACATACAATAATTGAAATTTATTTGCTGTTGGTTTAGCATGTCTATTGGGGCTGTTCTGAAAATCACGGTGATTTCAAATCACGTGATTTCAAAAGTAAACTACTAATAGCCGACTTGATAGTGGGTTTTTATTGCGTTTTAAGTTTTTTTCATTTATAATACAATATTTTCTTCTAACTTCCAAAGCTATAAATCGTGAAATTTACAAAAGTAATGATTTAGCTTTTATGAAATTTTTGAAATCACCGTGATTTTGGATGTCGTGATTTGCAGAACAGGCCCGTATATACGGATTTCATTGGCGCTTCAACCAAATCATCAGTAGACTTTAACCACTATGTTTATTTTTTCTTTTGTGATTTTCAAAAATATTTTTATTTTATGAATTCTCATACAGTTTTTGAAAGTCTATGCATAAAGTAAGAGGTTTGTGACTGTTCAAAATTTATGGTTGAAGTCTACTGATGATTTGGTTGAAGCGACAATGAAATGCGTATACATGCTAAAACAACAACAAATAAATTTTAATTATTTTTATATATATTTTATAATAATACGAGTATAGATATTTAATTTTTTAAGCTTGAAGTCTCTTTTTTTGTATAAAATTATAATTTTTTTTACGATATTTTGCCATTGCTTGTGGCTTCTTCAGGATATTTTTCTGTTTTTTTTTTCTTTATTTGAAAAATTATGACTTTGGCTGTAATCGTATTGAAAACGCCACAGTTATCGACTAGTGTGTGTGTTAGTTGGCAACAGAGAATATTATGTAAATAATTCTGGTATATTCGCAAAGGATAACCACTCATGAAATCGGTTTATTACTTTAAACGGTGACATATGTGCAATGAGATAATATCGAGCCACAACCCTCCCAGTAAAAAAAGCTTTCAAGGGAGTCAATAAGATCATCAATTTGTTATCCGGAAGTAGTGCAAATTTGGATAATTTCTTATGATTTCTATATGGAGTTGGTATTGCAAGAAGTTTTCTTTTTTGATTCATCTTCAGTGAATCCGAAGTCATGTTCATGATGTTGAATAAATCTGATTTTTCATATGTTCTTTCTTTATTTCTCTAAATTTCTTTTAAATCAATATATTTTTCATAAATAAAAATCTGATACTTCATGACATTGATTTTATTTTCGCAAAAAAAAAATTAAAACATACGTAAGTACTTGACAAAACTACAAATGATCTCCAATTTTGTATAAGTGAAATAGCTTCTGAATTAAATATATTTTTTTCACTGGGATAACATGATTTTTATTGATTTTGATTGATGGTTTTTATTTATTTTAAGTTGTTTTTTCTCTGAGTGTACTAATGCACCGTAAAGTTTTCCCACAAGCGTCCAATGTAATGCAAAGTTTACCCATGAGGTTCAGTCTAAAGGAATCAAAATATTAAATTGATCATATTTCCTCCTACATTGTAGTTATAGTTGGATTAGCCATGGAGAGTACTTTTCACCCATGTATAGACCAGTTGAGTTGGCTAGACGGTGCATGAAATTATGATATGATACATAATAAAGCCCTGCACAAGACCTTTCAAGACATGAGAGATTTTTCAAATGCTTTGCTACAGCGAAATATTCTAAAACAAACGCTAAACAACACTGTTGGCAAGACATTTGTTTCAGTTGTTTGTCTTGCCAACAGTGTTGTTTGGCGTTTATTTTAGAATATTTCACTGTAGCAAAGCATTCGAAAAATCTCTCATGTCTTGAAAGGTCTTATAAATGGTCTTGTGCAGGAGTCTAATACATAAATGTGAACGAAACATGGTGTGTGTGGAATGTGTTATGCCGAGTACACACTGCGGCATTTTGTGACATTGCAATAGTGTACACTGGTGGCTATGTTTATCATTTCATATATTTCTCGTTGTGTGGCATTGCTTTCACTATAAAAAACATAATTAGAACGGCGTGCAAACATTTTGAAAATGACCCCATAAAATGACAAGAAATACGAGATGTGTACTCGGCATTAGTCACATTCTGCTCTTACCTTATCTTATACATGAGATACTAAGCACACATTTACAAATATAAGAGTATGAAAACTAGTGCATTTAAGTTATACCCATGCACGTGTTTAATGTTTAAAACTTTCACGTGTCTCGATAAATTTTAACTTATATTTGTAGTCTGAGAATATTATTAAGTGGAAAGTGTATTTTTTATTCGTAGGCCTGAATAATTGTCGATGATCCGTTAGAATGCCAAATCAGTTATATTATGCTTGCTGGGATTAAAAAATAAATAATCCTGTGTCTTCTTAAGGGTACCAGCTAATACGAAATTTTTCACATCATTCGTGGGTTATTAATTTCTTTAATATAAGAACACAGTCAGTTTTTCAAATAGAGCTATGCCTTTTTTTACATACACACATTTAATTGGGCTACATGAAAAAAAAAATTGGTTATATGAAATATAGCAATTTACATAATAAAATACTTAAACTTCCAAATGCTTGAAGGGTTTGATTTTGATATCTATTAAATATTAATTAAAATGAGCTTCACTAATTGTTGCTCTAGAAGTTTATTATACACAAGATGGTTTTTAGAATCAAAACCGTTTAACTGAAAAATACTGTATCTATTTGGCTTTGAAGAAATAAATTGATTGTGGCACCAATATCCGAACTATGAATGTATAGTTCTTTTATTAAACTGAAGCAAATGTGCGCGAAAATTTTTATTAATATATAATTTAACAGTTCTACAATTCCTGGAAACAATTTCTCATTAAAAGAAAAGTAATATAACTCTGTCACAGCGTTATTTAATTAGCATCTTCATTGTTGAGAAAACGAGGCTATACTCTTTCCAAATAGCAAATAAGGAATTTGTGACATGCCAAAATAATATTGTTATTCCTGATGAAAATCAATCATAAACATAAACCTCCTTATGCAAAAAAAAAAAATTAATTTCTACTTAAATTAGTAAAAACTTATATGGAAATTTTATTTTAACGAACACCTCAAACTCAAATTAATTTTTTTTTAGCTTCTTAAAATTTAATTTAGCCAAAGTATTTGGTAAAATCTTATCTTGTTGGATGTAGTAGGCAAGGAGTAAGCAATAATATCTGCAATTATTTTACGTGGTATTTCTCTGTGGAGCGGAAACGGCACCGGCCACTTCAGAATAGTGGATTCCGAAGCCTGGGAATTGATGATTGACTAAACCTCCATTATCCACAGTGAAGACGGTCTTGCCGGTTTGCAAGTAATGAAAAATCACATTTAAATTTTATTTATAAAAAGTTTTATTAAGATTAAAGATGAAAGTAAGTTGAAATACATACTTTTTTAATTCTGATACTCCCAGAAATAATTTGCATTTGGAATCAAGGATTTGGGTGTCAGATTATTTGCAATATTTTTCCAAATACTTGATATGCTAGGCTGTGCTTTGTCCAATATTTGAGCATAGAATTGCCCCAGCATACATTTTGTTAAAATGATACAAAGGGATAAATTAGAAAAAGGATAATAAAAAGTGTCATTGGCACGAAAAAGGGCCAAAAGTGATACTTTAGTATCACAACGGCAACGCTGATGCTATCCCGAGAAGAAGAAGTGGTGTTGAGTTTAACACACAGAAAAACTTATTCCCAAAAATTGTTCAAACAAATGTTTATTTGAAATAAAATTTATGCCCTAATTCTGTTCGACGAATGTATCGTCTTGTCTATGGACGAAAAAAAGAAGCAGTTTTGATTCTTTAAAACGATTATTATTTATTGTCTGTGCTAGAAGGTTCGTGTATTTGCTTTATGATTTTGTTCTAAACATTATATCCAACACATTTTTTCAAATATTTTTCAAACTATTGTATAATAATTTAATTGAATTTTTATGTTTTAAAAACATGGCAATTATATTTATATTTTTCATTGTCAAAGACAACAACCATTTTTGAAGAAAATAGTTTAGAGACTTCAAAGACAAGAACTCAGAAGCATTTTCAAACAAATACGTCCTAAATCTTCTTACTGAATTAGGGCATTAGTTTCAGTAAATAATTTTTACTGTTCCAGTAAATTGTTTGTTCTTATATGCCACAACGTTTGTCGGCTACTTGTCGGCATTTAAATATACACAACACGATCAATCAAAATAAACAAACTAGATAAACACCAACGCACTTATGTGCAGTTTCCACAACACAAGCAAGCGACTTGTCTAGAAAAAATATATGAAAAGCACTAAAATTTTTGAGTGATTCCCATACAAATTTTCGCTTGCTTGCATTGTGGGAACTACACATTAAATAACTCGCAGCCGAACTCTCTTTAAATTTAGATTTTAACAAAATTGTTATCAGAATTTACAAAATTATTTGTAGGTCCTCATTCATACAAAATATTTGCTGATTTAATGAATTTGGTTACTAGAAACGAAATTTTGTTTTTGTCATTGTACGAATGGGTCTAAAATTAAGGTAAGTGTGGGTTACAGTGTTTACTCACGGACATTAGGTTTTTGTATTGCAAAGCGACTTCCAGCTAGAGTTGTTTTTTTTTTTGAGGATAGGAAAAACTAAAGTTCTTACGTCCGTTTTCACAAATGTATGATTTAAGAGTTAACGTGAACTTTAACTGACAGTTCTTCATACAAAACTTGCCATTAAAGTCCGTGTTAGCTTTTAATTGTACAATGTTAAAAAGGCCATTAGTTATACTCTTCACGCAGTCTATCATGAATTCATAAGAAATTGCACTACTCGATCCAATTAATGCCACCATCGCGATACTATCTCCGTCGGAGAATGTGCAGTTGACTACAAAAATAATCAAGTTATAGTTAACTTTTCTTAGAGTAACTAAAAGCTTACTAGAATCTAATGCAGAACTTACCCAAAATCGGTTATTAAGATGATTACCTAATCGAATTTGGTGACAGCCAACAAATTTACTCTCAGCTACTTTGCTGTTGTTGTTTTATATGGTACCTAAGCTGGGTAGCTAGCGCGTTGGCTATACAACATGTGATAAATAGTTTGAACCCCAGCTACCAGGTGACTTAAATAAAGTCAACTTTTAGTAAGTTGAGTAGTGGAGAGAGGGAAAATCGCAATAATTATTTAGTTAGTTGTTTCCATGGGAATATAATACCAGTGTCAAGTAGTACTAGTTGCGAAAAAGTAAGGGTAAAGCTAAAGTTAACTCACATGGATTTTTAAGAAATAAATTCCCACTATATTCAAACTTTCTTTTGAGATACCCTGTCTAATTAATAAGTAGACAATGCGGTATAAGTTTATATAAATATCCTTCCCTAACGTTAAATTTGGCAATATAATATTTAAAGATAATACTCCTGCAAAATGATTCAAAGCTGAATGTAAAATTTCTAATATATACTCCTGCTAAAACAAATAAAAATTCACAGTTTTAAAGTCCAAATTCAACTTAAGTCAATAACATTTTGCCAAAATTTAAATGAACGATTTTTCTTGTTGTTGAAGAATTTAATTTCTAAACTTGTATATCCCTTCAAGTACATAAACTCACACCAATTTAAGGCTCCCACTTCTTACTCCTACACTATGTACTGTGAACTGCACATGCTCCAAAAAGAACTGAGTTAACACGAGTACAAGTAATTTAAGAGAATTTTCCTCACAAACAAGAGCATAAAAATATAAGAGAATAATAAAAAATCTCGCAAGGGAATACAATTAAATGTATTTATATGAAAATCCAAAAGCTAAAATTATATAAGGATTTTTTTTTAACCAAAACCGAAATGTCCCCATAGACAAGAAGGTGCTCTTAGACAAACAGTAAAGCCAAATAACAACTACAACAAGAAAGTAATGCTGAACCTAATGCGGTTTTGGCATTACGAAAATAAACAGTCTAGTGTCTCTTACAGTTGGTACTTGGATGTGAAGTTATGGTAGGGGTGTTTTTCTACAATGTATGTAGGAAACAATTTCATTTTTCAAAAGCAACAAATACCAATACATACAAAATTTCAAAATGTTTTCCAGATAAAAAAAATTGGTTCGGTGACACTCCTACATTTCGTGTGCGCAGCAGTAATAATTGTATGAAAACAAGGACACTTTTTGCTTTTTTTCCTTCTGTTAAGTATATTTTAACTAGGGACAAAGTTGAACATACGAACTCTGAGTACTGAGTACATAAGAGTGTGTGACACAAACCAATAGTGTCCTTTTTAGTCAACCATCCAAGTTGGGTCATTGTCGTGCAAGTTTAAGCTTTAGCCAATAAAAATTGAAGAAATCTAATATTTGTTTTTGTTTTCTTTTGTAGCAATTTTTTCTTCAGATATGTATGTACATATTTATGTATGTATGAGTATATGTACAAGGATATTTATTTGTTTGTATGCCTTGTCTTCTTTTTAAGGTGCCCTTTTTATTTAGATTTTTTTGTTTGCAATAAAATTTTATGGGTTTCTTTACGAGTATTTTCCTTTGGATTTTATGCATATAAATACGAGTAAATATGTATGTACAAGTGTATTTATATGTATGCTATACATTGCTAAGTAAATATCAATATCTACTTACATATGTATGTACATGCTAGTAAATAAGTGTGTATATATTGTGAACGTGTATTTTGACTTTAAACAAAATGGCGTTTGTATTCTGTTGCCTATAAAAAGTTTTATTTGCAGTGGCCAGAAAGGAAAAGATGATTTGAGGTTCTTTTATGTTGGTATTCACTTAAATTATTGATTTTTCTTAGTAAATTTAAGGTGTTGATGAATTGTTTGCTTTGCTTCATCAAAATTATAAATTTAATACGCAAATATTTTCGTTTAATAGAAATTAAATTAAGTAAAAGGAATTTGCAGAAAAGTCGAGATTACATCAAATGGATTATTTTATGTATAACATTTTTGAGCATGAATTGAAGATTATATGTCTGAAGGGCTTATTGTAATAACATCATAAGCTACCCGAATTTAAAAATAGGGTTTATGTGACTTTCATGCTAATATATATATTTTTTTGGTGATAAATCATAAAATTTTAAGTAATTTTGCATCGATTTCTAGTTACATATACTGACTTATTTAGGTGGTATTTGCATATTTTTACATATTTTTAATTATAATAAATATATACATATTTTTGCAGTTTAAACTATTTTTTATGCATATTTCAACACATTTAAATTTCCTTTACTAAAAATTATAATTAATTTCTATAAAGAATGAGTTGAAGTTTTTATTTTTAAACTATATTATATATAACACATAAATTTTTTTGACTTGATAATTAAATAAGTAATTAGCTAACTTTAATTTATATTTAAAATGTACTTAAATAAGGTTTAATTTTATGAGTGCTTAATTAAATTTCTTATTTAATTTCGCTGAAAGTATGGTAGCACTAAAAAATTTCCAAATGTTATGGAAAGCTTTCCAAGCAACAGCTGTTTAATATAAATAACAACGTAAGGTTAATAACGTGTAGAAAATCAAAATTGCATTAAAATACATTTCATAAAACCAAAAAGCATTAGAACGCATTTTTCTATTTACTTATTCCATGATATGAAACTATATATATATATATATATATATATATATATATATTTATATGTTATATATTAATTAAAATTAAAGGAAATTATCTCTAATACGATCACATGTTATTCATGTACATATTTTCAATAAATAAACACAGGCACAAAAACATATGGTATGCTAGCAAAACTTAAATATTATTTAAATACACACGCTTGGTATATAATTATTTTTTAAATATGCACTGAAAAGCACAATCTCGTATTTAAATAGAACTTAATAATAACTACAGTTTGATTACCAAATCAAAAATTGGCCTTAGATCCTATTCATATTTAAAAGAGGTTTTTCATTGCAAAAAAAAATATGAAAAACGACTTTTAAGTATGAACTGATCTTTAAATGGAATTGAAGAAAAAAAAAAGAAGTAAATTCCGTTGAAGGAAGTTTTAGAGAAGATTGCTCTCTAAAAGATGATAATGCAGAAGAACACACTGAAAAAAATACCACTGTAAAATCACCATGCAAAAATTTTGACTTAAATTTACAAAAAATAATAGGTTTTTTAAGTATGTTGGTGTTTATTTGCTTTGTTCGTAGCTGCAATACACTGTTGTGCTTAGTTGTGTGAGTTGTTTTTGTATTTTTGTTATTTGTTTTGATGTTCGTAAATAGCCGACAAATTTTTGCTGGCTAGTAGGCAGTGTACTAGTCTTGTAGTCGGAGAGTCACAGGTTCGAATCCTGAATACAATTTTTTTATCTATATATAACTTTTTAAATAAATTTCATGTTAAATGATCAATTAAATAATGTTGAATTAAAATTGTATTCATGATGGTTTATATTAGTGTTCAACTAAAAAATATTTAAGGTTATTTTGGCTCCAGCGGTAAGCGCGTTGACTACCATGCGATGAGTTTCAAGTTGAAATCTTGGCCGGGGAAGCCAATTATATTATATTAAAAAAATGTTCTGATGCCTTTGCCAATATACACACATAAGTTAAATAATTAATAAAATACAATGACCACATTAAATTAAATTCATGTTGTTTCAATTTGAAATAACTTTGATTCAACATAGTTTTTCGTGTTATTTCAGTATCGAACATACATACGTTGTTCCAACTTGAAATAACTTGTGTTCAACATGATTCTTCATTTTGATTTAACAGCACGGGAATGTTAAATCAACATGATATAAGGTTATTTTAAAAGGAAAAATTTTCTTTGAAAATTACTCTAAATCATGGAACACATATGAAGCAAAGTCATTGACGAAAACGGTAAAATTAACCTTGTTAACGTAGATTTTAAGTTGAAAATTTTCTGTATGAAATAGAAAAGTCAGATTATATAATTGGGAAAAATATCGACTATCAATTATGTATATATATGTATATAACTAGGTTAAAATAATTTAAGAAAGCAAACTTTCGCCGACAGAAAAATCGCCATTGAAATACGCTTCCTTAACTGCGGTAGATGTTGAATGCAGTTTTTCAATGTACAATAGCTTCCTAACAGAGTTACGTGTAGTTTCCACAATACAAGCAAGCCACTTGTCTAAGAAAAATATTCGAAAAATACTCAAATTATTGAGTGATTCCTATACAATTTTTCTAGACAAGTCGCTTGTTAGCTTTACGTAAAAAACTTTTATTTAAATTTTTTGAAAAAGTTTTTAAAATTTATTACATGAATTTTTATGTATTTTTTTTTTTCTTTTTTTGTTTTAAATAAAAATTAAAAAAATATTTCCATATTATTTTATTTTTTGGGCATGTATTTGATTTTTAAGTGCATTTGTTAAGCATGCTTGAAAGTCCCAGCCCTGATTTTAACTATCCCAGTGACCACTTAAAGGTGTGTAAAAATCATAAAATAGTTAAGTTTTGTAAGTAAAGTGCGTCGTGTTCTTTTAAAATTAAGCCCAACATTTTGCTTTCATTTAAAAAAGAAGCAGATCCTTTAAGATCCTGGAGAGGGCATTTACACCTGCACAAAATCTAGTAATTTCAATTAAATGTTTATGAAAATCTACACCGTTCACACCAAGTTTTTTTTTACATTTAACAAGATTTGTAACCAAAGCGAAACCCATTAATAGTGCATTTACACTGTCTCCAAATATAGTGCTTTCGAGATTTCGAGCTAAATCAAGCTGCTTTTTTCAGATTTCCCATACAAAACGAAATCTAATTTTTCAGTAGATTTGTAGGAAATCTAATACAAATCTAATGTTTTTATTTATTCTTTAATACCCTGTACAACAAAAGGTGGGTGAATTAGCTACAGTCTGCTTAAAAAAGTGTGTGAATTGGCTACAAAGCAGTTGTTTGGTTGTAGTTATGGAAACAAATCAGTTGATGGGTTCCATTTAGTTTTTTGGATAAAAAAATCTTGATAAATGTCAAAAAAAGCTGGTGTAAACGCTATAGACTTTTATAAAGATTTTAATCAAAATATGCTAGATTTTGTGCTGATGTAAATGCCCTATTATAGGGCAATGTGCAAACACCTTTTTATGTACACAGGCTGACTTTTTAGTGTACTAAATAGAACACAAATTTGAAAAAAAAGCATAGTTGCACCACGAAGCTCTAGTAGATTTTGAGTAGAATTCCTGAAATCTCGTAAGTACTAGATTTTGGTCAAATGTAAATGCGCTTTTAAAGCTTTTGAATTTTGTCAATCGTTTCACATGTTTCCATTTATTTATATTTTCTTTTCAAATGCATACGATGTTTGTGAGCGATTATTAATTTCACGTTTTGCTGTTATTCACATCAGTGTTAGAGTAATTTTAAGGTCTTTGCAAGTGTAAAACTTGCATAGCATAATCGAATTATTGCTATTTTGCAAATTTAGTAATTTTTTTTATAGAAATAGATAATATAATAATCCTGACTAGGCAATGCTTTATTTCAAAATGTATTCTAAAAATTACTCAAATTGTATTTCCGACACATTCTAAAACAATTTCATCTCAAATCTGCCTTTTATATTTAATCTTGTTTCAGCTCAGGATAAGATGACGAAAAAATACATAAAATATATCGTCGGTTTCATACTCTGCAAGTGGTATGAAAAAAATATTTGTATATACATCTGTAACTATGAGTAGAATAGCAAAGCATTAAATCATTTAAGAGGTATTAAGGGCATTTAAGCTAATTGTAGAAATTGTATGCTTTAATTCCATTACACTCTCGCATTCTTAAGAAAATTATAATGGCTTAGAGAATAAATGAAAGAGATAAATATTGCCTTAAGCCAACAGTTGTAAGCAACACGCGGTTTCATCTTAAAATTACATTAATCATATGACAAGTGCACAAAGTGGCTGGGAGGTAAAAAAAACGTACCAACAAATTCCAAAGCTTTCCACGACTAATTACAGTTGACATGTGGTGCCAAAAACAACAACAAAAACATTAAAATACCAACGAATGGTTAAATATGTCTTAAAATGGGTCTCTTAATGTTTTCTTTTTTTGGTAATTTTCTTTTAAAAAATATTGCGTGATTTGAGGGTGTTTTATGCTTAAAAGTTTAAACATTTAGCCGTGATAACAAAATTATATGCTCCTTGAAAAACACACAAACCGCAGTGTAAATGAAATTGTGTGAAACATGACACGACACTTAATTTACAATTCATTTGGTGCTTTTTTTCAAACGGCTGATTCCTTTTCCTCTTTTTGCGCCTTCGCTGATTTTGAAGAACATTTGGCTTTAATTGTATCATGAGTTGACGTTTTTTACCGCTTGGAATTATGTACATATTTTTGGTTATTGCCCTTTTTTCTCTTCCTGCGATTTACTTGAGCCTGCTTAGGGCAGAAAAACATAATACAGACTTGAGTTTTTTTTATTTGAGGAAAACATGTTTTTTTTAGTCAAAAATAATTATAATGATTTAATGATGTAATTTGTCAGTCACAATCTGATTTAAGTTACCCATAATTAGGACGCTCTTGAAAGCTTTTAAATATACATACATATTTATGTTTTGCGTTTTTAGGGAGTTTTTTTGTTACTTTCTGGGATTATATTTATGAGTGAAGAGATAATTTGTGTCTGAAATCTTAAATACAGATTATAACATAAAAATTCTATAAGAAGGTGTATATTTAAGATTTTTCTGTATCTATTTCATCCTGTATTTAGGTTTTACAAGCTGCTGAGAGGAGAGAGTAAATGTTCAGCTCATTCTCGTCTAAATAGCAGATCAATTTCTGTTAAGGTAGAAATAGTAAAATCGTATCGTGAAGTTGCGTGTCAGCTGACAAAAATCGTACCATATGCAATGCATGTTACTAGTTAAAAAAATATGTGGTGGTAGCACTGCTGACGTAGAAATCTACAGAAAACTTACTTAGGCCTAAATTCACAGTCATTAGTTAACTAATAGCAATAGTTTAACCAATAATATTTGATTCACAGCTCTTTGGTTACCATTAGTTAAACCGCCAAATGGCATTGGTTAACAAATAGTTAGACAACAGCTGATTCGTTGCAAACTTTATTATTATTGTTGTATTGTGAACACTTTTATACACATTTCACACATACGTTGTTAAATATCTTGATTGTATTTAGCTGTAACACCTTCCTTTTATTTTCTTTTCTTTTATATTTTGGTTTTTCCGAGACAATTTCAGCACTAATTCAATATCTTGCACGGTAAAGTTAGACGAGCGAAATGTGAAACTTAATTTAATAGGGTTACCATTCTTTGCTCATATTAAGAACTTTAGTTAAACAATGCACTGTGAATATGAACTATTAGTTAAACAATAGTTATCATTTTAGTTTACTAATAATTAACTACTGACTGTAAATTTGGCCCTTAAGGGAGCGAATGTCAAAATAGACGCATTCAAAGCCAGATAAAAAAAGCGCTGTGCAAACTGTTACATTTCTATAACTTGTATACAAAGATAACGATACGGCAAGCTGCAAAGTAGAACGATTTAAATTTTACTAATTTTACCTTTAGTGTAAATACAAATGGTAAAGTGCCAGAGAAGGGGAGCATAATACATTTTTAATGTGCGTTGCTTATAGCTTTGTGGCAGCAACTCTGTTATTATTTATTGTCTATGCTGGGAGCTTTATGAATATGCTTTACGCTGTTGTTCCTAACATCCAACGCGTATTTTTCCATAAATTTTTCAAACCAACGAATAATACTTTGATTTAATTTTTGTTTTTTAAAAACATGGCAATAATATTTTTATTTTTCATTGCCAAACACAACAAAAATTTTTGAAAAAAATGATTTACATGACATTTACATCTTGCTTCACGAAATCTTATAGATTTCAATTAAAATCTTTATCAAAATATATACCATTTACACCAAGATTTTTGATAAATTATCAAAATTTCTTATCCAAAACAAAAACCGTTACCTGAAAAATTTCCTTACTACAACCAAACAACTTCACGAGGATTCCATTTCCACAACCTTAAGTTTTATTTTATTTGTTTCGATAGTTTTCAAATAATTAACTAGTGGCAGAATACTATGAATTTCTAAACGTTTCAGATGTTTGCCTAAAGCCTAAATCCCACTATCGGCACAATGTGCCGATTTTCATCGGCTAACTGAAATAAAGTTATAAGTATTAAGCTAAATTGGCCGTATTTTTCAACTTATTGAAATATAAGGACATAATTGCCTCACACTGCATTGGTAATGGCGCCAATAATTGAGAAATAAGACAATTTTGGTTTATTACTGATGACTTTATTGCGGTGAGCCGACGAAAATCGGTACATTGTGCAGATACTGGGATCCCGGCTTAAAACAGTGTGAACGCAATCGATTTCTTGCATTTGTGAATGGCCTAGGCTCAGAACATATCTGGATGATACTTTTGAACTGTAAATGGTCTGACAAAAATTTTAAAATTGCTGTTGACATCATTTGATTTCTATTTTGAGCAATACTTGGATGTTCTATAATCAGAGTATTCTGTATTTTGTATATACAACTACTAATTTCGTTACTTCCACGACTGTTATTAAATTCGTCACAAATGTAGCAATAAGTAAATTTTTAATTATTTGGAAAAATAATTGTAGCGGTTATATTATAAACATTTATTTTTCGCTTATAATAAAATGACGATGCAAGCTCTTAAGGAACGTTGAAAACGCTGGCAAATCAAAACATATGTAAGTATAACAACAGAAAAAGGGTGTGGTTTTCGGCAACCTACGTCACGTTCCACTTTAAGGCCTTTCGTTTCATTTCATTTCATTCTTCAATTTCATCCTTCTTTACATTATTTTTTATTGAAAATTGTACACAACGGTCGCATTGGTCTCTTCAAGGCTTTCTAAAGGACAAACTAAAATTGTGGTTGAACTGATCGCTATAAAATCCTTCCGAAACGGGGTTGAAGGGTTGTTGCTCCATATTCAATTTGTTTTGAAATAAAAACCTAACTTGTCTAGTATATTTTAAATTTATATTGAGTACCGCAGGAAAGTAACATATTGTACAGAAATAGGAATAGTTAAAAAACATTACTTAAAGCTTAAATGTGCTCTCCTGAAAAACTGCCAAATTGTGCTCAAAAACGTTTTCTTTAACGCCACAGATATTAGCTTCCAACAATATTAACAAATTTAACAATATTAACACGTATAGCAAAATCTCATTCAGTAATCAATTTCAAGATTTTGTATTGAAATTTTCCATTACAAAAATTCCATGGCGTATAGAGCAAAATGGCACGAAAAGTTCTGTTTTCAAGGATATAGGGCAAAGTGGACACGATTTATCTCAGCAACGAGACGAGATAGCCGAAAAATTTTGGGTCAAAAACCTAAGATGGCATCCTTAACTCAACATTGTCAAAATGGCGTTTAGAGCACATAAGTCACCGGACGACGATATACGATTTCAAAATATGCTTGAGCCCCAAAAGAAAATTTTTTTAGCTCAACCTATACGTAATATATGTATGTATAATGTATTTAATAAATATGTATGTATATAATATATATATGTAATGCCAAAGAAAATTTTGTAAAAAAATTTTCATATAAACACATTATAATAAATGTGTAAATAAAAAAAACTTCACTAAAACTTAGGAAAATATTCTAAATTTGTGTAAAAAAATATGTTGTCGTATGGCATCCAAGCCGTTTTTTATTTGAATCGTGTGAAATATCTACTAAAAATTAGCTTATTAATAAAATAGTTTAAAGTAATTATATTAAATTATATTAAAGTAAAATTTTACCAAAAATTAAGTAAAACTTTTTCATAAAATTTGGAGTTCTGAGAAAAATCTTTTTCATCTTTGATCACGAAATCAGTGAAATTTTGAAAGTTTTTTTAATTAACATCGCACACTTACTAAAACAACGTCATAACTCAAAAAAAACTTGTTTGCCACAAAACGAGTGCAAAGGTTTCAATTTACACACAACTTAATGGGAAAAGAAAACTATTTTTCTCTCAAGAGCTGAGTAAACAAAATATTTTTATGGACTTTTTACACAATATCGTTATTGATATGAGAATTAATTCTGCATCATTAATCAAAAATTCAATTTTTTGAGTTAAGACGTTATTTGAGTAAATCAGGGGTATGTCCTCAAATTCAGTAAATTTTTTCATAAGTTCAAGTTCATTTTATTTTGGTGTATATCTTTAATTCTAGTAGTTATTTTTATTTTTATTTAAATTCTATACAGTATGAGATGTTATTTATATATTTATTGGACTTGTGCAAAAAATTAAAAAAAATTCATTTTAAGCCTGACCAACAATATCGCAAGAAAACGTTCGATCGATTAATTATATTGAAAAAAAAACAAGTTTTTTCGATTGCAGTTTATTTGCTGATGGTTATGCATGTCTGTATGCATTTCATTGATGCTTTGTCTCATTGAGGCATAGTCATAGACAAAATAAAGCATACTTTATGAGTTTAAAACCAGTATTTTGTATGGCAATACTGGTTTTAAACTCTTAAAGTGTACTTTGTTTATGACTATGATCGAACGTTTCCTGTCGTCATCATGTGCCAGGCCGTATTTGCAAGCTTTTTACTATTTGCAAGCATACTAACAAATTAATTTTCGATATTAATATTTAAATTTAATTTTTATTACTACTGACTTGCAAAGTATTACAATTTAAATCATTTGTAGGTATGTATACAGTACATCCATTAAAAAATCTTTCATCGGCTACAAAATTAAAATTTTCTTGTCAGAACAGCAATAAAAAATATCTGTTTAAAATGTGAAAATTATACAAATGTTACATAAAAGTATAAAATTAGCATATGCAAATAGTATATCTATGTACATATATGTATGCAGTTGAAATTTATAAAATGTCTTTACGTGTAAATTGTCTTAAATACATTCCACATACTTATTCTTCCGCAGTTGAATATTAAAAAGCTCCTTACTACATCCTGATATTAAAAACCAGATGTCAGGTGTATCACAAAAAAAGAAAGAAAAAGATTCACATTAAAAGAAATTATATGACAGTTAAAAACAATATTTTGACATAAAGTAATAAAAAGAATTTGGTGTCTGGCGAAAACAACACCCCACCATTAAGAAGAGCAGAGAAAACGTTTGTCGCATTAACATTTATGACTGTCATAAACACGATTTTTATTATTTTTATTATGATTTTCTTTACATTAACTGTAGAAATATGTTATTTGGCTGTTTTTCCCTAACGATTGGTAAATTTTATTCATTCTGATCTTTTATTTTGAAATATTTAGGAAATTAAGGTTTTCTTTTTTTTTTTGTTATTTTTGGTTACTTTGCTACCTTCAAAAAAAATTACAAATTTGAAAGAAACTTATTAGCCAATTGCAATGATTCAGGTATTTTTCTTATAGGTAGAATTATGAAAATGTAATGGAGAATGAAAATGTCTCTATCAAAGGAAATATCTTAAGAAATTGAAGTATTAGCATAGCAGATGCTAGACCTTTGTCTAACATGCATCATTACAATCCGATACAAAATGTTGCACTTTCATCTTTCAACTCTACATGCCACCATCATTTGCGAGTGCTTTAAATATATATAAAAATTCTATGGCATTCGATAAAAAGCTCCTTGTTAAAAGACTTTTGTAAAGTACTTGTAAAGAGGAGTTGTTTCGTATTTCCTTAAGCAAGGACTAAGTATATGGATGAAAGTAGTGTCTCTCATGCCAAACACAAGATATTTCTAAAACAACTTTGTATGGCACAAACAAAATCAATTTATAAATTGTAAACGTACGTACACATATGAATACGTCCATATGTCTATGGAAAAAAATTAAGGTATATTTTTTTTGTTGTTTGTTCTACTTGAAAAGTGTAAGAGCCTTAAAATACATACATTTTCCAATTGAATTTCTTTTATTCAGGTTTCATTAAAATATTTGAGTATTTTTAAGGATTTTATTATGATCTTCAAAAAAAATGCTTCTTTATTACAAACCACATATTGCAAAATATTCTATAAGGGAAAGACTGTTTGTAGGAGTAAATTTAAATTTTTCATATTTTATATTTATAATTATATATATTGAAATATTAAATTTGGACTACTTTTGGGATATGTTTTTCCTTCATATTTAAATTTAACACTCTTTTTTGAGTTTATAAAACAACTATCATATATCTCATTAGGAAGTTTATTCTATATTTGCAATCGAGAATCCTTCTCAAAAAAAGTTTAAAATCCTAAAATCGTTTTGATTTTCATCAATTCTACTAATAATTAAAGAATATCCCAGCAAAAGCTAGCAAACACCTTTGGTTCTTGTAATTACACAATTTTAAAGTTGGTAAAATGGGCGGAGCTACGCCCATTAAAATTTATTATTACATTCCATGTGCTTCTACTTAATCGATTTTTACGAAACTTACCACATACCTTGATTGAGACACAATCTTCTATTTATAAAAAAATAGGGGGAGTCACACCCACACTACCGATTTTTACAAAACTTAGCACACACCCTTTAAAAAAAGGGCGGAGGACAGTCAGTTAAAATCTAATTTTATATTTCACAATTTTTTTTTAATACTTCCATAAATTTCTCAGAAATTTTTTTTAAAGTGTTCTTTCTATCAGATCTTTGCATTGAAGTTGGTTTATTTTTTTTCGGAATTATTTTTATCCCAATTAAAATTGCTTTAGTGGGTCGTAATGTAAGTATGACTTGTGCGCGTACATGGAGCACTCTGGAACTTCAATGTTCACTTACTTTCGGCCGTATTGCACCAAGAATTCTTCGGACGTTGATTTCAAGCTGTTCAATTGTCTCTGGCGTAGACGAGTGACTTAACATAACTCCAAGGAAAATAATCTAATGTAGTTACATAACACAGAGTTAGTGGTCAATTAACAGGATAGTTACGCGAAATTGTTCGTTCATCAAAATTTTCTTTGAGTATATTAATCGTGATGTGTGGAATTCGCTTCCATCCTGTTGGAAAAACATGTCAAATTAATGCCAACTAATTAAAGTACGAAAAATCTTGTAATCATTTCTCCATACCGTTCACTGTTGACAGCAATATTCTGTCCGTCATCGCTTTTGAATACATAGATATAGACCAATGACCCATAAAGTGCAACAAACAGTAATTTTCTGCAGATGTAATGATTTTGTACAAAACTTTTGACTTCCTGAAAAATCACACACAATAATTCTGATTTTGTCCAAACTACAGGGGTGTGATTAACTCAAAATTAACTTATATCGACTAAGGCACTTTTTCCTTTTTGCCACAGAATTATCTAGGCGCTCAATTGCCCAAAAATTATATTTAAACAATGAATCCAATTGGGTCTCCGAGTGGAAGGTCATTTTTGGCACCATCCTTCCTAAGCTAATATAATAATATTGAATGCCAATTTTATTTATATAAAAATATTTTTCTTGTATTTTGCTTCAATAGATAATTATTCACTAACGTAATGATGAACATTTCCAACTGGCCCTTAAGTATTCTCCATCATTTCATTACTTTTAGTTTCAAAAGAAGTTCTTAAAGAACTTTAATAACAGACATTATCATGTAAATAAAAATAAAAACACTCTCGCATCATCAATGTAATCGGCCAAAAGTGATTTGAACCCAATTAAGCATGAACTATAATAAACTTTTGGTGGTCAAAGGAAGACAGTTAGAGACTTTACTACAATATTTATTAAACAGACAATGAAGTCCGGTGACATGTGAGAAAAGTCAATGCTTCCGTTTGGCAAAAAAAAAAAATAAATAAATAAAAACAAAACAAAAAAAACTTTTTGGCAAAAGTTAAAAGAAAAACTTCTTGGCAAAAGATTATTTGGCATATTCTATACATACTTATGTATTTAGAAATCAACCAACCAACCATTCTTCATTCACCCAATCCAGTAATAACAAAAAAAAAAAAAACAAGACTAACACAAACTTGAAATTTTTCTTGTCCTGGATCTCTGCTTTTCATGAGGATGGATGGGATTTTCTTTCATGGCTTCAATTTTATGTGTTTGTTGGTGTTTTCTAACATTGTGGTGACCTCGGGGTGTTAAACTATGTGACTTTGCAATCTCGGTTCAACGAAGCGTATTAAGTGCAAAACACACACAACATTCGTACCAAAGAAAATGTCTGGTAATAACAACAAGTACCCGTAATACAAGTAAGTAAAATTTCTTAAGATTTTACAATCGTACAGTTTTTCTTTCTTAGAATGTCTGCAAATACTTTAGTTTTATAAAAAAAAAAATATGTGAAACATTCTGTTTCATATTTAGGGTGTGGCATACCAATCTTAAGCAAACAGCAAAATTCCAGTAGCCGTACGAATGTTGAGTTTTAAAACGTGATGAGTTTGTGACACAGCATATTGCTTTTGCGCAAGTAGTGGTGTTAAGTGAAACTTATTGAGGCGGCTATAGGAAGGACATTCAAGTTCCTGTTTATGTTGAATGAGGAAAAATGTTTGCATTGTCTGTGATTTGTAATAATTTTTGCTCTTATTTTGCAACTGACATTTAATTAACTGTGTACAAGAAAACAAATCAAGGAGGGTGAGAAGGAAGGAGGCTGATTGAAATGGTTGATGGGGAAACTGTATTTGGTACTTATACTATGTACTAATATTAAGTATGAGTTGACATCTAAGTGACAGTCATTTTATTACAGCCAAACTAATAATGACGATGACTAGTTTCGTTTCTCTGCAAAATCGCATTTGTAATCCTCTAAGGATTCTTTTACGGCAGTTGTAACGGGAAAGTTTAATTTCAACGAATCACAGAAACCGAATGTCATACCAAGATAATTACCCAAAAATAAAGTTTAGACTAGACAAAAATGTGTTAATTACTTTTGTGAGTACTCAAACTTGAACTGGGTGTTTTTAAAAAAAATTTCCCTTTGACAAATGTTGAGTAAGCATAGACATAGATATGTATAAAGAGTATGTAACAAATCGGGTTTTATAGAAAATTTTTGCGTTTCAATTAATGGTGATTGTAAAATGATCATGATCATGATGTCTCAGGATATCGAGCATTTGCAGCACTCACTTTCTATAGTATAAGACTTAATTTTTTTACTCTCAAGTCGTCGTATGGGTGCTATTTTTTTTAGCATTTCAAACATGTTTTCATATAATATACATATAAACTTAAAAAATAATCCTATTGTTTTCACTATGATGTCCGTCTGACAGAATATGTAATAATTTGGCACCCGTAGTATGTACAAGTGGAACTGATTATGGTCATGAGGGTAGGTTTTTCTATCTTGAATGAATAAATGAAAACATGAAAAAAATTAAAGGGTGTTCTAAATCGAGCAACTAAAAATTTTGAAATCCTAATATTTTATACAGACAATTATACTGTATAGACAGACACTTGAATTTTTTTAACGCAGAGTACATCAATTAACATTTAAATTTAAAAAATCAAAATTAAAGGGTATTCTATCAGTTAATGTAATTTTGATTATGTAACTTTGGCAACTTGCTGTATTTTGTAGTGTTTTCAAACCTAAATTTAAAACCTGGTTTTAACGTTAAAACCATAAACAGTTGATTTTGCTTTCACACTGCAAGTTTGATAAATTCAGGTTTTAACTCACAGACTGTCTAATAACTTTCTTCAAAATAAAATAAATCTCCTGCAGAATTACGTGTATTTGTTGCTGTATTTTTTTTTTTTGCTTTTTATAAAACTTATTTGGCAAACTGTACAAGTGCTTTTGTTTGTATGAAAAACTCAGAGATTTCAAATGCGCTCTAAAATAGAAATTATTTTATATATTGTAAATAAAATTATTTTAAATTATAGAACTTCTTATACAAAGTGAAGAAGTGCTTGGAAATAAAGTTATTATATATAAAAATGCACAAATACATTATAAGATAAATGTCAGTCATATCGTAAATTTTCACTTTCCAGAGGTCAATGAAAATATTTTCGTTGTTTTCCTTCCAAAAAAATATTTTTTTTTAAATTGTTTATTATTGTTGCTGTTGCATCCATTTTTAAGTTGAAAATCTTTCAAGCGCCATCTATTATTATTCACTGGCTTAAACATTATCAGCTGCTTCGGTCATTTTAACTTGTTAGCACTGTATTTGGAACAGCGAAAAAAGGTTGCATTTCATAAAACCAACTCAAATGGTTTTAAGTAAGTTTTAACAAAAACAATTTGTATGGTAAAACCAGGTTTTAAAAGTTGGCTTTAACATTAAAACCAACTTTTATTAAAACCATGTCAGTGTTAAAACACTATTGCTTTAAGAAGTAAACTCTTGAAATTTTCAAAAACTCTAAAACTTTTTAAAGGTGCCCAAATTATAAAAAATGCCTGAACGAAAAGGCGCCAAAATGAAAAACCGCTTACATGAAAAATATCTCAAAAAAAAAAAAATCGCTAAAATGCAAGAAAATGATTACAAGTAAAACGGTCGACAAGAACTAAAAAAATCGCCAAAAACCGAAAAAATCGCCAAAAACTTAAAAAAGCGCCAAAACAAACAAAAATCGCTAAAAATAAAAAAACAACAGAAAAAATTGCCTAAGGTAAACATGACCAAACGAATAAAGCGCCAAAACTAAAAAAAGATCGCTAAAACTAATAAAGCGCCAACTAAAAAAAAATGCTAAAACTAAATACGAGTCGCCAAAACCGAAAAAAATCGCTAAAACTAAAAAAAAATGCCAAAATCGGAAAAAAATCTAGGAAAAATTTTTTTTAAACGTCTGCATGAGGTAAGATATTCAATTATATAACATCAAAAAGATGATTTGCCTTATTCTGTTACTATCTGTAGACGTCACGTGAATACAACACAAAAGACCTGTCAATCGCCATATTCGCTCTCGAAAACCATTTTATGGTATCGATAGTATATTCCTATGTCTAGTCAGCTGTTTTCTACAACGAGTATAAAAACGACAATTTTTTGAATATTGTATTGACGTGGCGTCGACAAATAGTTACAGAACAAGAGGGAATATAACAATCACTTGAAAATCTTTAGTTCTAATTGAAATTTTATATGGCAATGCATTTCATCCCTTGTTATCCTCTAATGGCATCGATTGATTTTCACGAACCACTTTTCTCTATGTCAGGTTGAAAGGAAGGACAATAATTCCCACAATTGATTAAAATTCCATGCACCCTGTTGTAAAGTATCACTCTCAAGAAGCACGAATTGGAAAAAGGGAATATTTTCTTTTAAGAAACGCACGTGCTTATTTTGTTAAAACAAGTGGAAAAGTGTTTTTTTTTTTTGCTATTTTTAAAATTATTGCTATTCTCAACCAAAAAACGAATAAAAAGAATTTGATTTCCTTTTTATAACTTTAAAAGGTAAATTTCACATAAAAAAATTAATTCACTTAAAAACCAACACAAAACACAAAGACACATTTCATTCAATATCACAAAAAAAAATTTAGAAAATCTTTAGAGGCATGAAAATTCTCTCAAGCGTATTCTAAGCCAATTTAAAGTTGAAAAAAAAAACAGACACTGAAAAGAACTCACTCACATACACTTTGCACACAAACTATGTAAGTCCTTGCTAAGAAGTGGCAGAGTTTAGCTGGTAAAGAAGTACAGCATTTGACTTGGGGAATTTGCTGGGAGTATAAGATATATGAAATATTTACTTAAAGAATTAAACTACATTTGTGGCAATATTTGTATGCCAAAATCTTTTCTTTTATAGCCATTTGTTGTTTAAGAGTCTCAGAATGTGAGAAGTTTTCATAGGATGTTTGAGAAATGTTTTTTGTTTAAAATTCAAGCGGTGCGTGTGAGTGTGTGTATTTGCCAAGAAAACACATGTGTGGTTTTCAATTTATTGTTGTGTACCCGGTTTGAGGTTTTAATGTCGAGACGTTTTATTTCTTTGGGGGTTTTTCTTTGTCTAAAAGAATTTTCTTAAAGCCTTTACATTTTCAGTGAAACTGCTTTCTGTGCTAAAGAGAAAAAGGGTTTAAGTCATTTTCAGCTCCACAAAAGTTTCCTTTTTTGGCAGTTAATTTTATGTAGTTTCTTTTGCACTGTCAGGTTTACAGTAATAATAATTATCATTTAATTTTATTAACTTAACTGAATATTCTTACAAATATATTCCATGTATTATTTGAAAGATGAAGTTCATTATTACAAAATAAATATGTGATTTAGAGGGCATAATTTTTTGTATCTTAATTGCTTTGTAAAAGGTTTATTAACATCTAACTTTTAAAAATTAAAAAAAAAATGTTAGTAATTGCCTTAGTTGTGGGCTTTATCTACAACTACCTTAAGGCAATATTCTGCCAGCGTTGTGCTTGGTATTTATAAGTTTTGTACTTAAAGGTCCTATTAAAAATATTTGAAAGATTATTGTTATTTATTTAGTCCTAATTTACACTATGCAAGTCTTATTGCTAAGCTGATTAGTTTGAGAAAGAGAGAGAGAGAGACGAGGGGAGCAGAAACGTTTATTTTCCCCTGGTTTCTCTCTATCCTAACAAACTAATCAGCTTAGCAATAAGACTTGCATAGTGTAAACTTGGACTTATCAGTATGCGTATACGTTGTTAAGCAAAATTGTGGAAAAACAATTGCATATATAACGATTCTTGAATTTGAATACAAAACATTTTATAGAAATTTTACTGACTCATGAAAAGAATTTATTTATAAAATGTCTGCATGACACTTTCTACATTTTCTTGTAACAGCGGTGAAGAATAAAGTGACACATGTCGTATTGTGAATCTTCGAAGAATTCCCAGCATCATTTTTGATTTGATTTGCTGCTTTCTCTACGCCTCACATTAACCAATAGAAATAGTTACATGTAACTAATTTTTGTGAAAAATTTCGTAGTGTAAATTCAGTCTTTAGAAAAAACTAACTTTTCATAATAAAAATTTAAAATTTTAGCAAGAGATATTTCCAAAATGGTCTATTTGATTATTTCCAGTTGGAAGCAATCAGACTCACTTATTTTTTTTTTTTTTGGACCCTAATAATATTTACACTAAGTATTATAATAAAGGAAATGTTTAATATTTTGCTTCAGAATGCATTGAGCTATGAAATAACCTCCACACCGAAAGAATTTTGCTTCATAAATCCAATGAAACAATTTCATTAGATTTTTTCACAAATCTAATGATAATTTCACAAATCCACTGAAAATTTCACTAATATTGTGGAAGAATTTCATTGGAATTGCTTCGTTGGTATTCTGGTTTCGTAACAATATTTCATTGGATTTATGACAAAAATATTTTCTAATTATGAAGAAACTCCTTTATATTTAAGTTATTTCATTGTTTTCATGAAATTATTTTGTTGTTTCAATTTCATTGTATTAACGACACTGTTAACTAAATTTTACGAAGTTTTCAATAAAATAATTTTGACGAAACTGGTTTCATTAATCCAACGAAGCGTGAGGTTCGTTGAATTTTAATGAATTTTTTGATTGGATTAATGTCGAAATTCATACAATTTATGAAGAGAATTCTTTCAGTGCAGGAAAATAACTCTTAAAAATTATATAATTCCCAACCTGTTACACAACCCGAACAAAGAATTACAATAGGACTGAACATGAACATCTAAAGGGTGTCGTAAAATTAAGGCAAGATTTGAATTTGTCCCCATTTGTGCAGTAAAGTGTTGGCAACCCTAAAGAACAATTCGAAGAGTTCTTAAATGGATTATGGAATATCATCAAATGAATTCGGTTTTTTTTATAACCTTGACAGCTTTGTTAATCGACAAAATTCCCACTTTTTGGGGTTCTGAGAACGCCACACCAACGTGTCACTGTTTGGTGTGGATGTTGGGCTGAAGGCACAATTAGACCATACTTATATTGAAAATGAGGCTGACCAAGCAGTAAATGTTACTGGTGCTCGATATCGCGACATGATAACACAGTTCTTTCTGCCTAAATTGGATGATATTGATGTGAAAAATATGTAGTTTGAACAAGACGACACCACATGACATACAGCCCGTGAAACAATTCAGTTAATGCATCAGACATTTCCAGCTCGTGTACTCTCTCGTTTCGGTGACCAGAACTAGGCCCCTGTATTGTGTGATTTAACACCATTTGATTTCTTTTTATGTGGTAATTTGTAATCACAGGTCTATGTCAACAAGCCCACAATCGACGAGATTCGGCCATATTTATTTGCACACTACCCGCTCGACCACAGGTCTACTCATATTTCAAAAGTATAAATACCAGTTAAGCTTAGGTTGATATTTAAGTATAGTTACGGTACTCGTTCCAGATTCACATTGGAGGGAGCAATTAACATTATTTGCCTGGCTCACGATATCGACAAGAAATTTTCTTTCGCTTATTTATATTGAAAACAAAAAGAAAATTTCTTATTTTGTTTTTTTTAACCCCCGACAAAAAAAAAAGGGGTGTTATAAGTTTGTAGTGTGTCTCTGTGGATCTGTGTATCTGTGTGTCTGTCCATGTCCACGTACAGCCCAAACGGCTGGACCGATTTTGATTAAGTTTTTTCTGTTTGAAAGATGACTTGGTCGAGAAGGTTCTTAACTATGTTCAAAGAAAATCGGTCCAGCCGTTTAGAAGATATCACATCTTTTCGGGATATATCGGGGGTTTTTAAAATTTTTTATTTTTGTTATTCAATATAAATAAGCAAAATAAAATTTCTTGTCGACATCGTGAGCCAGGTCGTATATATTTACACTATTTGAAAGGTCCTGTATTCAACCACATCCAATATGTTCAGTGCCGTTTACTACAATACTAGACCGAGTCCAAATTAAATTGGCTCAACATCAAGCCGATACATCACGAAAATTGTGAATATGTAACCATTTATACGATATGTCTAACAAGTCAAATTTTTTGAGTTATGATGTTATTTTAGTAAATAAGCGATATGTATAAGTATAAATACACACATACATACATATACAAGTATGTATAATAAAGTCTGAAGATTTTTCATTGGCAAATAATAATTTTTCAAATGAAAGGAGATTACAAAAAGTCTGCTTAATTAACATTTTAGCCCGTTTAATATTAAATACAGCTAAATAAATAACATTAAACATAATACAACATGTTGAAAAGAATGGAAATATTTTTTCTAAATTTCATTTGTTACAGGTAAAATAATAATAATAAAAAACAACACATTGAATAAACATTTGTAAGCTTACCCAAGCACGAGCCAACGAGCTGTTTTCCAGATGAAGTAAATTTCCCTGGAGGACTAAAAAGAGCAGAAAAAAAAGCGAAAACGCACAAATTAATATGTCAAGCAAATGGATAAAAGCAAAAAGAGTTGAAAGTTAAACATTAAAATTATATTCAGGGTTAAACAAACATGCAAGTATTTTTGTAAAAGTTTCGTAATATCTCTGCCTAATTATGCAGCATTTTTGCTTTTTGCTTTGTTTTGCAGCATTCCTTATTGGGATATAAATATGTATGTATGTATGTATGTATGTATGTATGTATGTATATATGTATGTGTGTGTACATTGTGTAGCTACTTTTGTAGGAGGGGTAAATTAATCAGGAAGTAAGCAGGAAGCAATATTTTTTATTTTATTTAATCCTGTCTCTCAATGGGGACAGTTTTTTATGCTGTTGTTGTTGTTGTTGTTGTTTGCCTTGAAGGCCTGATATTAAATTAATGAAAATTATGTTTTATATTACGCTTACAAATTTTGGTTTCTTTAGACCTGCAATTGTGTATCAGGCCAAAGAGTTGAATGGTTGGTGTTAATAGAAGTGTATTTAAAAAATTATGAAAATGATGGGACATTTTACTCTCTTGACGTTGTTGCAGTAAATGGTAAAGTACTGTTGAGAAAATAATTAAAATTTTATGTCTACGAAAAGTTTTTTAATTACTAATAGAAATTTTTTGTTTCTTTTTTAACGTTCCAGTGAAAGGATAATAGATAATGGAGTTTAAATTTAACAATATTTAAGATTACTTTTAGTTTTATATTAAAGAATTTATTTAAGTCGTAAAGGATTATGTGTTCTTCCACTTAAATACTTAATCTCATGGCAAATGTTCGGAGTATATTCCAGAGAGAAAAGTCGCCATTGATTAGATACATAGTGCAAGGTATAATGTATTATTTTCGAAAGCAAGGCAATGAATTTGACCAGGCAAAATAATTACACATTGATTACCACTTACATTACCTCATATAAAGAGGAAGGAAGATGAGGAATGAATTGTGCGTGCTTGTGTCAAGTGCTCGTACTTTCCTTATAATTTTAATGCTCAAAAAAATCCGTTATTTCTTTTTCTGCCTTTATGTCGCCTAGAAACGTTGCAATTTTTCTTAAAAGATGCAGTTTGTGGCCGGTGAAGTTGAATTGAAGTACAAGTTTTATACAATAAGAAAGAAATTACGATCTAAATTTAAGAACAAAATTCTTGATAACGCAGAAAAACATATTCTTGCAATGAGCAATTTTTATTGAAAAATTAAACTAAAACCCAATTGAGTCCATTAAACTTTGTTTTTTATGTTTTTAAAACATAAAAATTAAATTAAAGTATTATACAATAGTTTGAAAAATATATGAAAAAATATGTGTTGGATATAACGTTTAGAACAAACTCATAAAGCAAATACACGAACCTTCTAGCATAGATAATAAATAATAGTGTTAGACATACATAATTATCCCTGATTAAGAGCAAGGGCTTTTATAAGATACTGCTAAAGAGGGTTTAGGGGAGATATGCTAGTCTATTAGATTAGCCAAACAAGAGGAACTTGAAACTTTGTAAGGCAGCCTTCAATACCGGTACCACCAGCAAAACCATCTATTCAATGGTTGACTGCGAACGACATCGAAGAGAATTCTCCGAGCAAATTCTTATACCCACCGCAGCTACTAGGTATCCTCCACCAAGATTACACGCACGGTCGTTACGTGTTCTTTTAAAGAAAACCTCACCATTAATCCTCCTTACGAGGATTGACACTGTGCAAGACTTGCTTACCTATACTAACCATTATCTATTAAGCCCCTTGATATTAGAGTAAAAATGGTAGATCTGTCACAGTAACATTACCAGAGGCGGACCACCTACGGGCTACTGGTACCAGTAATAAGCCACTGTTCAGACCTCAAAGTTTCACCCCATAATCCGAAATGGCATTACTTACCGAGCACGTAGCAAAGCAAGTTGTTCTAAAAAATACATGTGTACATTTCTGTTACTCTAGATAACACTGACTGGGGTCCGCGGGATTGTCACACCCGTTATCTCAAAGAGATACCCCTGCGGAAAACAACCAAGTACAGACGACCAGATGTCGTCTCAGTTTCCTTTAACACAAAAATATGCAAAACATACTAAAAAAATTGTAATAATAAACATATTGCTCATTTACTTCAACAACGTCATAACTAAGAAAAATTCGAATTAAAATTTCAATTAAATCATATTTCATAAAAATTTCTTGTATACTTTTGAGTGAAAAATCAAAGTTTATTTTTCCTTTACGTTGTGTATGAATTGAAATTGAAAACCTTAAAATCGTTTTCTGTAAAACAAAATTTTTGACTTAAAACATTGTTGAAGTAAATGTCAAAATGTAAATATTTCTTTACATACATTAAAAAAAAAATTCTCCCCTAGAGAAATATGACAATTGTTGCAAATTGTTTTATATGTCAACTTCTGACACCTTTTGCCATTAAAATAATATTTCACAGCATACTGGTTGTTTTTTTTTTTTTTGTCTACATAAATGACAATTTGCCAAAACCCGCAAAAAGTCATTGACGCAATAAAACATTAAGGATACGAGTATGTGCTTGTTAAGCTGGTATTTATTTTATACCACAACGAATTGTTTGTGAACATGTGACATTTTCCTTAAATGTTATTGCAAGAATTGTTTCTCCCCCTTTAAATAAAAAATGAGAAAAAGAAGATTGCTTTAATCATGTAAACGTTCAAGGATTAAATAAAAAATGAAAATTGTTTTTTCATGAGCTTAAATTTGCCTTTTGGTGGTGCTTTTTTTTTATTATTTTCTGTTTGTTCGTTGTTGGATACATATCCTGGCTGTTTTTTTTTTTTTTTTTTGTTAGTGTGATATTGTGTGAGGCAAGCCATATGAGTTTGAATACTTATGCACTAGAAGCTTTTGTGTGTGAGTAGCTTAATGGAAGTTAAGCTGATGTTAAGTGTATTTTTGTGGGTTAAATGTTATTTTTTTATCTAGTTACTCCTGTCTTACATAAACTTTTATTTTGTTGGCATTGTTTAGTACTTAAATTCCCTTACATGTCCTTGTTGTAGTTACAAACATCTGTCAGCTTTGTGTGAATATAGAAGGGAAATGTTTGTATTTAACAATTGGCAAACATCGATGTTCATTCCTTTTGCCACTCTATTGTTGTTTTTATGTGCTTTTTTTTCGCAAGTTTTGTGCTTTTTGTAATATTTTTTTATAGACTTTTTTCCTGTTTAAATATTTTTTGCTTTGCCCTGCGGCCACCTTATTTAGACGGTTTATTTTGATGGGAAAATAACATTTTTATTGTAAAACAATAATTTTTCTTGTAATTGCTATGCAATAGACTAGAATTAGATAAAAGGATTTGAAAAGAAATTCTTAATAGCAGAAGTAAGAAAATATAAGTTAATAGAAAAAAGTATTTGAACACAAAATTAGTTTGCTTAGCAATTTATTCAATTGCTTATAATATTCTATGGTTTGGATTAATAGGAATCGAATTCAATCGAACATATTAACATGCTAATTTTTAATAGAAGTGTGTTAAATAATGCACCATAATTTAGTTTCTTTTTAATAGGTACTAATAATAACAATTGTTACTAGAAATTGTTCCTTAACCCAAAAAGGTTGCAACGAGAAAGCGCCAAAAAAGAGTAGAAATTTAAGACAAAAAATAATTCTTGCAAATCCTTACTACTAAATTTTTACTTGCAAGCATTAGAGAAGCATTTATTTTGTGGGTTTGCTTACAAATTAATTTTTTGAAGAAGAAATGAAAAAAAAATTTTTTACTTGTAACCTATTTAGGAACATTGGGGCAGAATTATACTTCCGAAAATAAGGCTCAGTTTACATCTGGCATTTATTTAATAAGTTAAACAGTTTTATATATAACTAAAAGACAATTTAATAGAATCCAGAATGATTGGAAACTGCTTAAATCAATAAAAACATGTCCGAATCAAACAGTTTTTCATTAGTAATTAGTGGTTATGGTTCTTTTTGCACATGACACACACATGTAAGCCAGGCCTAAGTAAGTAATGAGCTGCAGTTTTATTCCCAATGATTTTTTTTATTTAAGTCCCACTGTGCAATGTTACATTCAATATTTTTTATATTTTGTAATAAGTATATTAATAGTGATTTATTCAATATTAAAAAGTAAGCTAGCAAAATCAAAATACGAGTGTGTAAAATTATTAGGGCTATTTTGGGCAAATCTAGTTCAGTAGGTCACACTGAGGCCAAAAATAAAAGTTCTTGCAAATGGTGTTACTGTAATTACTTATAAAATTATTCAGCGCCATAGCGTACATGCAGCAACTGCAAATATTTCCATCAAATTCATGTTATTAGATCATAAAACACACAGTTAATCAATTGACACAATGTTATCGATCAAAATCTGGCAAAATGAATAACAAAATTTATGTTCTTTAGGGAAATAGAAATCTCCCCAACCCACAAAAAAACAAGTTTTTCATAATTACTTGTATTTGTGTATGTATGTATGTATATGATGTTTGCCATGAATAACTTGAACCAGGTACGAATTCATTCATTTGGAGTAATGGGACAATGAACAACGCAACGCATCACAAAATTCATAAACGAATAGTGAAAGTGACTAAAGTCAAGTGCCGGTCATAAATATAACGAGAGACACATGTCCCCATACGCAAACAAACACTTACTACTTACCATGAAGTTTTCTAGAGGAAACAATAATAGTTGTGCTACCAAATATGATATGGAAATAAGAGGTTAAGTAAGATATTAAGGGTGGATTTTCCCCTGTTCTATGTATATTTATGGAACTTAATATCGATATAAAATATACAAACTTAACATACTCGCACATATAAATAATAAATAGCTTATTTTTATTATTGATACATTAAAGTACACATAAAAATAATTTTGGCCACACACACCCACAATTGTTGGCAAAATAATCTAACGGCTGTGAATGTACATACATACGTGGTAGGGCTGAAATGTGCTTAATATTAAAATATGTGTATTGAAAACCTCGGGAACTGTATACCTGTGAACAAAGGCTATTTTGGTTTGATAAATTTTGTTGTATCATTTGGGCCATTCATGAGGTTGGAAATAATTGATGAAATCGGAAATTGCTTTGGAGTGTAAAAAAATAAGAAACAAACATTTTAAAAATTTATTTTATTCTGAGAATAATCCGAAGCTCCTGAAACTATTAAGACCAGCGATGCCAAATTGGTGCTTATGGCACTGTTTTTAGTGCTTTTTGAAGACTCAAAACGCCTTAGTGCTAAACTAAGAAAAATCACTAAGTACTGCTTTTTAGAAATTTGTGTATTTATTTTTTTAGTGTAAATCATACCTTTTTCGTCTGATATATTTCATTAAAGATGATACTATTGCCGAAATATAGAGTAGCTTAGAAAATATTAAACATTATTTAACTTCACTAGTTTAAATCTTCACTCGATTTTCACGTAAGTGCTTTTTACGCGTGTTAGATTTCAAAATTACGCTTTTTACTTTTTTTTAATATTGATGTGCTTTTAGAGCCAAAAAAGTTGGCATCACTGATTAAGACAGATTAAAACTTATGCACTAATTGTGTTCGACGATTGTATCGTCTTGTCTGTGGAGGAAAAAAGCCGCAATTGTGATTCTTTAAAACAACTGTTATTTATTGTCTATGCTAGAAGGTTTGTGTATTTGCTTTATGATTTTGTTCCAAACATTATATCCATTACATATTTATTCATATATTTTTCAAAATATTGTATAATACTTTATATTAATTTTTATGTTTCAAAAACATGGTAATAACTAATATTTTTGATTTTCATTATCAAAAACAACAAAAATTTTTACAGAAAATAGTTTACAGAATTCAAAAACAAGAAGAACTCAAAAGTATTTTCAAACAAAAACGTCTTAAATCTTCTTACTGAATTAGGGCATTAAACTTGCATTGGAATTTTTTTTAATTTTTAAAAGTTTCATTATATCCACAAAAAATTGCTTAAAATTTAATAAAAAATTTAACTATTCAGTAAATGCGCAGGTCAAAAGTTGTAAAGCTCTAAACTCTACTACACTTCCTCAATGACCATGAAGAAAACTTTAGCAAAATTACCGACTAGCCTAGAAGAAACTGCAGATGTATTTTAATTTTTTAATTATATTACATACAATGGCTTCATAGCCTTTTATACAAAATTTTAATTAAAAATTCTATATTTTAGAAATTGCCCACGTATTCTATATAAAAAAAAAAGACTTTGCTTCTAAAAAAGTATCCAAAATTTTAATTTAGAACGATCACTGACAATGCTATAAAATGTAAAACAGTCTGCTCGTCAATCAAATTTGGCCTGGTATGACGAAAAATCATCATCGTCATTCAAGAAAACGCCGTCGGAAGAAACTTCATTAATATATGTATAATTAGTTTGAAAATAAGGTATTCAGATTGCCTTAAGACCACAATGGCGAAGAAGAAGGAGAAAAAAATATTAGAATATATTAAAATAATTTAAAACATTATTAGGGCAATTATGTATAAAATTCCGCAGGAAATTTCTCCCTTTTCCAATTAGAATTTTTTGTTTTCCCTATCATTTGCTATTAGTTGCAATTGTTCCCTGGGAGAAATTTCCTGCGGAATTTTTTACATAATTGCCCTGTATGACATTAGGACTGCCGTTTGAATCCCCCAATTGTTTAAGAAACGTTGTAAAAATCCTTTGAAGTAACAAGTTGTTTATGGCAATTCTCACAGACCTAAAGGTATAATAGCATGATTTCATAGTTTTTTATTCAAAATAAAAGCTTCCTCTTTTAAGATTCATAAATTGCCCTCGTATTTTACATTTAATCAGTACAACTCATACATGCATATGTACATACATACATATGTGTTTATGTATATGACATTATGTACATTTAAGTGGTGAACTGAAAGTGAAAATAATCGCCTCCTTTTGTATTTTGTATGCGGCACAATTTCCCAGGCGTACTGTCCATTCACCCACACTAACACACGTCCAGTTAAAAATGAAAACATCAGAGTCATAAATCTTTATTGAACTTGTCATTATTTATTACGAATTTTTCTTTTATGACAAAAGCAGCGAGGAGTGAGTTTCTTATTTTCATACGAATTTTATATCATGATTAAATATGAAAAGTAATTTTCTGGACTCTGCAATGACTAGTGCTTGCAAAACAGTGTAGTGTCTCCAAGTAAGGATGTTAGCAGTGAGACACTGTGGTAAATTGTTAGTGTTACCAGCAGTTGAATTTTGTTTTATACACACATGCACACTAGGGATATAACTTTGTAAAAAAAATTTCAAAATATCAAAATTGGCATAGCACAGTCCGATAGAGCATAAAAAACTATAAGGGAACGTATATTCATTTTTAATATGTAGTTGATATAATAATATGTTTATTTACAGTCAATAGCACAAAATTGTTCTCGACAGCGAGTAGAAAATCCTCGATTTTTTTTTATGTATTCACATGACGTCGATGTTGACAACTGTCAGCTGTGACTGTGATTAAAATTTAATTTAAAAGATTTATACATTAAATTGTTGTTCTCGAGAGCGAGTAGAAAAGCCCCAATTTTTTGTGTTGTATTGACATCACGTCGATGTTAACAACTGGGAAATGGGTGAATGTCACGTTCGACATGTAACCTGCGACTGTGATTTAAATAGAATTTAAAAGATATTTGTATAATTTTTGGGTAAAATCAGATTAATTTTAAAAATCCATCAGTACGCAAAATCCTAAAATTAGTCACATTAAATTATTAATACAGGTTTCGCTGATATAAGCATTTTAAGCGTTGGCCGCAAAAACCATTTCTATTTTTGTCACATGCTAATGATTGCGATTATAGGGCTAATTTAGAACAATAATTTAGGCTTGTTGTCAGAATTAAAACGCGTTTTATTTTGACTTTTTTACATTAAATATGTGGACGGTCACGCTTGACATCATGGAAAGGCTTATATGTATATATGTACATGTATTTTCTGATTATCTCACTTTTTTTTTAGCATTTTAACTTTGTGAAAAATACCATGTCTGTCTAGACTTTCTTCTAGGCATATCTTCTAAAAAATAAAATTGCGACAATTTTCTAATGCCTTTGATGGCAACACTTAAGTCCAAACAATCCCTTTGCACTTGTGCCGCAAATCACTAACGGTCAATTGTACTTAATACTTATCACTTACAATCACAAAACCTAAAAAAAGGGAGGCCAAATATAAACATCCGAATGAAGTGTAATAGTGGAAAAAAAATGAAGAATTGCTCGTTTTATTTAAGCCGTAAATCACAACTGATACGTGTAATGACATATAACACAAGTGCCATAAGTGCTCTCGAAAAGCAGATACAAAATATCCCTTTTCTTGGAGCTACTGACTACACACATGTAGTTGTCATAAATATTAAATGAACTTATCAAGAATTATATATATTTTTTTTTTTGGCTGATTGTATTTGGGGAAAGAAAATATTTATCATTTCATTTGGTTTAAGTTTGTTAATTATTTATATCCTCTGATAGCATAGGAAACTTAATTTTTGCCACTGTTGGCAAATATTTAGTTTCCATGATGCCAGTTAACAGTTTTACTCGTGGTAATCAGTTGGGTATATGCAGCATAAAATATTTGTACGCGCTTAACGCAAACATTGTAGGTCCATGAAGTATGATAAATATTGTGTTTGTTTCTATTTTAATGATTTATGGTCATGCATAACTTTTGGGGCAGTCACAACTTGGAGACATTTTTTCAAATATTAAACGTGCTGCGGCGGCATAATTTTGTTCATATGAAGCAAGTACAGAGTTGTACCGGAAGGCGACAATACTTATTGACAATAACAACAAGATAAAACGAAGTGTAGTTTTCATATATGTGACCTTCTCCAAAATTGTAATAGTTGTTGTAAAAGTTGATAAATAAATGTATACATTTTTTTAGCGCACGTTTGGCCTCAAAGAACTTGTCTTAAAAAAAGTGGCACATCTGGCCGATAATGCCTTCGATTTTGCTTCAGATATGTTTCATGTTAATTCAACTTGATTTTCAGTCATCTTCAAAGGAAATTGTTCCTTTTGAAATAACTTTATTTCATGTTGATTTGACATTCCAATACTGTTAAGTAATAATGAAAAATCATGTTGAATCAAAGTTATTTCAAGTTGAAACAATGTAAATTAGATACTGAAATAATACGAAGGAACCATGTTGAACGAAAGTTATTCCAAGTTGAAATAACATTAATTTAATTTAATGTATTCATCTTATTTTACTAATCATTTAACTTACGTGATTATGTCTATTGAGCACAAGCATCAGGAAAATTGTGTATTGTATATATAGTTTGGCTTCCCTGCCCAATATTTGAACTCAAAGTCATCGCATGCTAGTCAATGCGCTTACCGCTGCAGGCACAACAACCTTAAATATTTTCTACATACACACTAATACCCATATTCATAAGAAAATAATATTAATTTGAAAATTTTGTATAGAAAAGTTGAAATAAAATACATTTCAAATTCATTTTGAATTTTATGAATATGGGGGTAAATAAATATCATCATGAATGAATTAAATTTTAATTCAATATGATTTAATGGATCGTTATTTGAAATAAAGGCTATAGTTTAAAAACACACCTGCGAAGGCATTTTGACTTGTCTGCAGGATTCGAACCCGCAGCAGGAAGTTTTCGCTGGTATTACGAAGTTTGTCGGCTATTTACGAGCACAAAAACCAACAAAAACAAGTCGAGCACAACAATGCATTGTAGCTATGAATACCAAGCCACTTAAACAACATAATATTTTTAATAATAATCAAAATGTTTGCATGGTGATTTTACATTGGTATTTTTTCTATGTGCAGAATCTGGGAAGCCTTAATGCAAATCGTACTTTTTACGGATACATTTGAAATCATATTTTTTTTTTATTTCATTACAGCTGAACTATTTCTTTCATCGTTCGCTTGCAATTTTTTAAGTTTTTGTACGATTATCTTCTTTCTTGCTTCGAGAAGAGTTTCAGAATCCCAGGTTTTTGCAAAGACTTCCACCTTTTGACCTTAATATTTCCATATCCAAGAACCCAATGCAAGAGAAACGGAATTCTCATTGTTAGTTAAAGAGACAACCGGTATTCCTGGATACTTTTTGATGTACCCATTTTTTAAGGATCTTATGATCGCTTTGATGTCAATATAGAAATGAATATTCCCGTCGGATATCAACTAATAATGAACCTGTTGCGCCGTTACTTTAGCTTAACTAATGCTACGTTAATCTGATTTTTACTTTAACTGATCTAGATAAGCGACTCTCCCAAGCGACTTGAGTCCCTTGCTAATATTTAGATAACATTCTGCGGAAATTACGTACCATTATCATAAACTGATCAATCAAGTATGCTTGCCACAAAACTCGCACCGAAAATATGTTTAAATGCTTGATGGTCTCCACAGTGACTCTCCCTTATCGCGACTGGAGTACTTCACTTTCGACTACAACATTTGTAAAAAACAGCGCAGCATTTTAATAAAATTTAAACTATAATTGAAGTTTAGTGCAGAGTTATCGTAGCAACAGATATAAAATAAAGTGAAAACAATTAATTTTATGTAAATTAATGGCACCAAAAAGTTTCAAGTTTACTTTCAGTAGATAATTGAACCAAACAAAATTTTCAGATCTCGTAAGAATATCATTTATTTATAAAAAGCATTTATACTCGTATTTTCTTCAACTTTTATCTCATTGAAGTTGTCTGCTCAAAACAGAAAACTGAAAAGCAAATTGTAATAACTGTCAAACTGCAGTAGTTTATGTCTTTTAACATTAACGCCTTTTTCCGCTCTAACGTTAGTTTTGCATTACAAACAAATTAAACACAACACACACACACGCACACACATTAGCACTATGCACAGTGAATTGTGTAGTTAAAATACATAAATCTTTTGTTTTCCAGAGGATATTTGTAAGACATAAAAACAATAGTCGTTATGTTCTCATTGTTTTGGCAATTAAAGGTAACACCTCAACACATTTAAAAATGTATTATGGTGAAAGCAACAAATAAGTAGAGCCACTGCCAAATGCAAAAGAAAATAAAAACATAAAAAGGACATTAGTCAGGACATACAGCAAAGTAGAATAGTAAAAAAGCACAACCTTATATAAAATATTGAGTTTCATTTACAGTTAAACATTTAATAGGCCATAGAGAGTAAAGTAGTGGACCACCATTTAACCATCGATTTCCATTAATAGCCAAGGTACTTGTTCGGTCTGAAAAACATTTCCTCCGTTTAATTTATATTTTGCTTTGCCGTGCGTGAGGATGTCGTTTTTTTTATTTCTTATTTTTTTATTTTGTTTATGGGGCGGCTTTAATTACTGCATGCCATTCCTTCTATGATTTTGGTATTTTGCTCTAAACCTAATCGAAATACTTTCAACTGAATGTGTCCCCTAAGAAGAAATTTGTCAATATGTGTGTGTGTGTGTGTGTGTGAAAGTATCAAAGATTTGTTACTTTGCAATGTAACTTTATGAAATAATTACAAGTTGGCGTGTTTGAATGTGAATTTGTTGTGTGTGTGTGTCTTTCTGAATGTACTAAGAGGATGCTTCTCAGGATATATGTGCTCATATGACCATAGCTAAGAAATAATGTGAAAAGTAAGTGTCCTGTGTAAATTATGTGTTTCTCGTTAAGGATGTATTACTACATTGTTGTTTATTTCCTAAATGAAATGGCTTAAAGGAGTTGCCAAGCTTTTCAAAGTGTTCTTGACAACTGTTCTTAAGTTATTTTATAAAGAAATTAAGAACAAATCTTCTTTGTTCTAAAAAATAATTTTCACAATCACTAAATTCTTTTTTTATAAAAATTGCATTAATATCTGTAAAATAAAAGCATCCACCTGATGGCATATATAAGTGCTTCTTTATACATAAAAAATAATTACATAAATAAGTACCACTCATTACTTTGTACTACCAAAATCTCAAGAAGCTTTTTCTCGGTATTTATAATTTTATCCAAAGTCTTAAACGAAACTAAAAATGTACAAAATGTATCTTTAGCATTATATTTCGTTGGCAACCCCGCTATTGCTAACATTTCTTACTTTGACAATAATTAGCTAACAAACAAAACAATAATGGTAGTCCAATATAGCTGCTCATACAACAAAATAATAATGTCCAACATTATAATACAAGAAAAAGAAAAAAATAAAAGCACTATAAAAGCAAACGTGGCTAATAAATCCTTAAGGAATGCCCCAAAAAAAAACACTCCCACACACTCAACTAACATAAATAGACCCACATAATTTCTGTTGTGGAGCCACTTCTTTATCAAGTGTTGAATGTCCTTTTGTTTTATTATTCTTGTTGCCAGCAAAGATTTATACTTAAAAAGCTTTTGTCTCATTAATCTTGGGCAAGAATATTAAACGAAACAAAAGCAATTAAACGTGCAGTATTTTTTCCCATTATGTATTTATGTGCTACATTTGTACATAAGAATTTATGTACTTTGCTTCACGAAACTTACATTATTTTTCTGTGCTTGTGATTGAGAATATTGCGGTCATAAACCTATTGTGATCTATTATAAAAGTTTGTTGCAAAAAGTTTCTTTTGTTTCTTTAATTTTCTCTTCATTTTTTTTTACATTTGGAATAATAAAAATTTTGTTAATAAAAAAAAAGTTCATCTATTAAATGGTCACTTTTAATTGATCCCTTTCGTGCTGTTACAAATATTGAAAAAGAAAAACCAAATAATGGACGCAAACATGAAATAATGTATTATTACTAACAAATAATTTAACTTCCAAGCAAGATAATTCAGTGTTTTTTTTAATGTTTTACGGTATTAGCGAATTTACTTAAAAAAAATTTGCAATGTCGCTTAATTTGTTGCATGACAATTTTTCAATTTGGTAATAGCAGCTGGAGAAACATGAATCTTTGCATTATTCTTGGCAGCTTGTTTGATCTGATTTTTTGTTGCAATACACACCAGAATATGACTAAAGTATCGTTTAAGTGCTTTTTGAGTATTGGCTGCCAAACAAGCTAATAGTACATACAGTTAAAAAAATAAAAACCATATTCATACGCAAAGACTCGCATGCAGTTTAAACTGAATACGTATCTATACCTACAAACAACTAACGACTATCTTCATACACATTCCTTAAACTATGCAACACAAACGACTATAAGTAAAATTCATACACTGTATCAGCCACAATCATATACGTGTGTATAAAAATACCCTGGGTCGACTACACATGAGTATATACAGGAGTATTCGATAAAAGGCTAAAATGGCAAGGGGATTCAAAAGATTGCATGACAGGGCTGGACACTGCGATTTTGTAATTCTCGACTGTGCCAACTAAATCAGTATTGTCTAAAAATACATTTATTTTTTTACAAATTACAAAATATCAGTTCATTAACGAGTTTTTTTTGCAAATTTTACGAAAATATTTTCAGGATAATAATACTTGCTTAAAGGTTATATTTATTCTAAATATTACTTCCTAAATGTCTGATTAATGGTTTCAAAAGCCAAAGCACAGTTTATATTACATTTCATCAACACAAATTCATACGGGGTCATATGTTGAATAAGTTCCCGGAGTAGCATAAATATATTAATTTTGTCTGAATGAAATTCATTCAATGAATATAAACATTCTGAGTATGACAATACTTAAAGTGCCCTGCAACTTATATTTATAGAGTTTTTAAGTTTTTTGCGTAAATAAAGTAGAGATAGTCTTACGAATGGAATCAATAAGCCCGTGACTTTTCGAACTTCCCTCGTAGTGATATGATATGAAAACTGTTCCCATCAAGTATCAGCTGTTAATAGACTACTGTGAAATTTTGAGTAAGCGCCGTAATTTACTTTTTGGGATGCACGCGGGATAATTCACATCGATTACCTTCAAAAGGGAAAAACAATTAACGGTGAGTATTATGCCAACTTATTAGACCGATTTAATGAGGATTTAAAAAGAAAACGACCCCATATGGCCAAGAAAAAAGTTCTTTTTCATCAAGATAATGCACGAGTGTATACGTGTGCAGTATCAGTGGCAAAACTCTATGAATTGGGCTACGAATTGGTACCCCATCCGCCATATTCTCCGGATTTAGCCCCTAGTGACTACTTCCTATTTCCAAACCTAAAAAAATGGCTGGGTGGAAAGAGATTTAGCTCCAACGATGAAATTATTGACCAAACAAATGCCTATTTTAAGGACTTCGAAAAGTCCTAATTTTTGGAAGGGATACAAAAACTGGAGAAACGTTGAAATAAGTTAAAATAAATTAAAATGAGATTATGTTGAAAATAAATTTTTGTTTTGCAAAAAAACTTTTTCATTTAAAAGACTTATTGATCCGCCCTCGTATATGTTGGAATCAGTTCTACTCATATTTGTTTAAAAGCAAATATGTGAACGGACAAATTCTTTGTGCTACAACTATGAGCAAACACAGTTGCTAAATAAAGTAAAAAGTAAATACTTGAATATTTTTTTGAGTACTTACTATTTTTCTTTGATATACACCGATACAAAAAAATTGTGATTTAAGTGGACCAAATAAAGATAGTTGAATGTCAAATTTTTGGGGGTACACAAATCCTTAATTGTGGCTGAAAAAGATGATCAAACTATTAAGTTAGTTACTCATAAATCTGATATACGACACTTTAAACCACTATTTTTATGTCACAGTTATGAAAATAGTTTATCAAAACTCCGAACACGTATGTGGGATTCTACTTACACAAACAAACTTGAAAAAGTACTTTAAATGCACAATATACTTTTTTCAATTAAAACAGTTGATGAAACGTATTCACATTAACAAGCCCACTTAATGGACCAAAAGAACATTCATGGTACTAAATAAATATGTGACACATAATAAAATAGAACTTAATTGCAAATAAAACTAAATGAACATTGAATACAAAAATTGTATGAATAAAGAAATAAAAGGCATAATAGATTTTCTTAGAACAGTCTCATTAACGCTGACACGCCAACGGAATTAAAAAAAAACAAAAGTTTTCTCAACAACATGATTTTTGCTTAAGCCTACAAAATTAAAGACTAAAACTCATACAAATGCTGTGCACAGGAAAAATAAAAGGAAATCAACACTTTCACTCATACATCAGCTGACATTAGACGAAAGGGAAGGAGTAAATGCCAATAGACAGGCAACGAGCAGGGCTGACAATGACTGAGTAAGTAGGGGAAAAAAGCAATTAAGAACATGAAAGGAAGCTTAAGAATAAACACAAGCATGTGACATGAAATGTTTATCAGTTTGCAAACACCTTTTTTGTTTTTTGGTCAAACAGACTCGCACCAACACACGCCAATAAGAGTGTAGAAGTATTTTAAGTTAACAACAATTCTTCGATAATGATGTGTTTGTCTCAATATCGATTAACGCCACCAATGTCCTACACAGCAACACAAAAGTTCGAGAATAGAATTCACTATTAAATTTTGTGTGTTCAAGTGAAATATATTTATAAGCAAATTGTCCTTGCTTTATGTAAGCAAGACATGCAATTAAAGACATTTTTTCTTCCGACAGCAAATGAACCATCAACAGCTTTCCGAAAAATTTCTTATTCTTCTCCAGTCTTAGTTTTATTTTATTTATATTATCTTGTATCAAGATTAATTAAGCGTTTTTGGCCACATATGTTTGTTAAACTTTTTCCTTTTCATCTTAAATTTTTCATATCCTTTTCATTTTACTTAGTGTTTTCTATATATGATGATTGTATGTATATCAGAGATTGGTAATGAATCATATTTTCGCTATTCATACTGACTCATAAAATTTTAAATATAATTGAGCAGACATCATTTAAAATCAACTACTCTAATTTACGCATACTCACCATGACATTGATTTATAAGTATAGGTTGAAATAAATATGAATGCGACGTCAACATCATACTCATACCACACTCACACTCATAAATCACCTCAGTTTGATTTATAATTTCAGGAAAATACTTTTACTACTCATATTGATTCAGCTCACTCAACTCATGCATGTATGTTTATTTAAAGTTTTAGTCATTAAAGAGTTTGCAAGTAGTATACAATAGTAGTAAATAGGATTGTTTTTCAATTCCTGAAGAAAAAAAAACATAAAAAGCAAGAGAGAAACACATAACCTAATAATGAGAACTTTAATGTTCGTATGCAAAGTTAGCGTTGTGAATCATACTTATTTTGCATCGTCCATAGGCATTGAGTTAAAGAGAGTCGAAATCATAATAATAAATATTGCTAAGTATGAGTGCGATGCGCACTTCAAACTTTCGAGTGAACAGGATTCATAAACAACATTGTAATAAGTATGAGTGCGTATAAGTACAAGAAATTATAAATCATGATTCAACTCTACTCACTTTTTCATTACTCAATGCGCTTCTCTGATGTGTATGTGGCCTCGTGTCTGTGTATTTTCTTGAGTGTTATGTATGTAACATCAAGTGAATTCTAATGGTGATTTTTATTTTTATTTCGTATGTTCGCAGCAGCTCGTGTTAAAAACTTTTACTTATTTTTTTTTTTAATAACTGCAATTTGAAATGGTTTAACAATGTGTTAATTTTATTATACTATTAATGTTATAAGGCTCATTGAATTTAAGTGAAAATATAAATTTTCAGATATTAAAATTGTTTAATGGTGTGCAATGGTCGTAGCTTGAAGTATAACCAAATTAACTCTTTCATAGAAAACGAGAGAGGCTTGCATTTCGTTCTTAAAATCTCTCATTAAAATTTGATCCAAAAATGCAACTCACAAAAAATTATTTTGAGTATTAATAACAAAAAAAACAAATTTACAAATGGTCGGATCTCTGTACTCGCTACTCAATACTTTGGCAGCTCTATTTCTGCAGCAACTAGATCACTAAGTCCTAATTTACACTAAGCAAGTCTTATTGCTAAGCTAATTAGTTTGTTGGAGAGAGAGACGAAGGGAACGTAAACGTGTCTTTTCCCCACCTCTCTCTCTCTTCTAAAAAACTAATCAGCTTAGCAATAAGACTTGCTGAGTGTAAATTAGGACTAATGACAGTATGCTAATTTTTTTAAAACAGTCAGTCAATTATGTTAAATATTTACAAAACCACCCACCAAAGCATATTGCTCTACATTGGAATGAAGAACTTTTATTGAAATGAACTTCACAACTACTCACTATTCATGATCATGATATTAAAGTGCGAACAAAATGTTTATATATTGGACCTCTACATATTGCAATCATACTGAAACCATAAAAAAACAATGCAATGGAGATGGATACCCACGATTAACAACATCGCGAGAAATGATTCGAACCTAGAAATGTCCTTAAATAGGCACCATTCTATGCAGCCCGTGAAACACAAACATTTTTAAAGAAAACAAATTCCTAGCCTTATGTTATCATAAGAATTACAACTATATTCTGCCGCTCCAATACATATATTGTCGCTGTTTTATCTAACTTTTTCAAAATTTTACAGGAGAGCAGCTTTAACGATTGTTTTCTACATGTATTCTTATGGAAACGTCTGAAATATTTTTACTATTATAGGCTAGACAGTAATGTTTACAGTCATAAAAATTGTAGACAAGGTTTATTATGACTCATAAAGTCTAATAGTGGACTTAACTCATTTTTCAAAAATCTGTCAGTTAGGTCGGTTAGTTAAAACAGCGACGATATGGTCCATTGCTCAGATAATGGGTAAAATATCATCAGACCACATTCGTGCGGCATGCGAGCAGTCTTCGCGAGCAGACTCGATGCTACTCGTATCAGCAGATATGCTAAATTTTTTTTTTTGCTATAAATAAAATTTACTGCCAGTTACAGAAACTATGGCTTCTATAAACTGGCAGTTAATAAATAAAAAACTTACAGCATTTTTAATTCTGTGGCAATAAGGAAAAAGTGCTAAGTCATATTTTACTGTTTTGCAGAAGAGCAATTTTGAGCGTTCAGGTCGATTTCCAGAAATTTATTTCTTTTGTAGTTAAATTGGGAAATTATTTCATAACCTTTGTTTGTTTAAGCAAATATCGTTCTACACACTATAAGTAATACATCTAAGTTGAAATATACCAAAGTATGACCTAAATTAAGCTATTATTCCAAATTAGATTAGAAGTCTAAAAAAGATAAGTCGCAAGTAATGGTGCTATAACTTCCTGAAAAATCACAAAAATTAATTGAGATTTTGACCAGGGATACTTTCGAATATGCAGATTACGCAGCTACCATTAACTCAAAATCAGCTTGTCTCGACTTAAGCACTTTTTCCCTTTTGCCACAGAATTGGCAAAACGCCATGCATATTATGACTCCTTACCAGATATTTTGCACATTTCTCTTTATCCCTGTGGCACTCCTACTATATGACATGTTTTTCTATTGTAAAAAAAAAATAAAAAGGTCACAGAAATTTTAAAAGAAATCGCCAAAGAAAGGCAGACATGCTTAGAAAGTCACAATACAAATTTTGAACAACTTTTCAAGTTCCTAGTACATACATCCTGTTTCAAAAGATTGCTTAGCTGCTGGCTATACTGGCCATGGAAATGTAGGCGTATGAGTAACATGTAAATTATTCATTACGTATAATATATTCCCTACAAATTTGTTATACCTCCAATTAGATATGGATGGGTGAGTCGAATTTTTTCAACACAACAGGACCCGAACATGAATACCAAGATGTCCAACATGGACGAAACAAGCACGCGTAAAATTTTCCCAACGCAATATTGCATAACACCAACGAAATTAAATTCAGTAAAAAAAAAATTTTTATATTCAAATAAATACTTATACTCGTATATTTTTGTTTAATCTTGGAACTTTGAGCTAAAGAGACCCTTACACCAGCTACGTCCAAACACACATACTCTGATATTTGCATTTGAAGTAAAAAGCTTTGAAAGCTCTTAAATTTGTTCTGGTTTCTTTGCAAAGAAAGAACAAGCATTGTTGTTTTTGTGTTGTTGTTGTAGCTGTTGTGCTCTCGTCGGTGTGAAAGCACAAAAGCTCCTTTGTAAAAGTTTTGCACATTGTGCATATGGCTTGTACGTATGTAGCTGCCTTACACTATTAACAAATTTGCTGGTTTTGCGAGTTTCACTATATAAAATATTAATTTTTTTTCTTTACTGGAAAGTCATGCATACATATTTTACACCTAAAATCGTTTCGTGTTTTATCGTGTAAATTCTTGCTCAACACAATACGAACCGAACACGAGCACTCCGTGTTTAAAAATTGTTGTTCTCTTTGATAATGAAAACTAAAAATATTATTGGCATGTTTTTATGACATAAAAATTGAATTGAAGTATTATACAATAGTTAGAAAAATATATGAAAAAATATTTGTTGGATATAATGTTTGGAACAAAATCATAAAGCAAATACATGAACCTTCTAGCATAGACAATAAATAATAATTGTTTTAAAGAATCACAACTGCGGCTTTTCGTACATAGACAAGACGATACAATCGTCGAACAGAATTAGGACATAAGGTAATTTAATGCCATAATTCAGTAAGAAGATTAAGGACGTTTTTGTTTGAAAATGCTTCTGAGTTCTTGTCTTTGAAGTCTGGAAATTATTGTCTTCAAAAATGGTTGTTGTCTTTGACAATGAAAAATATAAATATTATTGCCATGTTTTCAAAACATAAAAATTCAATTAAATTATTATACAATAGTTTGAAATATATATGAAAAATATGTGTTGCATATAATGTTTAGAACAAAATCATAAAGCAAATACACGAACCTTCTAGCATAGACAATAAATAATAATCGTTTTAAAGAATCAAAACTGCTTCTTTTTTTCGTCCATAGACAAGACGATACATTCGTCGAACAGAATTAGGGCATAAATCTATTTTTAAATTTTAGTTCCTGAGTGTACGTACTTCAAATTTTTATTACATTTCTTCCTTTTTTCTTGCTTTAATATTTGTGCTAATATCCATTTCAGATAGAGGCACAATTTTTGTATATTGAAACTCATATTTAAAAACACATTTCTTTGTTTCAAGCCTCTGAGTTGAGGGACAAAATTTCAACTATGGCCCTTATTATGAGTTACATTCGATTTTCGATCTTCGCTGGCTATCAAACATCGAAATTCGAATGTTCAGTTCATATTATAAGCATCGAATATTTCGTTGAGCAACGACTTTTCTATCAAACAGAATTTATCTTTCGGTGAAGTATTGTAGTATAAAAAATTATTTAAAACGATTGTTTTTTATTTTTAGGTAAAGTTGTTGCAAATTTTAAAAATCACTTTGAGTGATATTCACAAAAAGGACATTCTTTGTCGAATGTTCGTCATAATACCAAATAAAAATTCGTTCGATCAGTACTTTCGACTAGAGTCGAAGATCGAAAGTTGCTCATAATACGGGCCTATGCAAACTTTATCCTCATCAAATTAAGTAAAAACAATGACAAATTCTTCAGAAGTTATCCCCAAACACTAAACAGATTTTATATTTTCACTTAACTCAAATATGTATCAGAAACCACCAAGAATCACTTAAAACAATAATATTCATTACAAAGTATTAAGTAAAAGCAAAAACACAGGAAACAACAAGTCTATAAAAATAAATGTAGTCGCACAATAAAATAAAATAAAAGGTTCTTAAAGAGTGGATTAAGGCAAAAAAAAAATAAAATAAAATACCAGAACTTAAGAAAACAAACTCTCATACAAGTAATGTGCTAAAATGAGTACTCACACATTTACACACATATACATACGTACGAATATGTACACGTAAGTATGTATACATTTTGTAAAAAAAATGGGGTCAAAGTGAAGAAACACAGTTACTGTATGTTAATATTTCTACACACATATGTATTCGTATACACTTACATACACTTTTTAGACAAGTAAAGACAAGCCTTAAAAAAATATTGCAACAATAAAGGACTCGATATTAAGTGGTATAAGAACCCTCAAAAAGTTCAATAAATACTTTACTAATACATATCCACACACATACTCACAACCCTCTAGTCAGCCTAGAACAGCATGTCTCTATTTCAACACTCTTTTCTCTAGCAACAATTGCAATAGTTGAAATGTCGACAACTTTCTTTTTATGCGCGAGTAGAGATACGTTAGAGACAACAGTTCTAGTTTTTTTCTGGTGATATTGTCAATGAACCCGTCAATAGTTTGTTTTTCTTTTTTATTATTATATGCAATAATGTTAAAAAAATATGTACATACATATTTATGTTTGTTTCCCCAGTTCTTATAAAAATGTAGACGAGGGTCAGTAAAATGTAGTAGTGACTCTGTGGTTCAAGTGTCTCCATATGGTCGTAAAAGAATAGTGCTAAGGTCTGCTGGTAGATTTTCAATGACAACCCTATGTTACATGACAATAGGCGATTACATTGGCTGGGGTACACCTAGTCAGTAGTACTATTGACAGTGTCACTAGTAAATCACTACAATTTAGTACATATTGACATTGAGCGATATTGTAGACTAGAGCCCCTAAAATTTACTATTGAATATTTAGGCCAGTGTCTCCATGTGGTAGTCAGTAGTGCTACAGTCTAGTGGTGGATTTTTAATGACAAGCTAATGTTAAATGTCAACAGATGATTACAATGTCTAGGGTACAGATGGTCAGTAGTACTACTGACAATGTCACTAGTAAATCACTACAACTTAGTATTAACATCGAGCGAGGAAATATCGACATTGTAGATTAGAGCCCCTAAAATTTGCTGTTGAATCTTTAGGGCCAATGTATCCATGTGGTCCCAAAAGAACTACTTAGTCAGTAGTGCTACAGTCTAGTGGTGGATGGATGTCACTAGTAAATCACTACAATTTCGCTATTCGCATTTCCTGCAGGGAAGTTTAAGCATTTACATGTATATATGTACAAGCAGATAAGTTTGTATATGTATATATGTATGTATGATTGTTGTTTACTACCTTATGGCAAATCGTACGTGAAATGTTTTTATAAGTTACTTAACGGAAGGATTATCGTTTATGTCTTAGGAAATAAACTGTTTAGGGGGGAAAAATCGCTTATCTTACTCCATACTTCGTTTCTATGTAACACAATTTTCTAATCAAACGAATATCAATAGTTTTAAAATTGCTCTAAAAATATTCTTGATTAAACCAAGTTTTTAACTCAGCAAAAGTTTTTAATACAATTTACAGATGAATTTTTAATGAATTTCGGTATACGTTAGTCGGCCAGTATGAAATATATGTATGTATGTATTTATTTAGTTGGTTTAAGACACAGTAAAAGTTTAAAATATATCACAAGTAATATAAAATTATATTATCATTTGAAAAATATTAATATCAATAATTAATGTAAGTAGGCTAAAAATTTTCAATTTCATAGAACCTTTAAACCTATTTTGCTTGTAAACTTATGCCCTAATTCTGTTCGACGAATGTATCGTCTTGTCTATGGACGAAAAAAAGAAGCAGTTTTGATTCTTTAAAACGATTATTATTTATTGCCTATGCTAGAAGGTTCGTGTATTTGCTTTATGATTTTGTTCTAAACATTATATCCAACACATATTTTTTCATATATTTTTCAAACTATTGTATAATAATTTAATTGAATTTTTATGTTTTAAAAACATGGCAATAATATTTATATTTTTCATTGTCAAAGACAACAACCAATTTTGAAGAAAATAATTTAGAGACTTCAAAGACAAGAACTCAGAAGTATTTTCAAACAAAAACGTCCTAAATCTTCTTACAGAATTAGGGCATTAATTTTCCTCAAAATTTTTAACACAATTTTTATTCTAATGAATATAAATCAAAAAGCAAAACAAGGTCAAGCCTAAAGTTACACTGCGAACTCGAAAATGAAATATCGAAAATCTATCAACTAATGCCCTTTTTCGTCCATAGACAAGACGATACATTCGTCGAACAGAATTAGGGCATAATTCTTTCAGAGTAGAACAAGAAAAAAAAATTATGTATCGGCATTGCGACAACTTGGAGTTTTATTTAATAGAGGATTGAAATTCCCCTTTTTAGGGTTCCCTACAACGAAGCTGATAAGAAACTCTATTGTTTTCGCTACGAAGTCCGTAACTCTGTAGAGAAATTTTCAAAGTTAGTATATTTATATGCAGGCTACACTAATTAGAGAAATTTTCAAAGTTAGTATATTTATATGCAGGCTACACTAATTAACACTAAATTTAAAAAAAATCAAAATTAAAGGGTATTGTATCATTTAATGTATCTTTGGCAATGTAGGTTAGACAACTTGCTGTATCTTTGAAATCGTAAGAGGCAAATTTTTCAAATTTTCTAAAGCGCTAAAACTAAAAATCTTAAAATTCAAAAACACCGAAACGAAAAATCGCTAAAATGAAAAAAGCGTTTGAATGAAATATATCACCACAAATAAAAACAATCGCTATAATGCAAAAAAAATCACCAAAAAAGGTCGCAAAATAATTAAATGAATCGCCAAAAACCGAAAAAAACGCCAAAACGAAGAAATGCTCCGATACTAAAAAATCGCTTAAACTGAAAAAAAACACCAAAAACCGAAAAAAACGCTAGAACGGAAAAAAGGGCAAAAACTAAAATAAATCGCTAATATTAAAAAAGTCGCCAAAAAACGAAAAAGAATCGACAAAACGAAAAAAGCAGTAAAACAAAAAAAAAGCCATAAACAAATTATTTTTGAAATGTATAAGATATTCGTATAGTATTACATATGCATATTACGTACGGAACCCTTTACTTAATTTATTCTATTTTGCTGTGGTGAATTGGCATAGAAAACTGTGTCAATCTTATAATTTACCTGAAATTACTGATTCTTCAGATGACACAAAAAAATACGTGTGTATGTTATGGCCATTTTGAAAATAGGGCTGCAGTTTTCAATTTTTTCTCTTCAGATTATTGTGCTGCATTGTCTTCGGAAAAAGTTGAACCCTTGCCTTTTTATTAACTTGCATAAAGACGGTTGTACAGTAACTTTAAAATATTTTTTAAATAACCTTTTCTATGTACATGTATTACTTGAAGATATTGGAGAAATATTGTAGAAAAATAATAATAAATAAAAATAAAATAGCTTTATGTGCAGTTTCTAAATAAATAAAATAAGTATTAAATAAATTTTATACTCAAGTCCACCGTCTGGATTGAAGAAACAGGGGTTATATACATAAATAAAGTTACTTGTTTTTGTTTGTGAAGAGACCTTAAGCCGAAATAAAAATTTCATCACATCAAATTAATCCTAGCAGCTCTTAATAAAACCCTGCGAGTAATAATTTTGTGAAAAAGTTGGATCCTCTCTAACTTTTATTTGTATATGTCTGCTATGTCTTTTTCATCAAAAGTGATGAACTAAATGTCCTTCAACTAGGATATACATACATAACATGTTGACATGTAAAAAATATTTCCTACAAAATTCTTCTATAAATCCCAGGACTTCTTGGAAATTATTCAAAATTACTCTATATCACAACCAACGACTCTTGTTGACTTTATTTTATTTATTTATTTTGATTTTGGAAGGCCCCAACACAATAAGTTATATAGGCCCTTTTTATAGATTATAATGTATTATATTAAACAAAAATTATGGAAGACTGTCAGAGTTAAAGTTACACATAAGACTTGGCATTAGGGTATAAACTCTCACACAGCCCGAATGCAAGCAAACAGCAGTTAAATTAATGTAAAAGTTTAAAATTGTTAGAGTTGCTTTTTAATTAGTGTTATAGAGCAGCTCTGCCCCCGCCCCCCCCCCCACCCGGATCATCATCAAAAAAATCGATGAAAGAACACTTTCATATAGGAAAATTTTATGATTAAAACTCATTACAGAATATCTTGACATTTTAAATATTAAATTATTTCGCCCAAGTGATGTTTTCTGAGCCATATCTCAATACGACTGCCCTAAAATTTCACTGTGCTTCATGTTAAAAAATGGCAAAAACAACAATTTATATAAATTGTCATTGATTTAGTGTCAAATTAACGTTTACTACTCCAAAGCCATATAACATGAAACAATTTTCTAAATAGCCCCACACACACATTTGACCAGTACATCATATCCGGCCATTATCCTCAATAAAACAAACAGCGTAAGTCGCACCACTTCCAAGTGTTTGTTCATTTCATTATTTAAAGATAATGTCATGTACTCTTTGACATTAACATTTTGGTGCGGGTTCGACGTAATGCGTGACATTTCAACCATTGATGGACATTAATGTTTTTTATTATTTACTTTCTTGGGCTTGTTTTTGCAAATATTATCCTTGTTCCTGATTATGAGCAAGGGGGAGTGATGAAAAATGACCATACGTCGAATGTTTTCGAATCACGCAGATAGGGGATGTTTTCAGCTCAATTCAATGCTGTGAATGTTTGTACACATGTCCAATTTGGTTTGAGTTGCTTTTTTATTGATAATTTGTTGGACATTTGTGATTGTGGTAATAAGCAGATTTTGGTGTCCTGCAGGATACAAAAGTACCGTAATTGTTGTGTAACAAGTTGATGATTAATTGATTTCAAATTAAAAAAAAAATATTTTTTTCTGACAACTGCTTCAATTGAAATAAAAATTTTCAAAGAAATAGTGAAGAAAGTTGGGAGATGATCTCTCTCCATATTAATTTTAGTATGAATTTTATACGTTTCAAAAATTTTTTTAACAAAACCTTATACCCTTTACCACTTAAATAACAACATGCACTGCTATTTTAAATAAGTCTATGTATGCGAATATATATATTTTTTGTACTATTGTTATAAAATATAAGATATTTCATAAACGTGAGCAAATTAATTTTAAAATATTCTTGAACACAAACCACGCCATCAAATTTATTAAACAAAAATTGAATTTTCTAAAACAAATTGATATAGTACACTTCTCACAAAAGAGGTAATAAATTATAGTTTATATTCCAGCAAAAGAAAACATTTCAAATTTTAATTTAAAGTATGAAGCTATAAAAATGGAATATCGAAAAAAACAATAAAAATAAAAAAGAATTTATAATGAAATAAAACAAAACAGAAAATTGACCGCAACCTCCCCTGCACTCACCACAACTGTAAAAATCATGCAAAATATTTCTTTTATAAAAGAATACATAAAACAAACTTAACACTTACCAATACTGTACATAAAAACTTCACATGCTGTAACTATACATCTGACCAGTTGTACACCGAAACGTACTACTGCATGCATATGCACGTACATACATTTCACTACTATTGTTACCAGCACAAGAAACAATTTCAAATTCATATTTGAAAACTTACGACACCCTAGGGATAAAAGTACGATAACAATGACCAGTAAAGTGAAAGACAAAACAAGTGACAGGACGATATTCCGCAATAGCGAATTTTATGTACACTGCACTTGGAAAAAAAATACCCAGCAAAAAATTACACAATACCATCAGAACTACTTGCCATATAATGACTTACTTTTCTGATTACCCAATTTCATTACTCGCTTACAAATCACATTACCTAAAATTTAAAAAAATAATGTACAAGTTGCTAAATGAGCAGAATAATTTTTTTAGATTAAATAGATTACGTGAACAAGTTGCCAAAAAAAAAGTACGTGCTTCTCAAGAATCGATTATTTTAGTCTCACGCCTTGTTAAAATCATTCCGTTGGTAATGCAGTAACTAACGAACAGCTTCCACCAAAAATCCTTAATTCCAAACCCGATTACCTTTTTTGAATTTTTTTGCTGGGTATGTTTATATTCGAGAACGAGTTTTTGAAATATTTTTAATAACGATTTTGCATTGTTTTATAATTTTTAAAAATGTATGCTTTTTAGTTATTCTGAAACTAATTTTACACACCAGGAGATATTTTTCCAAGTACTATTACCATCCTAAACCGTATTTAAACTGAACTTTATGACTAGTTTTATTCTTATTCATAGTTTTCGATTTTTGCTTCTGAGAGATGGTAAAATTGAGTTTTCATTAAAAAAAATCGTTCAGCAAATTGAATATGATGAGTCAATACAATTCACATATTCCAATTGCAATAATGGCTGAGTATATAAGGCAGAAATCTATGTACATTAACTGACACCACACACAGTGTAGGTTAGGTTAGGTTAGGTTAGCAGGCTGCTGTTAGGAAGGGTGAAATTTAGAGTCCAGCTCACTTGGGTCCACATACAATGATCCCTTTGTGTTACCTGTTAATTGAAGAGAAGATAGTGAGAGAGGGTGATAAGGAAATGATAGTGATAGAGAAGACAGGTGGTAAAGGAAGAGATAGAGGATAGAGGAAGGCTTCATTCTTTTACAACTCTGCTCTTTGCACATTTTTTGATAATGCAGTGTTGCAACACCATCTGGTGTCAAATGAGGCGTATTAAATTTTAAAGCTGTGTTTAGTAGCCATTTTATTGATTATTTTACTTCGCCAATTATTCTGCTACACAACGAAGGAGGGCGCTCTGATGTACATTAAGATTATTATCTGATGAAGTCGGTATAGTTTTTAGTGACCAGTGTGGTCACTAACGACACGATTTCGCTGGTTGCTGGGGTAGTCAGAGGGGGGGAGGCCAGGGATCGTGTCTGTCTTTAGTAAAACACAGCTGTTTTCTTAAAACGTTATAAAGTAATATTTATTGTCTTCAAAAATTGTTCTAAAGTGCTTATAGAGGAGTGGTGCCTGGTGAGTGAGTATGCCAATGAATCCGCGGCCACGTGGAGCCCTGGGATCGAACTCTCTATCCCCGTAACTGCTGAGAGCTATCGTACCGATAGTCTTCAAAAGCCTATGGTACGCTGGAGCTCCAGTCACACAGTCTGCACAAGTCCAGAGTAGACGTTCACAATGGGAGGGTTTCAAACTGAGTATCGCACTGTCGAGAGTATTCAAAAGACTATTTACAATGCTTTCTCAGGAAAATATAATACCGGTAGACTTCAAAAGCCTGTGGTATTGGTGTCTTCCCCCAGTTGTTACCAAACCGCAAATAAGATTAATTTGAGAAATTCAAAACTTCGCTTGGCTGCGGGTAAGACTAGAACTTTTTCCACAACAACTGATACAAAGGACACTAATGCACATCAGAAAAATGCGTGGTGTTGTTATTTTTAATGACTGTCGGGGACCGGGCTCGAACCCAGGCTACAGGTTTTTGTAGTCAACGTGCTAACTACTTCAGCCAACGCCACCCTCACACACAGTGTACCAAACAGCTAGTTGTTCCGTTCTACTACGTGTTTGTCAGAATATTTACATTTAACTTTGGTGTTATTTGTTCATTAATAATTATCACATGTAATTTGACTTACAAAGCGATACGAACTTTAGCCTGATCAAATTATAAAATTAAATATAATAAAAATTTTAATTTGCTTTTGTTTTGAATGCAAGTGTGCGACATCATGGAGCAGGCTATAGTTTTTAAATTTTTGGTCAGGAAGGTTAATGTTGTAATATATTAAAAATTATTTGAAATACATTTTCGCACTCGCAGCTTTTGATATATCGGTGAATTATGAAGTTATATAAATTTTCTAATTTTCGCAAAACATACTTCAGCCAATAGGAGGACATACAGCAGCAATTGAGTAGTCACTTCTTTTGTCCAAAAGCATTCCGAAATATGTATTTCAAGGATTCAAAAATTATGGAAAACGCAAACATTATGATAAACGTACAATTTAACAAAAATACCACTTGTAATGAAGAGTGCAAGAAAAAAGTCTGCAAAATTTAGCAAAACATGGTCAATGGTTCTGTATACACATGCATTTAAAATTCGCCATAGAATTCCAGAAAATAATAATACTATTTTCAACCAAATATTAAACGTACAATCTCCCTGTACAATTACACATACATATATATACAGACTCTACTTGTTCCCACATCGTTCTTGATTTGGGCAGTAGTAACCAGAAATGTATCGTCGATGTTGTTAGAAATTATATGAAATTTTAGACAGAAATACAAAATAAAACTGCAAACAAAATATTTTTGTTCAATATTTGGTAATACAGGAAAATAATAAACGTTTGCAGGAGTTCCCAAATCGTTTGAAAGCTGTCACATTACGAGTATCTTATGCAAAGAAGAGTATTTATTAGGGCGTAGAACTAAACTCCCTTCCACATTTTTTATTGGAGTTTATTTTCCGCCTTTTCTTCTGTATATATTTTGTTTAAGTTGTTTTATTCTAATGACAAAATATTATTTACCTTGCTTTAATTGAAACAAACAGGCCTTCAGGATAAGTGGGACCTGTCCCTGCAGAAAATTTAGTGACAATTAATCTAAACGTACTCGTCTCCAAATCTCCAAAATAAAAAGAAATCGCTAAAATGAAAAAAATCGCCAAAATGAAAAAAAATTGCCAAAATAAAAAAATCGCCAAAATGAAAAAAATCGCCAAAATTAAAAAAAAATCGCCAAAATAAAAAAATCGCCAAAATTAAAAAAATCGCCAAAAAGAAAAAAAAGCAAAAAATAATAAAAAAAAAATTATTTCAGCTGAAAAAACGTAAAAAAAATACTATTAAAAAAAATGCTCAAAGCCCAACGTACGGAACCCTTCGTGCGCGAGTCAAAGTCGCTCTTTACTGAATTTATTTTGTAATACTTGTACATAAAATGGTATTATTTATCCGAATCATCAAATTTTAATTATTTTGGCATCGATTTGTAGTTGCATATTTTGTTGGTTGCATATTTCTTTTTATATTTCGGCGATAAATATGTATTTTTGCTGTTTTAGCCATATTTCAAAAACCTAAATAACGAGTTGAACTTTTGTTAAGTCAATTTTTAATTGCATTAAAGTCTGATCCCTCCTAATGACGTTTGTCATATTATGGATATAAAAAATCTGATAACTGGTCGTCAGTCTAAAGATAAATTTCCCAATGAGAATATAGACTTACCCGCATATGCAAAACAAAACGTGTGCTTCAAGTGTACGTTAAAATCGGTTTTTGTATGGAAATTTTGTTTTAACGTACACTTCAAGCACAACTTGTTTTTTTTTTGTATATAGGGGTGAATTTACAATATCAAATTTTGTGAAATTTGCTGCATTAAACTTTTTCTATTTTCTAATAGGAGTACTGTGCTTATGTTCTGTAACTTTGGGTAGAACTTTTCCAGACGAGAAGTTTGTTATCATTCTGTGAAACACAGGGTGAGTAACAAAAACCTTAGTTCCTTGCTCATGTTTCTTGTAAGCTTATTTCAGATTTTATATGAATCAGCCTCTGGAAAACAGGACAACCAATATAATTGTTTATTTTTTCTCTACGCGATAACTTCTCGCAAGTTACGGAACACAGGTACTGGAGAAGAGAGCTGCATAGAAATATGGCAAACCAAATCTTAGGTAAATTTCATTCTATAAGTTCAGTAAAAGATTGTTATGTTTTAATTAATTAAATTTTTCGTTTTTTTTTGTTTTAACAAAAGATTTAAAAGTTCAAAATATTTTAAGAATGCTTGTTGGGAACTGCTACTTACTTTTCCCTTTGATACATCATGCATTGTTAGTGTTAATTTTTTTTAACCCAAACATTTGTATGCGAAAGACATTGTTAAGTTTTTCTTGCTGCCCGATTCTGCACTTGGTTTTACTTCAACCATATATCCAACAAGGAGGCAGAAGCCACATGAACACTCCCACACACTTCGAAAGTCAACCATGCACTTGTATGTTTCCAAAAGTTACTGTTTTTCCCCAATCATTTCCCTATAAATTTTATTTTATGCTTATTTTATACAATTCTTGGTTGCTATTTTCTTTCTTCAAATTTTTTCGGTTTCCACAAACTTCAAATTTATTTATCATTTAAGATCCCAAGTATGAAATAAAATTATTTGAAAAAAATTAGAAACAAGAGAAGCAGTAGAAGAAAACGGAAATAAATCGGTATCGTTTATTGCTGCGCAACCACAAATATCAGCTGGGTTGATTTGTACAGATGGTTTGCGTTTCTAATACGTGTTTGACCTTTTTACGCTTTTCGTTTTGTTTTTTTTTTTTGCAATATATTTTTATTATCATTAATTTCAGTTCCAATTTGATGCAGCAATTGCTGTAGAAGAGGATAAGCCATCATCAAGTTGTTGGTCTAAATCGTATTTTGATCATAGAAACTATAAGAAGAAAATATTGTAGAATGAACAAATGTCATCACAGTGGGGCGCTTAAAACAAGAGACAATTAAATTTGCATTTTACATGGAAACAAATGTTTGAATAAATAAAATGTAAGACTGTAATTTCTCTTTTTAACGATATTTTTATTTTTCATCAAAAAATTTTTGTCCTCCCGGAACTGACGGCGTCACAAATTTGGCTGTTTGATTTAGCTAACAGTTTTTTTATTAGAGAGCTAATGAACTTATGAATTAAAAAGAAGAAAATTTCAAATTAATTAAAGCCAAACATAAAGAGTCAACAAATGTATTTCTATTAACAATATTTAAAACAAAAAGAAAAAGAAGTAAAACAGCTAAATTAACAAATAATTATAACAAAAAATATGTTTATATGTGTAACTTCAATTAAAATATTTGGTTCAATGAATAAAAAAGTTAATTGAGCAAAAATTCATGTTTATATTAATTAAATTTGAGAGAATCACTTTTTGAGATAAGTGTTCGATTTTTATGAAACTTGGTATGTTTGTTCAGTTTCGAGTCACAAGAAAAATTCGAAAATAATACATATTTAAATTTAATTAATATTTAATTGAATTAAAATGCATTTCAATCAGGAATAAGTTGATAATTGAGCCCAAGATAAGTATTTTTAATTCTTACAGAATCAAATATTTTTATTAATTAATGTGATTTTCCAAAGGATGCAAGAAAAACAAAACCACACAGATAAAACCGTGCCTACTAAATACCTCATAAAATAGAACAAAATTAATAAGAAAGCTCTATGTTTTTTTTCAATAAGCAAATCTTATTAATTTCATAGAGAAAACCTTTTTGAAAAAATCAAGAAGAAATCTAATAGTTTTTATGAGGTTATCTTATTGATTTTTTCAATAAAAAAATTAAAAAAATTGCATCTTTATTCTCTGCACTTATGTATTTTCATTTAAATTCTATACCATATACATAATGTATGTATGTATGTAGTATGTTGTAGATGTTATTTATTTATACATACATACATGCATATATACACATTAGGTTATATTCTTAACTAACTTACTCACATAATATTGAACCAGCAAACTTCTACCTGATAGACAAGCACTCTTACCAATATGCTAACAAGCAGCCTGAATAACCATTGAAATTATTGTCCAAACATTCTTATACAAAAATGAAAAAGATCATGAAAAAAATTTTCTCTATGTCTATTTATAGATATAAAATAACAAGACACCTCATAAAATCAAGAAGATTTACTTATTAAAAAAAATCAATAAGATGCTTTACACATAGTCATATAGGAATCTACTAAAATCAACAAGAAAACCTCATTGAAAAAAATCAATAAGGCAACCTAATAAAATTAAAAAGAAAACTTAAAAAAAAAAATCAAGAAGGCAACCTAATAAAATCAATAAGAAATCCCTCTAGTTTACAATTTATAAGAAAACCTAATAGAATCAAAAAGTTTTTCTCTATGGATTGTTTTTTTGGTGCTAAAAATAACGGAAATTGAGTAAAAAAGTTGTGAATAATAAGATTTTTTTGATTTTATGTGGTTTTCTTCTTGATAAAAATAAAAAGATTTACCACATAAAAACAAAAAGGAATCTCAGTTAATTTAATTATTTTTCGAACTGTATTTGTTTCTATATTCATATGAATTGAATAGGCTAATGTTCGTAACGCTTTTTAAGCCAAATTACATGTGATAATCATTAATGAACAAATAACATCAAAGTTAGTTGTAAATATTCTGACAACAACACACAGTTGAACGGAACAGCCAGCCGTTTTCGAAGGCCACTAAACCTTCCTCGTCAGCGTTCTTCTGTGTTTTGGTCCACTGTGTGTGGTGTCAGTTGATGTAGATGTCTGCTTTATATACGAAACTTAATTGCAAATGGAATATGTGAATTGATTTGATTCATTGCATTTTTCAATTTGCTCATATATATGTTAGGTCATGAAGGCTCAAAATTTACCATCTTCCATATATATTACAACAGTCTTACCATTGTCGTTTTGTTCCTTACTAACAATGCACATGTTTTGTTAATTTGCTTATTTTTGTTCTACTTAAGACAAACTTTTTTGGTTTGTTACTATTAAGTATATTTTTAATTTAGTTTTTGCCACAAGCCAATGACTATTAATTTTAGTTAATTGGCTTAAAAAGCGTTACGAACATTAGCCTATTCAATTCATATGAATATAGAAACAAATACAGTTCGAAAAATAATTAAATTAACTAAAATTAATAGTCATTGGCTTGTGGCAAAAATTAAATTAAAAATATACTTAATAGTAACAAACCAAAAAAGTTTGTCTTAAGTAGAACAAAAATAAGCAAATTAACGAAACATGTGCATAGTTAGTAAGGAACAAAACGACAATGGTAAGACTGTTGTAATATATATGGAAGATGGTAAATTTTGAGCCTTCATGACCTAATGAGCAAATTGAAAAATGCAATGAATCAAACCAATTCACATATTCCATTTGCAATTAAGTTTCGTATATAAGGCAGACATCTACATCAACTGACACCACACACAGTGGACCAAAACACAGAAGAACGCTGATGAGGAAGGTTTAGTGGCCTTCGAAAACGGCTGGCTGTTCCGTTCAACTATGTGTTGTTGTCAGAATATTTACAACTAACTTTGATGTTATTTGTTCATTAATGATTATCACATGTAATTTGGCTTAAAAAGCGTTACGAACATTAGCCTATTCAATTCATATGAATAAGGAATCTCTATGAAAAAAGTTTCGCTTCTTTCTGCTGGGATACCCCTTAGCCTAAAAACGGTTCATAGAGAAAATCTTCTTGATTCTATGAGGCAGTTTTTTCTCTGTGCAGACTTTAGCTGTGGAAAATGCCGAAATTTTTCATTAGCACCTATGTCTATCCACTTGGGCAGAGATTGTTTATTAACGTCAGCTATAGTCCCACGCACAATGTGCTGTTCGACCCCGAGAAACGCTCCATAGCGCCTGAATTTCCAAGAACTGCGTTTTCGATTGATGTACTACACACAGTTTTCAGACTTCTGCTAAAGGGTGTTCAAAAATTAACACAAGCTGTTTTTGTAGTAAAGTGTTGACAACCCTTAAAAACAATTGGTCACCTGTAAGTTTAGGGTTAGTAGAAATGGAGCGTTACGAGTTCAAAAATAATGAAAGCTTGGGGGCCGCAGTTCGAATAAAATATTGTTTTAACTTCGTGACTGGATCCGTTGGAGACGCCAAAGACACTGGTCGTCCAAAAACAACCCGTTCAAATCTCAATACCGAAGTAGTACGTGAGATTGTTGGAAACCTGAATTCGGCGTCGTGGACCAGAATTGCTCGATAAAGCGACATGATGACACAGTGCTTTCTACCGCAATCGGATGATATTGATGTGGCCACATGCCATACAGCCTGTGAAAAAATTTAATTACTGCATGATGCATTTTCACCTTGTGTATACTCTTTATTTTCATTGATCAGAATTCGCCGCCTAGATTGTGTGATTTAACACCAATTGATTTCTTTTTATGGATTTACTTGAAATCACAGGTCTTTGTCAACAAGGCCACGACCACCAACCAAGCACTAGAGGAGATACAACGATGCATCAATGAAATTCAGGCACATTTCGACACACGAGCACGTACATATGTGCATGCAGAGCCGTTGAGGCAATTTTCCAGATGTGTTCTTCCATAAATAACTCTGTCTTATGTACTTTATGATTCAATAAGAAAATAAAAATCATAATACCAAAAAATTTTATTTTCTATTTAATTCAAAACTTGCGCTAATTTCGGGACACCCTTTACAAACTTAACGAATATAAAATTTATTTTACAAAAATCCTTATGATATTTAAAACTTTTCCTTTAGTCTTCTTGCTAGTGAGCAATAAAATTTACTCCCATAGTTACATATCGATTGTCTCAAGTAGAAAGACGCTAACTCGTATTTTGTACGAAATTGAGTTTTTCAGTGATTCCAATACATTTCACACAAATACACTTTGTCACAAAAATTTATTGCAATAGTGTGAAATATAACACTTTTACAAGCAGTTGTACAAAGCTATTTTTTACCTTCTCCTATAAAGTTACAATTATTTGAGTTAGTCCCTTTCTACTTGAGACCAACGATGTAAATTTTTTATCTTACTAATTTTTTTTGATCCCACTGTGGCTCAAAAATTTATTTATAAAAAAAATTATGTGTTATTTTTTCAGTATTTTCCTCAAGCTCATTCAAGACAAATTCGAATAACTTTCTTATTTTATCTTTTAAGTAAATTCGCTTCATTAGACTCGTAAATTGGTTTAGATATTCTGAAGTGAAATAAACACCAGCTACCATATTTTTCTTCGCTCGCTTCATTGCAGTAATAAACTCAATTTATTGAAATTTTTCCATTCTATTCAATTTCATTTTGAAAAAAAAAAGAAAGTATAATAGCAGAAAAATGAAATAGTAACTATAAATTTTGTGGCATAACCAAGTCCCCTGTCAGGTCATAATTTGCTTATTATAAGCCTTGTTAGGTTTTCTCTCTACGTTTTATAGTTTTAAATTTGTCCAATGCCTTTTTTCTCATTCTGTTTAATATAAAAATGTAATAATATTATTTTTCATATACAACACAGACACACACACACACACCCACCCATCCACCCACCTATAACTACACCCACCGAACCAACCTTTAAAACAACATAACCGACAGTCCTTTCCTTCCATTCACCCTGTATTCTGTGTGCTGGTGCAATAATTTATGTCCTTTATAATTTTCATATTTGTTTGTGTTAAGCTTGGTCACCTTTTCTTTTCTCTCGTTGCTTTTTATATGTACATCTCCTCACTCCACCCGCCTCTTTATTGTATTGTGGTTGAATTGCCAAATGAAATTTATTAAAAAATATAAAAAAAGAGGCAACAAATTGTAAGGAATACGAATTTTTAGTTCAAAGGGCAAACGTTTTACATTCCTTTTTCACTCGGCTCCCACGGGAGTCCTGCACATTCACTTACTGTTATTTTAGCTGTTTGCTGCCTATTAAAGGAACATCGTTTTTTATTACACAGTGAGTCTATGATGCCGTCTGTACTTTGTTTGCCCTTGGCATACAATTGTCATAATTTTGTGTTTCTTTGATATTTTAATGTTTTCGTAATGAGATTTTCTTATTAAATTTTCCTTCGACACAGCAAATTGTTTTAAAGTGTATAATGACACAAATTGTTTTAAATTATTGTCTTTTATATTCACTTGCTGTTGTAATTATAAAGGTTATGACAAACAGCAGGATATTGGTAATATTAAAATTTTGCTATTTTATTATTTGACATTTTGTTAACTCAAAATAAGGATGCATGTCGCATGTAGCAGAATATTAACTACGCATATTATGCAACGCCATGCAGATAGAGGCAGTAGTGAAGCTTAATGTTGCTCGAAAATGCAAGTATGCAGTATATTCGTCTTTGCAAGAGTTAATAGACTTAAATTATTTTTTTAATAGACTTCTTTTTAGAGTTCAGTACACCAAAGGTGAAAAGGAACCCTATTGTTTTCACTACGATATCCGCCAGTCTGCGTATCTGTCTGTCTGCCTGTCTTTCTGACTGTCACAGACTGTTTCCTAGAGAACAGTAAGAGCAACGCACCTGAAACTATCACACAATATGTATAACTTTGGCCGTTTGTCAGTTTAAAATTAAAGCGTGTATATAATGCAATATACAGACAACTATACATAAAGACTCTTAAAAATTACAAAATATATAAAATTTTTACGCAGACTACACCAATTATCACTGATATTTAATACGAATCAAAACTAAACGATATTCCAGCAGTTAATGTAATTATAACAACTTGCTATATCTTGGAAATCTAAAGTTTTTAAGCCTGCTAGAACTAAAAAATCCCAAAATTAAAAATATGCCGAAACGAAAAATAGCCAAAAGGAAAAAAGCGCTTAAATGAAAAATATCACCAAAAATAAAATAAATCGCTCAAATGCAAAAAATCACCAGAAGTAAAAAGTTCGCCAAAAAAAAACTAAAACAAACGTCAAAATCGAAAACAATCGTCGAAACGAAGAAAAATCGCTAGAACCGAAAACAATCACTAAAACAAACAAAACAAAAACGCCAAAACTAAAAAAATCGCCAAAAACCAGAAAAAAAATCATCAAACCAAACAAAAGCGCCAAAACTTAAAAAAACCGCAAAAAACCATTAAAAATCACCTAAATGATTAAAAGCGCCAAAACTAAAAAAATTCTTCTAACTAAAAAAATCGCCAAAAACAGAAAAAATCGGCAAACCAAAAAAACGTAAAAATAAAAAAAAAATTAAATAATCTAAATCAGTAGTACGATTCACTAACTCTTTTTTAACGATAATAGCATCGTTACAATAATTTTAACGAAAATGTATCGAATTTGCTATTCATTTTAAAATTTTTAACGATATTCGCTGTAGGTTAATATCAGCTGTGTCGTTATTTAAGCGGCAATAATTTATGTGTTGTTAGTTTTATCCTCAAAAATCAACAGAAAATATCAGCTGCGTAATATCGCTAAAAAGAAGTTACAGAATCACACAATTGTTATTGTAAGTTACAAAATGTATAGGCCAAAATTGCGATTATCGGATCGTTAAAAATTACTAAATCGCACCACACGAAAGATATTCAATTGAATATAGGTTATAGTGTCCGTACGGAACTCTTCGTTTGCGAGTCAAAGTCGGTCGCACTTTATTGAATTTATTATTTTTTTGCTTTTGCTTTTAATATCAAAAGTACTGGATTAAATGGAAAATCAGAGATAATTTCCCAAAAGTGAAAAAGAAAAATGCTTGAACTTACCTAAATATTTATAAATAATTCCATTTATATACATATACATACATACGTAAGTTTCTTTGGTTAAAATTTGTACGTAAATATGTAAATGTACATCTATTTATGTATATAGAGCATGTGAGAAAGACTGAGACAGTTAACAGACTAAGAATAAATACACATACATTACGCACACTCATACGTATGTATTTGCACATACATATATGTATACAACTAAAAGGACACATTCAATAATCAAAGGCACTAAATATGATACAACCGTAATACTCGTAAATAAGAAATGATCCATAAAAATGGGTTAGAAAATTTGAATATTTTATGATTTTTATGTGATTTAACATGCTATAAATCGCATGTGTATATGTGAGCCTGGGGACCAGAAAATGGCCATAAAAAATCCTGCAGTAATATTATAACGAAGATAGGAGGGCGGTTCGGAAACTTCTTAGCCTAGCACAAAAAGCGCGGTATAAACAGAAAAAAAATAAGTGTTTTGGAAACTTCCATCTCTGCTATGAACACATGTTAAATTTTGTTTCGATCTGGCAACTCCTTCATATAGAAACAGGTGTTCACAAAATACGCATCTGCGATTTTTTAACAATGGAAAAATTAGAAATGCGTGGTGTCATTAAATATTTACATAAAAAAGGTTTATCGGGACAAGAAATTCATAATGATATGGTGAATGTGTTAGGTGAAAGTGCTCCTTCATATGCAACAGTAAAAAATTGGGTTGCTGAATTTAAACGTGTCGTACAAGCATTGAAGATGAACCACGTAGTGGACGTCCAAAAACAGCAACAACAACAGAAATTGTAGCCAAAGTGAATGATATGGTATTAAATGATCGACGAATAAAAGTGTGTGAAATAGCTAATATCATGGGCATCTCAAATGATCGAGTCCATTTAATTTTGCATGAAGAACTACAGATGAAAAAGCTTTCTGCAAGATGGGTGCCGCATTTGTTAACAGTCGACCAAAAACGCATAAGAATGAACATTTCTCAAGCTTGTTTGGATCGTTTTAAGCGAAATAAAATGGATTTTAAGCGTCGTTTCATAACTGTTGATGAGACATGGATCCACCACTATACTCCAGAGACAAAAGAACAATCCAAACAATGGACTGAAGCTGGAGGAAGTGCCCCGAAGAAGGCAAAAACAATTCAATCGGCTGGTAAGGTTATGGCAACGGTTTTTTGGGACTTCAAAGGTATTTTATTGATTGACTATCTGCAAAAGGGTAAAACAATAAATTCAGAGTACTATTGCAACCTTTTGGATCAATTAAATGTACAAATTCGAGAAAAACGTCCTGGCTTACAACACAAAATTATAATTTTTCATCAAGACAAAGCACCAGCGCACAAGAGTGTTTTAACAATGGCTAAAATCAACGAATTAAAGTACGAGTTGCTTGACCACCCACCTTATTCTACTGATTTGGCTCCCAGTGACTTTTAGCTGTTCCCAAATCTAAAAAAATTCCTTGCTGGCAAGCGTTTTACCTCAAATGAAGATGCAATTACAGTTGTAAACCACTATTTTGAAGACCTTGAGGAAAACTATTTTAATCAAGGGATAGAATTGCTAGAAAAGCGTTGGACTAAGTGTATTGAAATTTCAGGAGATTATATTGAAAAATAAAAATATTTTTAGTTAATTTAATTATTATTTTTCGAACTGTATTTGTTTCGATATTCTTATGAATTGAATAGGCTAAAGTTCGTAACGCTTTTTAAGCCAAATTACATGTGATAATTATTAATGAACAAATAACATTAAAGTTAGTTGTAAATATTCTGACAACAACACATAGTTGAACGGAACAGCCAGCCGTTTTCGAAGGCTGGCGTTCTTCTGTGTTTTGGTCCACTGTGTGTGGTGTCAGTTGATGTAGATGTCTGCCTTATATACGTAACTTTATTGCAAATGGAATATGTGAATTGGTTTGATTCATTGAAAAACTAACTATTCTCTTTCATTGATAGGCTAAGAAGTTTCCGGACCGCCCTCGTAGAGAAACAATTTTGAATAGAAATTATGATTATTATTATTATATGCAAATGATTATAGTTTAAGAATCAATTGATACATATTTTATGATAAATTGCCTTTTTGGGGAAGAGTTATAATACTGGTACTTAGAAAAAAAATGTTTTTTTGTTGTAAATGTAATATCGATAGTACATATATTTAATCCTTTTTATAAAATTTTCAGTTATGGATATTTACCTAAAGGGAAGTTAACTTAAGGGTATGCAATACCCTCATTTAGCAAACGAAAAAAGCGCCGAAAATGAGATACTTGAAAACAAATTTTTGGAAAATATTGATATTTTAAAATTATTTAATGCACAAGCATACAATTTTTCGATTTTTACTTTTTGCGCATTCTTACAGTAGACAGACAATACGCTCTTTCTAATGCAAATAAAATAAGGAAAAAACTTCTTTTTTAAACTTTTACTATTTTTTTTACTTTTATAACAGTTTGAAATCGCAATAGAACTAAAAACACTAAACTGCTAATCAGTAACCTAGAAACACCAGAGTAATTAGCTTGAAGCAAATCCGCTCAATTCTTAATAAAAATTCCGACATTTTGAATTTTGAAAGATTGACTTTACACAGAAAGAAGTATTCACCAATTAATGTTTTCAATTAAGAATTTAATTGATTCAATTAAGTTTTTAATTGTATTAATTAATTGTATTGGAAAAACTTAATTGATGCCATCAAATTGTTTATAGATGAATATTTAATTTATTTTTTAATTAATATTACAAATATTTTAATTGATATTACAAAATCATTCATATTACTTTTTTGTGTGTAGATTCGTAACACTGGGTGTAATTTTTTAAGTCATGGGTATATAACCATATACGGATACTACTACTTGATAAAAGACCAAAAAAAAGGCCCAAGTCTCCCCAAAGATTTAGGATTTAGGCCCCCAAAGATTTAGGGCCTCGGTGTAATTTTTGTAAAAAATTTTTGTTTGGAATTTTGATTTGCTTTCTGAGGCAAAGTTATAGCTCTTGTCATAAAGAAAAAAAATTGTGAACATGTAAAATCAAAAAATTTCAGCTTCAAGATCAAAATCGCCAATTTTTTAAAAAATTTGATTTTTATTTACCTTTTATCCTCTGTTCAGGTTCATAGGTAGCAAACCGTTTAAAATTCAAGGAAGCAATCCGGTTCAAAAATGTACCTAAGATATCAGTAAACAACTTTTTAGATCATATGAACTACCTAAGAATGATTCTTATAGTCGGAGTTAGTTTTCTAAAATCGTGCAATTGCAAATCGTTGGGTTTACAGTACAGGGCCACAAGTTTTTGAGTTATAACTCTATTGCAGCAAATGCTCGATATTTAAAAGTAAACATAATAAAAGATCACAAGCACAATAAAATATAAATCTAACGGCCTGTCCCACGATGTCAACAGAAATCTTTCGATCGAATACTTATATTGAAAGCAACAAAAATTGTCTAATGTTATTGCTGTTTGCAATACAATTTGTCGATCGATCGATTTTTGGTGACATCGTGGGACAGGTCGTAAAAAAACAGTGCTCGAAATATTATCACATGTAACAACTTGCATTTTCGCTAAATAAATGAACATCAGTGATATACAGACAATACGAAAAAGGTTAAGCAGCACATAGGCGTAGAAAGGCCATTCTGGAAGATGCATTGTTCCCCCAAAACGTACTGTTGCCCTACCAAGAATTATTAACAATTGCATGTAATTATTATTTTAATATTGTACTCATAAAAATCACCAGTCATAATGCACCCCAGAAAAATTTCTAGCTACGCCAATGGTTAAAAAGAAAAGAAAAATAACGATTCCCTTAAAATATCTCATGGAGTTTAACATAATACTCCCTCTTAAAAACACTGAAAGCTTAATTTTAATCAAGTAAATACATTTAGATTTCTTTACAATTTATTTAAAAAAAAAAAGCCAGCCTAAGGTCACTTTTGAGTCCTTAAACGGAATATTTTAATCTATAAAATTATTTACTTAAAATAACAAAATCTAAAAAACAAAAACAGCGGCAGAAGCAACTTGTCAAAGAATCTCTTTAGAAAAATATTTATTTGATCTCCGCTCTGTGTCGCTTTTAATGTTCTAATCTGTTAAGTTACAAAGAAATCTTTTTAAAAAATTACTTTCTCACCCTCCGGCCCTTTCGCCACAAAATCCCACAAACATCATCATAGAACGTAACAACTACTGCGAATTTGTACAATTATGTCAACTTGTTACGTCGTAGTTGAGTAAAAAAAGGGCAATTTTCAAATTAGTTTGACAGGCATTTTAACGGTCATTCACAAATCAAATAACAAGTTGTGTATCAAAGCAGATAAAAAAAACATTTAACATATTTGAAATTTCAATAAACAAAAAACTTTTTTACCACTCATTTTTATTGGATTGCCTGTAAAACAGTGAAATAATTTAAAACCTTAACTTTCGTTATGACACACGCGCCACGGATTTTTCTTACAACATTCATTCCGGCTTATCTCTTAATCTAACAAAAATTAATATATTCTACGAGTATAAAATGCAGGACATTTAAATCTTACAACTTGTATATCCTTTGTAGAAAAAAATTAAAGCCACAGAAAATGCCGCATGTTTGTCAGAGTTGTTAGTTGAAACATTGTTTGTTGTTTTTTTTTTTTCTACTTTGACCTGTTTTGCATTGTGTACAGCATACTATGTCCTTCAACCACCACCCTTTTGTGGAATAAATGAAAAAGTTGCAGATTGATAAAAATGTTATCTAAAGATAATATTTTCTATTAAATTTTATATGACATGTTCATAATAAATTATATAAATGTATGTCGTTGATTGTTTGTTTTAAAGACTTGACTTTGTAACTTTAGATAGAAGGACTCGTCAGTTGATTGTTGGAAGAAATTTGGAGAAAAAGGTTATTAATAATAAAATATTTAGCTGAATTTGTTTTGGACACGTGGCAGGGCGTTTTAAAGAATTTCGTAATTTATTTTTATTAGTTCGGATTTAAAATTGGTTTACGGCGTTAAAATTAAAATCAATTTGAAATTAAACTTTACAAAGAAATAAAACTAATACTCTAACTACCAATGAATTTCATTTAAATTGAAATTTATTTAATGGAGGTTAAGCATTGTCTATATATTTTATTGGTGCTTAGCCAAATCATCAGTAGACTTCCGTAATCCGTAGTTATTCTCAAATGACCTAACAAATTACAACAAATGTATCGTATGCCGACGCTGTTAAGATCAACTCTATTCCCATGCAAAAATTGTCATCACCAAATAATTCAACAAATGAAAATTCAGACTTTAATTTCAGTCGACTTGAAGCCACTATTGCTAACCTGGTTCAAACTATAAACAACTTTACCACAAATATTACTAGCTTGATGCAAGAAATGCTGCGAAAGCAGAATACTCTGCTTCAAGCAAAAGCTAACAAGCCATGCACACGTTAAAAATGTGTTTCTGGAACGCAAACGGCATTCACCAACATAAAAATGAACTTGAGCACTTCCTCACGGAAAAAAATATCGATATATTATTGGTCTCAGAGACTCATTTGACTTCAAGAAGCCTTTTTAAGATTCCCAGATTCTCAATCATTGAGAATCAATACGAGGATTTCTACAAATCTTTTGGACCTTGTTTCGTAGCAGCTGGCGACTATAATGATAAAAGCATACGTTCTGGGGTTCCTATAGGTCGAACGTTGCAAAAATGGGCTTGGACGTCATTTCGAGTGGAGACCCCACTTACTGGCCTACGGACATACAAAAAAATCAGGATGTTAGCGATTTTGATATCATGAAAATTAACTCTAGGGATTTAATTCATGTTGAAGCTTCTCTAGATCTCTCCTCCGATCACTCTCCCACTATCGTTACAGTCTGTAGGCCACTAAGAAGATGATCAATCGTGATAATTGGCTGGGATTCAAAAAATATCTTAGTAGTCACTGCACGGAAAACATTGCGCTAAGAACACCCGTTGATATTGAATCTAACATTGTCAACCTTAACGAAAATATTAAACAGGCTGCTGAAAATGCCAATACCTCCCACCCGCAGACTGGGTTTAACAGCATTAATTCTACGGATATTGAGAAGAGCTAGAAGGGAACGACAACTGCACAGATCACCTCAATATAAAATTAGACTTAAATAGTGCACTGATCGCTTGCATCTGCAAAAAACTGCATGTCTGGAAGGTCTTATTGCTACAGTTGCACCTACCACGCCTTTTTGCATTTTAGCTAAACATATATAGATTTTCTAATAATCAGAGGTGTTCTGTAAACCGCGCGTTTTGAAATCGTGCGATTTCTAAAATCGAAAACAGTGTTCTGCTGATCGGACGATTTAGTGCATTCAAAGTTAAGTTCGTATAAAATATATTAAACAATTAGAACACTAAAACCAATTAAAAAGCTGCAATTAGTCACCTTTTTAATTGAGCTTTGGCCTGGAAATCAGGAGATTTCAAAACGTGCGATTTACAGAACACCCCTGAATGCAACTTGGAGATTCGAAGAAATTAAATGAAAATAATTGCACATTAATATTTAATATTTTATTCCTTATGTAGTTTGAAGAAGTTACGTAAATAAAACTCATTACAGTGGGCAACTTCACGATTTTACCTACGCAACTCTTATCTTAAAAATTAATGATTTTATAATTGCTTAATTACTTAAAAACAATTCCTTACAATTATTTTCAATTTAAGGTAAAAAGCGTTCTATTAAAATTAAAGCGGCACTTAAGCGCTTAAACGTTTACAAATATTTTAATGTCTTGTATTCAAACCAAAGAATTAAATTGAAATGGCAACAAAATGTTTTGTTGTAACAACATTTAATTAGACGCACACAAACCAATTAATCAACTTTGCCCTTATCATCCGACTGTGCTTGAATTTGCGCAAGTAAATGAGAAAGTTAAATAAAACTGTTTCAACTTGCAAGAAACATGCCCTTAATGCGTAAAGTGTCAATGTCAGAGGCAATTTTTAACGCTCCAGCTACAAAATATTTAACAAACAAAACATAAAAAAATTAAAAATTGGAGCTCAGCAAAACAGAAATAGAATCCAGTTAACACGCCATTCATCACTTTTCATTTGGAAAAAATTTCGGCGGATTTCAAAACGTGATGGCATGTTACACAAACGGATTCTTTATATTTTCTTCTTCTAATTTAATATTTTTTTTCATGTTCTGTTTTGAAGTCGTTTGCTGGCTGCTGACAATGTTTATTCATTATTTGGTTTTATTCTTGTATTTAGTTGGTATAACAAATTTTTCGACTTTCTTTTGTTTAGATTTCTGTTATTGTCCTTGTAACAAGAGCTTAATTGAAATGGAGACAAATTGTTGTCATTAATTAAAAGTCTAAAGTTACTGAACAAGTAACTCAAGTATAACTCGTACAGTAAATTGCCACAAACCCCTTTCTGCTCTGTTTGTTGTTGTTGTCGATGGAAACGTTCACAGTTGGGAAGAAAAGTTATGGTTTATTGTTTGTACGCTATGATTGGCAATGTGGTACGATTAGGGTCCAAATATATTACGGTATTAAATAAAACAAGTCGATCTTTGAGAAAGTGGGCAATCAATGCGAATTTAACAAATTGAATTTATTTTAATTTAAAATACAACATTTCCGAAAACAAGAGGGTAAAATTTTCTGCTGTCAACGATTAACGAACATTTAACATCCCGAGGAACTAGCAGCTGACCATCAGCTGATTTAATTTCTTACCATATGATTACGGATTCGCCTTGTGATTTGTTTCTTCTTTTTTTTTAAGTTGTGAGAGCCTTAGAGCTGTTATGTAAGAGAACTTAGCCCTCAGTAGCAATTCTTTAAATAGAAAGTATTATATAGTTGAAAGAGGCTCTCAATATATGCTACAACTGGGTAAGGCCAGAAAGAAGCCCAGAAAAAACAAGAAGATGAAAAGAACTCAGTTTGGCGATTTCTCGATGACTTTCCGACAATGTGTTGAGCTTCCCCTTAAAGTTTACGTTACCTTTTAATAAAATCAAACCACTGGTAATTTTTATTTTGCATCAAACTAGTGCAACACAAAGTCGGTGCAAATTTATTGTAATGTATTTTTGTTATATTTGAAATACTTTCATTTTTGTGTTTGTTTTAATATTGAATAGGAAATTGCTGATGCTTATGAACTAAAAGACTTTTCCGTAACCCTTTTTTGTTATAAGTTTCACACAGACTCAATTTGATATTGATTGTTGTGGGTGTTGGTTTTCTTTTCAGTATGAAATTCATACCAATTTGTCAATGTTTATTATGTGAAATGGCCCAGTTGAATTATATATTTTATTTTTATTTTATTACTAAATGAACTTCAATTTGTAATGAAAAAAATACGTAATGGCCAGAAGAAAATAATAGTTATACATTTTTACCCAATTGATCTGTATATGAAAACTCAAAGTGTATTGCAAATGTTGCAAAAAATATGCCATCGAAAAGATATTTGTGCATGTAGGCTTCATTCTTGACAAGACAAAAATTTATTTTTTTTATAATTTAAATACCAGTATTGATTTAATTTAAATTGTATATCTTAATAGCCATGTTGCATTTTATGTGCCGGCAAATTCAATTAAATTTAAGTATGATTAATGTGCTTTTTTAACAATCTTGCGGTTGTTATAATTCAAAAATCACTTACTTAATATGCAAAACCTCTAACAAAATAAATAATTTAGAAATCATGTTTTTAACAGATTTTTTTCTCTCAAAGTTAAACAAAACTGCACAACATCACGCATTTAACGACCATTAAATCTTGCCTAAGAATATACCTATGTATATATGTACATATATAAGAAACAAAGCAAACAAATTACGATTTATGGTATTTTGTAGCAAAAAAAAAAAAACAAGTTAAAAAGAAAAACTTTCACAATTTTGTTTCCTTAAAAAAAAACAAGAACTTACCCTGCCCAAAGAAGATTTTAAACAAAGACGAACAAGATGCAAGTTATGTCGTCGCTTTTTATGACATTCTTCCCAGCAACATTAAATAAACAAAAAGGTCACACAAAAACAACTTCAGTAGGCTTGTTAACAACAAAAACAGCAGCAAGAATATTTTCACTGAATTAAACCTGTAGAATAAGTATAACAACCCCTCAAGCTATCTACATGTACACATACACAAACTCTTACATTTTTTCAATCAATTAGGTTTCTTTAGAGCAAATGATTCTTAAAAGGGAAGTTTTTAGCTAAATACAATTACCCAACAACTGCTGATATCCTTTAAGGCGATTCTAATGTTTGCTGTAGGCTTGCAGGTCTGCCTTTGTGAGTGAGTTTTCTTTGCATTCATCTTCAATGGTAAGTTGAACTTTTAAATGCTGATTTATGGCCTTTTTAATGTGGCCAAAAGTAAACGACATTTAATTATAAAAATGTTTTTAATGGCATTTTTACATTAACGCTAAATTTTGTTTAAAAAGATGAACAAATTCTACATGCAAACTAAAGTCCTGCACAAGACTATTTATAAGACCTTTCCAAGACATGCGACATTTTTTAAACGCTTTACTACAGCGAAATATTCTAAAACAAACGCTAAAAAACACTGTTGGCAAGACAAAGAACTAAAAAAAAATATTGCCAAGAGTGTTGTTTAGCATTTATTTTAGAATATTTCGCTGTAGTAAAGCGTTTAAAAAATGTCGCATGTCTTGGAAAGGTCTTATAAATAGTCTTGTGCAGGCCAATAATGCAAACACACGCACATACACACATACACCTCACCTATGCATACATACTTTTTTTACAGTTTATGTTTCCTCTTTTTATTTAAACCAACAAACAACTGGTTTCGTTCAGTTTTTTGTTGAACATAAAACTAAAGCATACTTTCAGGCAAGCAGTAAATACTATTCGTCATACCACTGTGCAATTTTTTAATTAAAACGGTTTACACTAGCTTAAATTTCATTGCTTAAAACGAATATATCAAAATTGTTGTTTTAAAGCTGCTTAAATGAATAATTAACCGATAGTTAGTTTTTAACCGTTTTATTTCAAATGTTGAAATGTAAGTTTTTTCCATTGCTTCAGGTTTAGGTTAACTTTTTTGGCGAATTGAAAGAAAGCATAAATTTTTTTAATATTTAAATTTTAATAAAATTTTTTGTTCAACTTATATTACTTTTAACTTTCACTTTCGCGTGATTTTTTAACAAAACGGCATTCCCATAAGCCAATGTGTGGGAAAAGTAGATACGACTAGTGTTTTCAAGTTATTCGGGTTTTAAGTTCTTCGAGAAAAGTTGTTAATTTTTTGTCTTGTACGGGCTAGAGAATAAATTTTATTCGAGTATTCAAAATAATTTACAAAAAATAAAATAATCTCTTAAAATCAATTTATAATTGAGTTCATTAGGGCTTATTGCACCCTTCAGCAGAAATGGTAAGTATATACATACGTATCGTCATATACACAGAGAAAACAGTGCCTACTAAGTACCTCATAAAATAGAACAAAATTAATAAGAAATCTCTATGGTTTTTTTTTTCAATAAGCAAATCTTATTAATTTCATAGAGAAAACCTTTTTGAAAAAATCAAGAAGAAATCTTGTAGTTTTTATGAGGTTATCTTATTGATTTTTTCAATAAAAAATAAAAAAAAATTACGTCTTTATTCTCTGTACTTATGTATTTTCATTTAAATTATATACCATACATATGTATGTAGTATATTGTAGATGTTATTTATTTATACATACATACATACACATTATGTTATTTTCTTAACTACCTTACTCACCCAGTATTGAACCAGCAATCTTCTACCTGAAAGACCAGCACTCTACCCAATATGCTAACAAGCAGCCTGAATAAACATTGAAATTATTGTGCATACAAAAATGAAAAATATCATGAAAAAATTGTCGCTATGTCTATTTATAGAAACGAAATAACTAGACACTTCATAAAATCAAGAAGATCTCCTTATTAAAAAAATCAACAAGTTGCTTTACACATAACCATATAGGAACCTACTAAATTCAAGAAGAAAACCTTATTGAAAAAATCAATAAGCCTAATAAAATCAAGAAGAAAACTTAAAAAAATCAATAAGTCATCCTAATAAAATCAATAAGAAATCCCTATAGTTTACAATTTATAAGAAAACCTAATAGAATAAAGAAGTTTTTCTCTATGGATTGCTTTTTTTTTTGTGCTAAAAATAACAGAAATTGAGTAAAAAAAAAGTGAATAATAAGATTTCTTCTTAATTTTATGTGGTTTTCTGCTTGATAAAGTTAATAAGATTTACTACATAAAAACAATAAGGAATCTCTATGAAAAAATCTTCGCTTCTTTCTGCTGGGATACCCCTTAGCCTAAAAACGTTTCATATAGAAAATCTTATTGATTCCATGAGGCAGCTTTTTCTCTGTGTAAATTAAAAAAAGGCGTAAGTTTAATTTAAAATATTTTACAGAAGAATCAAAACACATTATAAGTTTTAGTGCACTTAGTTCTCAGTATTATTTTGAATTTCGATAAAAAATTCGATATTTTTGAACATACTCGGATAAAAATATGGTGGGTAGATGGATTTTATATAATTACATTGTAATAAATCAAAAAGGGGATTTTGAACTTTTTGTAAGTTGCACCCTTTTTGAATTTATATGACAATATATAGGTTTGTCACTGCGTGAGTAATTTTCATATGCTATGTCCCTGTGCTTGTAAGTAAAATCACTTTTTCGGATCCCCCAGAAAAGCCAGAGACTTTGATCTTCGACTGATTTGTCAGAATTAATTAATTCATAAGTAATATATAAAAGACATTTCTTGAACTGGAAAAGTTTAACTTTTTTACACATCGAAGTAATAAACTAAAACAATTATTATGCTTTATAAATTTGTTCAAAAAGCATAAGTTTAATTGACTCAATTACATTTTTAATTGGTTTTTGTTTTTATTTTTCAATTAAACGTGTTTATTACAGGAATTTTTTTTTCTGTGTACATTGTCAGCACATTCCCAGATCGGACAATATTTTAAGATCTGACAACCGTCTGCGCAGAGAGCTTCAAATTGTTCTATTTGATTTTTTTTTAAATACCAAAGATTTTCACCAATGCGATATTCAATTAATTAAGTTTCTCTCATATCGTTAAATAGTCATCATAAGTTATGATTGTTCAATTTAAAAATATTCCCTTAACGGAAAAATTTAAATATTCAATAAATTAGTTAATTGAAAAAACTAAATGAAATGTTATACATAGATACCTATAAACATATGTATGAATATTATTAATATATAACAATATATATAATAATTATTTATATCTTTTCATTATAAACAAGAAAGCAATTTTCATACCAAGCCATCTTATGACCAATATTAGATATTCTTTCGAACCAATAACTCAAACTTCTTACTCACATCTTAACAACAAAATAAAGTTATAAAAACAGAAAGAACCTTAAAACTTTTTATTATTATTACTTGTTGTTGTTTGCATAATGGTTAGTTGTTGTCGGTGAGAGGGCGACCGACAAGCTTTAACTTAAACACTGAACACAATGTACATTGTTAAATTTATCTTTATAATTTTTATTGTAATATCCTTACAATAGATAATACGGTAACTAAGTAAGGCAAAAAGATAAAAAAACTCCCAAATGTCCTGTTTTCGAACTTTTGACATCTCAGCAATTATGAAAACATTTTCTTGTAGCCATTAAATAAAACCCTTTTTAGTCAAAGATGCATCCTTGTGCTAATGCGCTGACGTTCTGTTTCGTTGGGCGAATGCTCTTAATGCAAAATAAAGTTAAAAAATTTTAATAATGTAGCATTTTACATGTTGTGTCTGTCGTCTATTGTTGTTTGTAAATGAAATAAAGGGTAAGTAACTAGATTCTTTTTCGTTTTAATGAAAGTTAATAATTTTTTATAGGAAAAATTATAAGTTTTAATGGTACGAGGACAGTATTTATGAAGCTATAAAAGTTTATGACATTAAAAATATTTTTTTTTTGCCTTTTAAAGAAGAAAAGTCATCACACAAACAAAGCAAAAGTTTCTATTGTCTTTAATAAGTATGAATATGCCATAAAAGGAAAGTGTGTCTTTTTCGATAAAATGCAAACTAATATGCAGCATAATATGAAATCAAATACTTTTTAAAATCTGTTTACAAGATCTCAGTATTTTTCAAGAAACTTCTTACGTATTATATAATTCTCATTTGGTTTGTATTAAAAGCAATGAAAATATTTTAGATTTACTTTTATTTTTTTGAAATAGAAGTAACACTCAGGCAATTGTCTATATGCTAATTGTAAAAAGCTGGTGGAATATAAAATAGATGATGCACAAATCGAATAAAAATGCTTGTTTTGTAAAGGTTTTTGTTTGCTGCTTTCAAACTTATTATGTTTGTATATTGTGATTCTCAATATATTATTAAGAGTCTTACTATAAACATACGAAGTTTGTCAACTAAATTCAAACATTTTTTGGGTTGAAGTCTACTGACGAGTTCCAAAAGCGGGAACAAAATGCATATAGACAATTGCTTAGCCATAAAAACAAGCTAAATTTTCAAATTAAAAATAAATAAAGACTTTATGTCAAATAAAGATACTTTGGTATTTCTTTTATAGGAATTATTGAACATCGGCATTACGACCCTATGCTCCTTGTAGGAATTAAAAGGAATAAATATATAATATATGTGACCCGGTGTATGAAAAGGTGGATTATGACTCAAAAACAAAATTTCGAGAAATCAGTTGTTAAAGATAAACAATGCATTTTGTCAGTTTCTCGGTAGTTGTTCTCCTTCCTTCTGTTTCTTTTGGTCTTTTCCGTTATAAATTAGTGAAGTTTTGAGAAAAAAAAACTGTGTACGAATGTTGTTGTTAAAATGTCATTTATTACCAATTTCTCCTTTTCCACTCTAGGATACTTTGACGTGAATGTCTGTCGATGAAGAATTTTGCGAGGTTTTTAAAAAATATTTTGGTGAAGACGAAGATGAAGAGAATGATGATGATTATATTGAACATCACTTGCTAGGATGTGGAAAACTAAAATTTAATTTTAAGGTTGTGTTACATTTGTAATCCATCCATCAGCCAAATTTTTATTTCCACAGGCTTCAGTGTACATACATACACATTCCATTTAATTATTTTGAGTAAAAAGCAGCTTAAATTTCACGTCATCTTAAATATGAACAACTTCTTTGAAGTAACTTTTTTGTTAATTATTTTTCTTTTACGCAAAAAAAGCTACACGGATTGTTGCTGCTGCATTTACACACAAACAGAAGAGCCAACTCCAAAGTAGCATAAACTTCTTATACTAATTAAAAAGTTTGCTTTTTTAGCGTACACAAGTAGATTCCACTCATTTTTTTTTTCTAAAACAAATTTAATATTATAACGGTTTTTCCGCTGTTGCTTTATATTAAAACCTTTTTGTTATATAAAGGAGTTTTGTGTTAGTACATTCTTTTTTTTTTTGTGCAAAAGTCCTGGCAGTTTTGTACATTGTTGAGCGTCAAGTATGCTGCAACCGATCGACACAAGTCATAAGTTTTGTACTTTAATTTTATTTTTTAAAAAGCGCATTAAAAAAAAAATAGGATGAACAGAAATATTTTATAATAAGTAGTAAAATGCTAACTGAAAAAATCATCCATCCATCCATCCTTCCATCTAACGTATAAACAAAACTTTAATAAGGTTCAATATGGCGTTAAAATTAGAACAGGGTGAATGGTCAAAGCAAAGCAATGCAAAGCAAAGCAAATAGTTAAGTATGAGTAAAGTGCTCTATTATAAGCATAACGTTCATACTAATGTAGATGCCAATTATGCTGCTGATGATGATGGCTAATAAGAAAAGTTATAGTTTGAGCTGAAACAAATGAAAAATAACAAAACACGAAATAAATGTGGCATAAAACTCATGTTATTCTAAAAATAACTAAAGAGGTAGTTTACACGAGACTAATTTTTATGCCGCACAATTTTTGTTTTTTTAAGAACACACGAGACTAATTCATCCAACATAAAAGTGTATACGTATACACAGCTTTGTGTGTGTTAGTGTTTTTCGTATTCATTTAACATTTGCAGTTTTTTAAGTTGTGTGTGTATTGGTTTTGTGCTGCTAATGCGGGGTTGTAGCTGGTTGAAAAATTATGCCAAACACAAAACCCCTCTCTTTGCCTCTCTCACCCACAAACTGGCATGTTATGCCAGCACAATTAATCCCGTGTAAATCAGCGCAAACAAAAGCGTTTTTGTTTTCATTTTAACGGCTACTACGCCCACTTATAACGCCCTCTTTTCAGTTTTAACAAAAATTCTAGCCCGAATGCACTTATGCACCAGATGAGCTTGAATTGAGTTTTCCATTGCATTGTTTTTATTAGGGTGGCTTTCTTTAATTTAGGAAAAATGCATTAACAGCAAAAAAAGAATCGTCCATTTCGAAATATAGTGGACTCTTGATAATAAATAAATTTATAGTTGCAAAGGCAACTTGCTTAAAATTCTTTGCACTCATATTCCCTCGAACAATTTATTTTTATATTCTCGCATCTATACAAATCTCGTCCTTATTTAAATATAAATAGAAGGAGGCTAATATAAATCAAGGGTGCCCAAGCCTTATGCTCTTGGTGTTCATTTGTTTTTTGTAAATGCTCTTAACTATAGGCTGTGTGTTTCAATCAATACCCACAGCGTACACACAGCACTAGCAATACGAAATACACAAACAACGTTGTCTTATTAGTTTTTTTTTGTCGTTCTTCACTGTATTACACACAAATGCAAATCAACAACACTTTTTCTTTTGTATGTATTGGTTTTAACAATAAGAAATATTAAATAAAAATTGGGTTTTCTTTAAATGTATTGGTGTTTACTCTTCCATAAGGAACTTTTGGGCACCCCTGATATAAAGTCTATTCAAAGAATACAAAGACAGTGGTGTATTGGAAATTGTGGCGGCTTTGAGAATCATATAAAAAAGCGATGGAGAACATGTTATCAATATTCCCCATCGACGTAAAGGTTGCTGGAAACATAACATAAAACTAGGCACCAAAGGATAGTAGATACCATAGAAATGTGTGACAGAGTCCCAAATAAATATACAGAAGCTAACTGAATGAATGACCCTAGTACCAGAATAGGATGCATAAATGTAGTGCGCAATAAGTCAGGAACCAATATTTATACAGATACTTCGAGCTTCTCGGTCACAGGAGTCGAAACATAAGAAAATTCTTTCGTCTGCCGTTACGGAAAGTATTAAATGTTGAAAAATAAAACTGATAACAGGCTACCAGCCCATTTTTTCAAGTATACGAGTAGTTAAGCCGTTGTCAAGGCCATAATGAAGGAGGAAATTAAATATTGAAAGACGTTCCAATGTAAAAATAAGATAAGCTCATATACATACTCTACAGATCAACAGATAATACTGATAAACATAAAAGTATATAGGTATGGAATCGGGTCAGCGTAGTTGTCCCTCTTTTCAACCTAACATAACCTAACCTAGTCTACATATCGCTCATTTACTTCAATAGTGTCAGAACTTTAAAAAAACAGTTTTGCAGAAAACTCGTTTTAAGTTTTCAATTTGTATACAACTCAATGAAGACATGAAAAAATATTGTTTTCTTAGGTGGTGATGGTACAAGCTGTTTATATGAAATTTTTTACTAACAATAAAATACGAAATGCCTTATTATTTTGCATTATTTACTCAAAAAACTCATTTCTTGAGTTATGACACTATTGAAGTAAATGAGCGATATGTACATGCATACATATGTATATGCTGATGATGACCTGATAGAATTATATATAAAAGAGAAGCTGGAAAAATACTCCATACTGAGCTTCACTATAGGGATATAAGCGCTTAGTCCTAGTTTACACAATGCAAGTCTTATTGCTAAACTAATTAGTTTGTAGGAGAGACAGACGAAGGGAAAATAAACAAGTACTCAGCTTCATGTACTGTCAGTACGTTTAGCTTTCCCATTCGTACTATTAAAAAAACACACATGCATACACAAAACTATGCATAAAAAATATGAGCTGAAAAATAAAACTTGAACTGGGACTTAGTACTAAACAGAAAGATTAATACATGAGCTGAATGCGTTCTTGCCATTTTAGCAGTTTCATTACCAGATTATGCTAAATACTCTCTCGTAAAAAAGCGTTCAAGTATTGCAAATAAAAAACTGCTAAATAAATTAAAAATCTAGCATTTCATGTTTTCTTCTGTAGAATAATTTAATGGATATTTTTGGCCTAATTACCGTTCTCCCATCATCACTAGCTAAATCTGCTCATATGCCTGAACGTCTCACCGCATTGATTTCATGGAACTACTTCGTTTGTGAGTGAGAGTGAAAGTTCAACTCTGCTGTCCTTATATGCTTGCAGTTATATGTGTTATATATTTCCACCTGAATCACCCACGAAGTCTTTAAAAAGAAAGCTCTGTTGTGCTTAACTCCATCACCATTTGTGATATTTTGAGACGTAGCTTTTTATTTACTTTTTCTTAATATATTTTATAGCTGCATTTGCGCCGATATTAAAATGTTCCGTTCAAACCATAAAATACCACAAGTGTGCTCCGGATTTGTATACTAAAACGGGACATCAACACAAAATAATTTTGATCATTAAATAAATGTGTATGAACTGACTTGGATGAATCTTCAGGTACAGTCTGTCAAGAATGACTTTGCACATTAAATATATGGGAATCCGAAAGTATTTATTTAATTCGCTCCACCGGCAGTTTCTGATAGACTAGACATATAAATTGACATGTTGGTGAAAATCGCACTGATAGCGTGCAAACCGGCCATGCGCATTGCACTTTTCACCCAAAAAAAATATATAAACACTTTTGGTCCCATAACTTTCAAACGCGGCGTTTTTCGGAAAAGAAAAAAAATTTTTACAGAATAAATAGGACAACATTTCTTCTGTACAGAATTTTACCCTAACTATGGCCTATCATGGTCCCCTAATGAACTGAAACCAAGTTTTGTGGGAAGGCATTTTTTCAACGGCTCTCGCTAAAAATGGTATACCGATAATTATAGTCCGTTTTCATTATTTTATAAAATAAGATTTGCATATTATAAAGCCCCATAACATTTGTTCAAATATGTATCATTTAATAATATAAGGATCAAAACATTACATACTTGTTTATTATAAGCTTTGTTATGTATTCTTTTATCTAATTTTTCGACCTTTTTCTTATATATTTAATTAAACTATTTTTTTGAGCTTTAGGTCTATTTGTATAATGCTTTATTGTTTCAATATTTCGTAAACCTTCGGTTTACTTCTTCAGGATATAGAATATTGTATTTTGATTTTTTGTTTTTATGTTTTTTCTTTTTCCTTTTTTTTCTCTCAATTATGTATGTTATGTATTTGAAAATTATCCTACAGCTCGGGATCCATTATATTATATAACAAAATAGTATAAATGAGGCTATTAGCGCAGAAGTGGTGTAACCCACAACGATTTAATTAAACAATTGCTCTATTTAATTGCTTTATTGCTTTATTACTTTGCTATATTTTAATCTGTGCAAAAAAGATTTTTCAGGTCCATCATCTTTAGAGTACCAAAAGGTATCTTACCCTACATTTTTTCGATAGTTGGTAATGTAAGTGTTAATCCAATGTGGGTTACACCACTTCTGCACTGATGGCCTCAAATATGAATTTTGGTTTTACATAAAAACTATCTCCGAATTAATATTAAATTTTAATTCCAAACTAGTTTATAATTAAAACCGCTTATTATAAAAAAATTACCTTTTATTTTGTATCAAGAATTTTAGAATTTTACATACATAATTATTTTATCGATCAGTCATATATGAAAAAAATTCTTGAAGAAATTAAATACAATTTAACGAAATATTGGAAGAAAAATATAAAATAATTTTTTCACTTGCTTATTGTTAAATAAAAACTTTTCGATATAAAAAAACTAACCTTTAAAATCTACTAAAGTGTTGCTTAGCTGTAACGAAATGTAGCTCGACAATCTAAGCCATCAGTAAATAAATTTATTTAACTATAATATACTTTTTATTTATTTTTCTTCAATGTGAAAACTTATTCTTGACATACTGTATATACATTTTACATTGTTGTAGATATTATTTGGAATTTGCATATTTTAAATTGTATGACTTAGCAAGTGTTACAGCAAATTGTTTCGTAAAACACAAAAGAAAAATTATGATTAGCATTTGATTTTTCTTTTTTCCACAATATAAGAGAAAAAAATAACTTTAAGGGCAATGATGACTAATGGATAATAAAAGAATGCATTCTTATATATATATTTTTTTCGATATTATCAATTCAAATTGTTAAAGTAACAATAATTGATTTTATATCAAACATAATAACAAAAATCAGTATGCAAATAATGCACATTGCGATATTTAGACAATCGCCCTTATTCCAGTTGTCGATATAGACGTCACTTTAACACAATACCAAGAAATTGGGGTTTGTGTACCTGTTTTCGAAAACAACTGAATCCTTTTGGCAAGTTTATGCTATTTTCTAGACCTTAGGGAACGGATATAGATTGTCAGTAGCACAAAATTGTTCTCGAGAGCTAGTAAACAAGCCCCAATTTTTTGGTATTGTGTTAAAGTGACGTCGATGTTAACAACTGGAATAAGGGTGAATATAAATGGAGAAAATATTTTTTTCAGGCTTTAAATTATTAGATAGAATAATTATCATAATTTTTGTTATAGAGCTCTTAAAAACAATTTCGGTTATTGGACCAATTACCTTGAAATCTGAATTCTGAATTTTTTAATTTTATTGAAAAAAAAAATATTATATATCTGTATCTGATGACAAAGAGTCGCTGAGAATAAAAAAATCAAAATGAAACCACAGCTTTTTACTGTGTAGTAGAATTTCATGAGAGATACTTATTTTAACCTTAGAAATCACCATTCAAGTGACTTTTTTCCCCGTTTTTCGAAAGTGACAAAATGTCCTTTACGGAGGATTAAAGTATTCTACAAAAACTCTACTCGTATTTTATTACATAAACTTGGCGAATGTTTCATCTAGATTCACTATGAAAATGTGCCAAAGGGGGGCAACACAAACTTTATTTTAACTATAATAATTTCAGGTGCAAGCTTTAAAACTTCCAAAATCGTATATTTGTACTTCTTTCGATCTTCTTTATCAAAATCAGTCGTCAGAACTTTTTTGTTTTGCCAAAAGTAGCACTTTTTTTTGAACAGTGTTTTCAACACTCAAAAGAATTCTTGAAATCATTCTTTTATTTATCTGCATTTCCAGGAACACTCTCAATTTATTTACAGCTTTACCAGCCAATGAAATTGGGCACCTGCATTTAAGTCCAACATATTGTAATAATGATAAAAACCAACATTTTCCAATTTAATGTTTAGTAATTTTTTTTTCGACATATCCAAAGCAACATATACAAAGTTATATGATCTGTTTAATGTTGATTTTAAACATAAAAATTCTTAATATTTAGTTTTTGGTTGTTGCTATTATTTTTACGGCATTTTTTATAATTATTTGTTTTATTATTTTTGAAAACAAATTTTTTCATGTGATTTTTTAAACCAAAAAAAAAAATAATAATATGAAAAGCTCATTATTTTGTAGTGTTTATGAAATTTTATATGTTAATTTTGTTAGCGTTTTTAATAGTTTCTGTTATTAAAATTTCTAGCACATCATTTCATATACTAGAGATTTTTTATTTTTTTTTATTTATAATTTTTATTTTGTGTTAAATGCAGGCGCCAATTGACACAGGCCAGGTGGTTATATACCACTGTCTATTTGCTTGGTTGGTCAACGACGAGTCGACTAGTTGCTTAGTTGCCATAAACATTGCCAAACAGTTTATTTTGTGAAAAAAAAACTCCAAATTAAAATAAAAAAAGTCATGTTTATAAATAGTTCATGATTAGTTAGATATTTCATGTAGTACAGACTAAATTTAACTCGCACGAGTATGTACATACATATACATATTCGTATGTACTCGTATTTATAATTTTGACCGGATGCTAGGGAATATTAAAAGAAATGCGTGAGTATATGGTCATAATGTTCAATGCCGCCTCCGAAGAGGTTAATAGTTGTACAATGACATAAAACAAACTGAAGCAACGTTTTTAAGCTTCTAGAATCTAGATAAAGTCCATTAATATTAGACATTTAATCTCTCCACAAGGCAATAATTAAAGGTATACCAGCAGCAGACTTTTCAAAGAGAAATTTTGCAGGCAACTACACACAAAAGATAATAATAAGTATTTTTGAAACTGAAAATAAATAAATAAATATATTCAGCATTTTAAAAAAAATCCAAATAACATTGAAATGAAGAACCTGCTCATATGCCAGACCTAAATACGATGTCACACACAAATGTCTAAGATAAATATACTACCAAAATCTCAAAAGTAGATTTCTCCGAAAACACTTAGATCCTAATTGCCTAACTCACGGCACCAAAGTGATATATACAAAGGGTCTTCCAATAAGAGATTTCATTTTGTTATGAAAAAAATGAGTATTTTTAAACGAAGATTGTTAAATTGTAAAGAAAAGAAAATGGGTAAGCCATTAATAGTGGAATATAATATCTGCCACATGACCACCACGAGTACGCTTGCAGGAGCATATTCTTTTCATGAAATTTTCTATCACTAATTCGCACATTTGTCAATGTATATCTTCTATAACTTCACGATTTCTATCTTTGAGGTTTGGAATCGATTGTTGATCATTGTACCTTATCTTTCTCATAAGCCCAAAAAAAAACAGCCTAAGAAGGCAAAATCACAAAATTTCGGTGTCCAATTGTGTTCTCTTCAAGATATCACAAGGTCTAGTATATTTTCATGCAAAAAAGGGACGGTGTCGTTATTTTCCTGTTGTTCAAAAAAAAACACCTCGTCCACTTCAATTTTGTAGAATTCCGGCCACCTAAAATGGTTTTTTGAAAGTCCAATTCCAAATATGGAGGACAAACCTGATTTTTATCAACGCTACGGCCTACAACAGCAATATTCTCAGTTGTTCTTGAACGATGTACGTGACTTTGATTTTTCATATCACTAATGCTATAAACATAATTGGGACGAACGAAGAACTTCGTCTAGTTCGACGAACTTACTTTTAAGAACCAGTTGCATAATTACGTCTTTTGGAAAACAACTACATTTGACATATACTCCAAATCACTGCCCATTGTAGCCCATTGATAAAAATTTGCAACAAAATTTATATTTTAAATAAAAAATAAAACCAAAACTTTTGGAAAAATTACATCTTTTACAAAAAAAAAACAAAAATTCGCATAAAAACTCAATAACGAGTGGTAAAAATTCGGCAAAAACGCGAAAATTATGAAAATTCGTAAAAACTTGCTAACAGCAGCATAATAGCAAAGTCTAATATTATTTAAAATTCGCGAAAACTGTTAAGAAGCAGAATACTTACAAAAACTCGCTTTCATCGCGAACATTGCGAAAAATTGGCGAGAAAAAATCGCACGCTTGACAACAATTTTTAAAGGCAATGAAGAACTCACTTACACTGCAAAGAATAACAAAATTTAAAAAAAAAACTATAAATCGCAAAAAAAATTACTAACATCGCAGAAATTGCAATGTTTAGTAAACGTTTTGGTTTTATTTTGATGTCCTAATAAAACCCCAGCACTACAATCTACATTTGTGATATTTTCGAATTAAAAACAAAAAATTCAAACAGTAAGTCGTCGTTTGATGAAGCAAGAAATAAAAATAAACCTATCGCTAGATATGGCAGCTTTTCTTCACAGAAAAAAAAAACTTTCCTGCAATATGCATGTTTAATTAAAAAATGAAATTTTTTAACAAAAATTTAATTGAATCAAGTACATTCATCAGATAATAATCTTAATGTAAATCAGAGCGCCCTCCTTCGTTGTGTAGCAGAATAATTGGCGAAGTAAGATAATCAATAAAAAAATGGCTACTAAGCACAGCTTCAAAAATTTAATACGCCTCATTTGACACCAGATGGCGCTGCAACACTGCATTATCAAAAAATGTGCAAAGAGCAGAGTTGTAAAAGAATGAAGCCTTCCTCTATCCTCTATCTCTTCCTTCACCACCTGTCTTCTCTATCATTACCATTTCCCTATCACCCTCTCTCACTACCTTCTCTTCTATTAACAGGTAAAACAAAGGGATTGTATTGGACCCAAGTGACCTGGACTCTAAATTTCACCCTTCCTTACCAGTAGCCAGCTAACCTAACCTAAGTACGTTTGTAATTGATTTTTTATTTTATTTTATTTTTTTTTTTCAATAAAACGTGTTTATCACAGGAATATATTCTTTCTGTTTTCCACGTACTGATTGTGTGCATTTTCATATGTTTTATTTCCTACGACAAATATTCGTAAAGAAAAATTAGTCGTTCGTCCCAGTTGTGCGTACCCTGTTCTAATAGTTAAAATTTTCAAGTTTTCCAGTTGCTGGCCGAGAAATATTAAAATTTTGGGAACTGTAATTGAAAAATTTTCACCATTTCAATGCGTTAATGAAATCTATATCATTTCAATTTTATTATTAAATCAGTTTTTACATGTCATTTGTCAACTTAATATTCAATATTATTAATTAAACGTCCTATTGGAACACTCTGAGTGAATCAAAAAGAAAATTTAAGATTTTTTTCAAAAAAATTTTTGTTTTTCATTAAAATTTGTCACCGAATAAAAGCAAGCACATCCATTCCCTGCTTGGTTGTTCAGAATTGTTAAAATTTTTATTAAAAAACCAAAACAAATCAGCAAAATGTTGCTTTTGTTTGTACTTTGGTGACTGGATTCAGCAAATTAGGCTTTAAGTACTTTTGGAAAAATTAAATATCTAACAATGACTCATTCATATTATTTTCATTAATATAAATCTTAGAACGTGTCACATCTAAATTTTTGTATAATCATAGAAAAAAATAGAAACACAGTGGTTCTTTCTTTTTCAAAAAGTTACTAAAGTGGCGACATTTGGTGGCTCGTTATTCCTTCTCGTACTCCAACATTTACATGCTTCACTTACCAATCGAAGTTATAATTAAAAGTAATAGCAAAACTAAAGAGAAGGCAGAAATCAAGTTTTCAGTTACAAAATACCACCAGTGACATTAATCAATCATCACGTCACGTCGTCATATGCCACTTACAGCATGAAGCATGAGTTTTTATTTTTCCATCGATTTGGCTAGAGAAATTAAAAAATATTCCTCTCCATTCCATAACAATTTATTATTATTCTTATGATTTTGTTTTTATTATCATACTTGGGTAGTTATAACACCCTCGTGACATGTTATTTTTACTTTTCTTTGCTAGTTTTTGTTTTATATACACATACATACATACTCGTATATGTATGTGGCGATAGCAGACTAAACTTCCGTTTCCTGTTAATCCCAACTGTCTTTGAATTTTATAAACCAAAAAATCACTAATAAATGACGAGGTCATCAATAACAAATGAAAAAATGTCCTTCTTAAAGTTGGAATTTTACAAATATGGAACTTTGTTGTTACGTCGCAAATGCTTTATTAGACAACATGAATATTCCAATTCGATTTGTGGTGAAATAGACAAACAAATCAGAATATGCCCAGCAAACAAACGCATGTTCTTTCGTTTTCAAATGGAGAATGAATTCCATAACGAAGATTAAACGAAAATGCTTGCAATGTTACTTGACGTACTTTGTGCTCTTGACAAAAAAAATTGCACTTTCTGAAATTGATAAACTTATTTTCAATTATTTGTGTTTAGTTATGTTAAGCCGAAAACTTCGGTAATTAATAACTTCTTAAAAATTAATTTCATAATTTATTATATTATATTACAAATAAATAAATGAAATTTTTATTAATGATATAGTCAGGTGTCCTAGAGATGCTTGCTTTACACTAAAACTATACGGCCAAAATAGTAACCCTCTATATGGAGTCATAGACACTAAAGAAAATAACTCTGCAGGTAATGGAACTGATACGAGACAAGTGATAGGGACCAGTCAAAGTTCTTACCCTTCCTATGTAGCGGACCAGTCAGTTTTACATGAGGATGGCCTAGGAGGGTGTACTTGATACTTCGTATGCACCTTGTGACTTGTCACTGAACTATCTCATAGGAACCCAATTGGTGTAGAATAATATAAATGATTTAAAAATGTCATTCCGACACTTAAGTGTAACAATGAAAACTTATAATTTTAGTTAATTTTAATTATTATTGTTCGAACTTCATTTGTTTCTATATTTATAATTTGATCAGGGTAAAGTTTGTATCGCTTTGTAAGCCAAATTACATGTGATAATTATTAATGAACATATAACACCAAAGTTAATTGTAAATATTCTGACAAACAAGTAGTAGAACGGAACAACTAGCTGTTTTCAAAGGCCACTACACCTTCACATCAGCGTTCTTTGTGTTTAGTAAATATGAAAACTTTTAATTTTTTTTATTGTTACAAATGCAATTAGTTATATTATATTTTTAAGCAGATGTTTTTTTGTCGCTTACATTCGAATTCACTTAGAGGTGAATAAGCTGCAGGACACTGGCGACCTCAAGCAAAAGATTCTTGCCGCAATCACAGCACATAACGAGAGATGTACTTGAAAAATATGTGGTAAATGAAACATATTTCACCGTGGCTAAGAGAGACAACCACTCAATTGATTTTGTAATCAAAACGTAGATCAAAAAAAAAAAAAAAATTAAAAAGAATAAAATTTAGAAAATATTAGTTTTTGTTGTTCAATATTCTCACATAAACGATATATGATTTAAAAAAATATTCTCAAATAAGCATAGATTTTAGATTATTTGGATTGTTATCATCTGATAAAACAATAATTCTTCAAACGGTTGGCTTTTGTTCATTGGGTAGCGATTATGCATGTATGTGTGTATATGTACACACATAAATGTGTGTGTTTGAATGCATATTTTTCCCGCGCGCTTCCGTTTTCCTCTAAACCAAGCCTCATTTTAGCATGTTGTACATACTTTCTTAATGTACCAATAGTTTGTGATAGAAAATCCATTTGTTTAATTAAAAATGCATGTTGATACATTGTAAAACAAACAAATTCTACAACATATTGTAAATGTGTGTTGCAAAATATCAATAAAATGTTCAGTACAAAAAATAAAGCAATTTAAAGTGAATTTTTATTCAGGGCTATCATGAATAAAATTCCACGTGAAATTTCTCCGTTTTCCAATTAGAATTTTTTGTTCTCCCTATTATTTGCTATTAGTTGGATTTTTTCCCTGGGAAAAATTTCACGTGGAATTTTATTCATGATAGCCCTGATTGATGGCATTAAATTTAAATAATTTGTATTGGATTTATTTTTTTAATTTTTGTATATGTATGGACCTTGTCGACGGAAAGATGGAATTGTCTGTGCTTTTAAATTTAATATTTTTATGAATCTTTTTCCAAAATTAATATTTAAATTTTTCAGTAATATCCCTGTAGTAAATAAAATAATCGGTTGATAAAAAACACTAGCTATAAATTAATTATTTTGCAAGTGACTACAAATTGGTTTAAATCTCATGCAGATATCAACCAAACATATTGCATAGAAGCACACGTAAGAAATAAATAAAAGCAAAATATGTAAATGAAAAGAAAATAAAAAAACAAATGAAACATCACCTTAAAAAAGTAATAAAATTAGTAATCATTAATATTACTAATCATTACTTAACATCTATGTTAACAACAAATGTTTCTGAAAATAATTTAATATTGTTTAAGCAATTATTGCCCTGCAAAAAATTTGGTGACAATTGATCCAAATGTACTCGTCCTATAACTGGAGATAATGTGGGTGTTATCAAAAGTACGTAGTAGTGTATGGTGAAAAAAGTCATATCGTTTAAATGGTGGCATATTGACCATTTTCGTGGTGTATCGTCTTGATATTGAGCCAATTTAATTCGGACTCGGTCTAGTATTGTAGTAAACTGCACTGAACATGTTCGATGTGGTCGAACACAGGACCTATCAAATAGTGTAAATATAATGTTAATTGCTCCCTTCAATGTGACTCTGGGATAAGTCCCGTAACTATACTTAGATATTAACCTAAACTTAAATGGTATTTATACTTTTGAAATATGAGTGACCCTGTGGTCGAGTGGGTAGTGTGCCAGCCTGTCATGCACGAGGTTGTCGGTTCGAATCTCAAAAAATTTTCAGATTAAAAATAAAATTAAAAAAAAATGTCATTGCATTTGTAACAATAAAAAATATATAAGCGTTCATTGTTACAGTTAAATGTCGAAATTTTATTTATAAATAATTTATATTATTATACATCGAATAGAGGTCCCTATGGGATAGTTCAGTGACAAGTCACGAGGTGCATACAATGTATCAATTAACCCCATCCTAGGCCATCCCCATGTAAAAGTGACTGGTCCGCTTCATAGGAAGTGTTAGAACTCGGACTGGTCCCTATCACTTGGGGACCGGTCACGTGACTAGTCTTGTGTCAGTTCCATTTCTTGCAGGGTGTATATAAAATTATTTTTTTACGTGCTGCCATTTAATAACAACACAAAGTTGCCAGAGTTATCAAAATCGCACTGAACATACTCCATTTACGTGCTTAACGATGAGTTTAATTTTAAAACTTGTTTAACAAAACAAGGCAATGTATGGTAAAACATCTAAAAATTATTGTGTTTAAGCTCTTAAGTCCGAATAGAATGTTAAACACATAAGTGTGAACATAGTATTAGCTTCAAAGAGGTAGAAATCATACTGTTCCCTGTTCTGGATCCAATTTTTTAAACGAGTAAAACATTTGTGAATGCCTACTTCTATTACTAAGTGTTATTTTCTTTACAAAAGGGATAGCGGTAGAGCAGACAGGTGGTGAAAGAAGAGATAGAGGAAAACTTCATTCTTTTGCAACTCTGCTTTTTGCACTTCTTATTTATTTTTTTAAAGCAGTGTTGCAGAGCCTCTGATGTCAATGAGGCGGACTAAATTTTCGAAGCTATATTTAGTAGCAATTTTATTGCTTATTTTACCTTGCCGGAGATTCTGCTACACAATACCGACGAAGATGGGCGCTCTGACTGGGTAGTTATATCGAACCTATACTCTCAAGACAGTGTGGATTTTTCACTGTTGCTCAGTGTTATTTTCTTTTATCCTACTTTTATCTGAAAAAATTTGGGTTATTCCAGTGGCTGTCCCATTTTTTTTTTCAAATTAGAAGATAACAACCCTAATATACATAAGTATCTTAATATAGGACCATTTCTCATTTCACACTTTTTAGGCATACACTGTTATTGGAAAAACAACCAGTATTTGAGATTCAATCCTAAAGAATGAAATGACATTTTAAATTGATAATTATGTACATAAAGGGTGTTTTTTTTAGAGGTATAGAACTTCGAATTGAAATAAAACACAAGAAAATCGTTTTAATGTCCATCAATTTGGCTTTATTGGAAGGATAATTTTATGCCATTAATGTTTAAATATGATTTCGGGCATGTGGCCGCCGCTGCTGGCTCGAATAAAGCCAATTCTACAGGTCCAATTTTCAACCACTTTTTCGAGAATATGGGGCCGTATGTTGGCAATAACGCCACGAATGTTGGCTTCCAAGTCCCCTAACGTTTCTGGTTTGTTGGCGTAGACGAGCGACTTCACATATCCCCAAAGAAAATAATCCAATGGTGTCAAATCACACGATCTTGGTGGCCAATTGACAGGTTCATTCCGCGAAATTATGCGCTCATCGAATGTTTCCTTCAATAAATCGATTGTGACGTGCGCTGTGTGGCATATAGCGCCGTCTTGTTGGAACCACAACTCATCCACATTCAAAATCTTCAAAATCTTCCATAAAGTTGATGGACAAAGCTCCAATTGCTGTGCACGGTGGCGAATCGATTCATTCGGGTCCTCTTCAACACTTTGCTCTACAGCGGCAATTGTTTCTTCGGTGCGCACTGTTCGACGTCTCTGCGGATGCGTATTATCACATAGAGTAAACGTAGTGCGAAAACGATCCATGGTTAACCGAATTAATTGCTCTGATGGACGATTATGTCGACCATAAAATGGACGGAGCTTGCGGTAAACTTCGCGAACTGAACCATTATTTTCGAAATAAATTTGCACGATTTGCAAGCGTTGTTCTTTTGTCAACCTGTTCATGATGAAATGGCAAACCAAACTAAATATTAATCACTTGACAGCTGACAAAATGGCCGCCAGTTAAAAAAGTGATGCCAACTTAAAGTTCTATACCTCAATAAAAAACACCCTTTACATACCTACTTACATACATACTTTCATTTTTTTTTAGTATTTTGAAGTCAATTTATTGTAAAAGGCGAAATACAAAATGCTGTCTTTAGTGTAATTTGTCACCACAATTACTCGCTTATTTTTATTTATTTATAAATATCGTAAAATCAATTGTGACAGATGTTTTTTTTAAGTATTTTAGTCTAAATGTGACATTCAGCATCCATTAGTCGATGATGTGACAGCATATGGTATTGACAGTTTATGACATATTTCTCAATGTTTTCATTAAATACTAATTGTGTCGTCAATTAATTAAAGAACAATATTGTTTTAATATTTTTGACACTTTTGGTTTTACTAAAATAGCACAAGAGAAAAATTTACTTTTTTGTATGCATGACATTCTTTCGCAAAACTCAAAAATACGGAAATACTATTCCAATTTCTCTTTTAATTGTGTTCTTGTTTGAATTTTTTTTAAGTGAACGAATAAATCTTACAAATAAAATAATAATGTACATATTTCCATTTAGAATATTTTGGATGTTGTTTGTGAATTTGTTAAAATCCAATAAGATCCTTTGTTATGGAAATGATCTTACTTTGATTAGTCACGTATAGATGGAGCTGTAATCAAGTCATATCAAAAATATGGATACCAATGAAACTTCAATTCGGTTGCTATGCCAGAACCAAAAATTCTTATTTGCCAGAAAAGAAAAATATCAGCACGAGAATTTTTTGGTCGACAGAAAGAATTAATTACCTTTCGACCCGTACTTAATTGCCGTAAAAATGCTATAGAAACTTTGTATTTCCAATATTATAAAATTTTTGTGCAGGTTATTTTTTGCATATATCGCAACTCAAAATAATCAAAGTGGTTTTATTTTTATATATACGAGCTTATTTAACAATCTCTAACGACCGCAACAATTTCGTTTGCAATACAGTCTTCTTGAGGAATATAAAAGGCCGTCGTGCTTGTTTTTGGGTTACATACACACAGAAAAATATCCACTTTAAAATCATCGTAAACAAGGTTAATCTAATATTTTTCGGCAATGATTTTGCTTCGTATGTGCTTCATGTTAATCTAACACGATTTATAGTAATTTACACAGAAAATTTTTCTTTTTGAAATAACTCTATTTCACGTTGATTTAACATTTACGTACTTTTAAAATCAACATCAAGAATCATGTTAAATCAAAGTTATTTCAAGTTAAAACAACATAAATTTTATTGTATTTTATAAATTATTTAACTTACGTGTGGTTGACATAGACATTAGAAATTTTTTTTGTACATAAATTGGCTTCCCCGGGCAAGATTTGAACCCAGAACTCATCTTTAGATACACACTAAATATGTATCAGCATCAATAACATTTTAATTAAACATTATTTCATTGATCATTTAACATACAATTTAATTGAAAAGTTTTAGTTAAAAAAAAATCAAAATACATTGACTTGAGTCCAGGATTCGAGCCTGAGATCACCCGACTGCAAGACTAATACACTGCCTGCCAGCCAGCAGCAGTTTGTCGGCTGTTTACAAACATCAACAAAAAACAACAACATTAATACAAAAACGACTCACACAACTAAGCACAAAAGCTACCCTGTCGGAGAATGTGTGGTTGACTAAAAAAATAGTTAACTTATAGTTAGCTTTTCTTAGACTGACTAAAAGCTACCTGCAAAGTTATCCAGAACAAACCTAAAATTAATTCTTAAGTTGAGTACTAATCTAATTTGATGAGAGCCAACAAATTTATTCTCAGCTACTTTCAGTTTTATATTAACATTTTGCTGTTGTTATTTTGGATGGTGCCTTAGCTGATTGGTAGCGCGTTGAGTACACACGTTTGATGATAGATGTTCGAACCCCGAAAAAAAATTTTCCATTTACTGACTACCAGGATATTTAAAAAGAATCAACTTTAAGTTAGCTGAAAGTAATGCAGAGTGAGACAATTGACTACCGCCTAGCACATCACAATGTTAAAATAGTCAGTTTGATTACATTGCAAAGTAATCCAAGTGTCGGTCAGTACTAGTTGCGAAATAGTTAGCTTAAAGTTAGTTTAAAATTAACGTAATTTCCGACAAGGTATGCACAAAGCAAATAGACACCAACACACTTAAACAACATATTATTTCTTGTAAATTTAATGTGATTTGAATGAATTTGAATTAAACTTTTTTGCATGGTGATTTTACATTGGCATTTTTTCTGTGTGAGATTACCTAATTTTTATTTCTGCATATATTCAAGTTATCAGTAAGTTTTTGCATTGTGCTTTCTCCATGAGATTATAACGAGAAGCTTCAATATAATGAGGTTGAGATATAAAAGAGCTTGAAGTAGTTATTTTGTTATCTAGATAGCAGCATCATAGCAGCTGCTGGCTCGAGAAAATAATATTAAAAACCGCATCAATAAGGTTAGACAAGCCTACCGGGTATGCAATTTATATAATTCAGTTCACGTATCGATACCTTCTTTTACAGCTGCAACTGTATTAACTAACTTTCAGCATAAGAAAAGTTTAAACAAAAATGTTTTAAGAAAGGAAATGCTCAATCAGAGAAAATCGGCATTCGCTTGATGTCCAAAATTAGACAACAAGCATAATGGCTTAATTTCTGCTAGAGTTAACATTAATTTGCATACTAAAAGTATGAGAAATAATCGGCTGTAACCTTCGGCAACATTTAAGACACTATTTATTTGTTTATGATTTGTCCTTTTGTGAAGGTTAATCAAACAAACTGTGTGCAGACAGATTGCATTAAACCGTAATCAGTATCGGTATTTTCAAAAAGATAACAACAACGCCTGAATGCGAAATAACAACAACAATATATAAAAAACAATGCAATGTTGTTCAATCGAAGTCTCTTAAAGCGAAAACTGCCGGTGAAACATGAATGTGATGTCCAACTGAAAATTCTTAATGTTTCTTTTGACACAATAAAAAAACAAATAAACTTTCAACAAAAATGAGAAACCATTTAAATTTTATTTGTTGAATGCAAAAAAAAAACAACAAATCGACACATTCTTCTTGCCATAAACATTTATGACATTACGAAATATCACGCATGCAACAAGGCAACAAGAACGTTTCCTTCCATTTCTCTGCTGGCCCATGAATAAGAACAAACGACTACCATCCTCCGAGATAAAACTTTGAGTATAAATGACATGAGTTAAAACAAGTATTTAAGGATTTCGTAACCGAGGATCAATGACAACGGGAATTGAAATTGATAAGGCTACGTCAGCAGAGACAGGAACCTGCACAGAGCAAAAAAACAAACAAACAAACAAACAAACATAAATATTAATTGGGCAAGAAATTTATGCTCACGCAAAACGATTCTTGGAAAAATCGGCTTTTAATAGCTATAATAGAACACAACTTTGCTAAACTGAAAGGTAGAGAAAAGAACTTACACTGTCAAGTTTTAATAAGTACCCCACAAACTTCATTGAGGAAGAAGCCTGCGGCCAAGGTAACACAATGAGCGCCAAAGCGGCTAGCGGCATGCGATAGAGTGGCATGCGTTAGAGCGGCAAGTGGCTTATTACTGAGCAGAATTTACAAGCGTAATTTTTTAACAAAATTTCTGAAAAGCGGCGCCGCTCAGAGCTAAAACAAATTAAATTTTTGAGCTTCGACGCTCCACAGTGTGACTTTTATCACTTTAAGCTGTCCAAAATTAAAAACTATCGTTCCGGAGCCGATATCGGAATTATATTTGGTATGGATAATATGAATATATAAATGAAGCTTTGTTGAAAAAATGGGCATGTTCCGCCCATATTTATTAGTAGCCTGTAAATTTGGTCTGTAAATTTGACCAGACCCACTTATTTATATGAATCCGACTCTGATGTTATTTTGGCTCTTTAACACACAAAGTTTTGAGTAAAATGCGAAAAACCTTTAAAAATCGATACTCCGATACATCGTTTTTGTCTTTTAGCCATATCTCCATGGCAACGCCACATTTATTTATGTTACTCAACTGAAAAGTTATTAAGTAAAAACATCAACTCTTGGATTTCTCTAATAATATTACACACACACACACAAAAAGGTAATATGAATGATTTTGTAATAACAATTAAAATATTTGTAATATCAATTAAAAAATTAATTAAATTTTTACCTATAAACAAATTGATAATATTAATTAAAATATTCCACTAAAATGAATTTATACAATTAAAAATTTAATTGAATCAGTTTTTTGATTGAAAACATTAATTGGTGAATAATTTTTTCTGTGCGTGTATCTACTTAAAATCTACGCATTAAACACATGCTCATGTCTGCAAAATTTATGAAAAAAAGAACAAGGTTGCACTTTGTAGCACATACAATTTTTTCTTTTTTTATAACTAGAGACTCTCCTTAATATTTTGGTAGTAGTATGAAAGCTGAACTCGGTGAAATAATTTAGTTCTACTCTTTTAATACTACTACTCTACTCTTTTTATATAAATATTTTGCTTCCTTGCTTTTAGTGGATTTTTACTTTAAATTATATATTACACTAGTCAAAAACCAACCAATACTATTTAAAATAAACTCAATTTTCATACAAAATAAAAATATAAATGATAATATGCATACAAAAACTTTTACAACCACAATAAAATCACTAAAATTGATAATTTAAAAATCCTGTTTTTTAGTTTCTCTTGATACAGAATATTTGATAACCATTATATTCATTACCATTTCTTTTCTTCTTCGTATGAGCATGTTTTTGTATCACCTGTACTCCTGTCTATCACATATCAAAAAATCAACAAAATCGGGAAAATTTTTTTGGAGTTTTGGTAAGATAAACATTGTAAAGTCACACTGTGCAATCTATCTCTCGAAAATGCCGCTTTGCCGCTTAAATATGTATGTTTTTAATTTTTTCCGCTTGCAGCTATGCCGCTCATTGTGTGACCGCGGTTTATTGCGTGACCCCAAACTTTTAAAATAATAATGACTGATTCTGGCAGTTTATTGCGGCAATGTTTTTTTTACTGGACATTAAAGATATTTAAGAAAACTTCTTTACTTCTATCTTAGCTCTGCGAATTTCTATTGCAAATTTGTTTGAATTTTAAACATTTTCAATTACTTCTATTTTAAATAAATTTTTTAACTCAAAATCATCCTTAAGGTCTCAAAAAATCAATTTTTTGTTATTTATTATAATTTTACTTATAATTTTTTTTTTGATGGCGCTTTCAATTTTAATACAAAAACTTTTTAATAAATAGTACAAAATCAATCAACGTTCAAATAGATGTCTATTTGTCCACTGCAATCTAAACAAAATTAATGTCTGCACTGACTAAAAATTTTAACGAAATACCGACTTTTCCCACAAGACAAAATCTTCACAAATGTTTGATGATCGATTCCAAAATGAGGCTGGAAACAATATTATTAACAATTTGTTGTGCCTTTGCCGGTTTTTATTATTCTCGAATCAAGGGCCGGGTAACAGGTATAAGATGAATTGAATAAATATCTACTCAAATAAATGATGGTGCTAGTGACCAGCTATAAAAGTGAAATATTGCTTTTGATTATGGCGAGGCGAGAGTGCGAGTGTAAGTATTTATATCTGCATTCGAGAATTCAAGGCGTGCGTAATCGCGCAGTCCCAAACCTCATGTAAACAACATGTCGGCTAATATTTGATTTTATACGAAAAAACAAAGAAAGTGTGTAACTCCATATAATGTAACAAGAATTGATGCGATGCAACAAAAAACACATGCAGCATGTAATCAACCTACAAACAATAACACATTCATCCACATTAAAAAGACAATAACTGCATTCTGCAGTTATAGCCACGAAGAGGGAGATCCAAGGAAAAAAGAGTCGCAACACAATTAATTAAATTTTAGTTTTTGATGGATTCGTTACACCTTAAAACAGACGTGTGATAAACGAATAAATATGTTCTTAAATAATATTATAAAAAAAAAATAAAAACAACAACAACTTGAGAAACAATACAACAATGCATTGTTATAAAAATATACAAATACTTTTATACATATAAACACACACTAACACAAGCATTTTCATATGTAAAGGGTGTTTTTTATAGAGTGACACAAGTTTAAATCATAATATAACAATAATTAAAAATTGTATAAAACCCCTATATATCTAAAACAGATGTGATATCTCCTAAACATAGCTAAGAGCCCTCTTGATCAAGTCACCTTTCAAACACAAAAAACTAAATCAAAATCGGTCCAGCTGTTTGGCCTGTGTGTGGACACAGACAAACACACAGATACACAGATTCACAGACACACACTACAAAATTATAACACCCCTTTTTGGTTGGGGGTTAAAAACAAGGAAATACATATATTTCTAATATCAATGAAACGGGTTTTGTTGGAAAGAAAATTTTATGAAATTAATGTTTAAATATGATTTCTGCCATGTGGCCGCAACGGCTGGCGCGTAAAAGGTGCAATCTGGAACACCAATTTTCAACAACTTTTCGCAGCATTAGCGGCCGTATTTCGCCGATAACTCTTCGAATGTTGATTTTCATGTGTTTAGTTGTTTGCGGACGACGTAGACAAGCGACTTAACATAACCCCAAGGCAAATAGTCCAATGGGGTTAATATACACGATCTTGGTGGCCAATTAATTGCGCCATTACGTGAAATTATATTTTCATCAAAAGTTTCTTTGAGGAAATTAATTGTAACGCTCGCTGTGTGGCATGTGGCTCCATCCTCTTGGAACCACATATCAGCAAGATTAATGCCACGTAATTGAGGTACGAAAAAAATTCCATGTTCCTATACCGTTCACCATTGACAGTCACATTCTGACCATCATCGTTTTAGAAGAATGACTCCGTCAGCCCATAAAGCACACCAAACAGAAATTTTCTGTAGATTTAATGGTGTGTCGACAAAAGATTGTAGATTCTTCCCACTCCACATGCGACAATTATGCTTATTTTCGAACACATTCAACTAGAAATGGGCTACATTGGAAAATGGAAGAAGTGCACCATGAGTTTGACGAATAGAACAATTATTTTGATTAAAAATTTCAACAATATGCATGCGTTGCTCTGGTGTAAGTCGCTTCAAGGAAATTTAAGGAAATTTCAAAGCAAACTAAACAAAAAGGAACTATCAGCTGTTAAATAGGTGATCAAATAAGGCAGTGACACCACCTCAAAGTTGTGACACTCTAAAGAAAACACCCTTTAGTATGACTAAGAATCATTTTGAAAATTGCTCACTTTTACAGATGTTGCATGACGTTAATCCAAATAGAATTCGGAAGAGATGAACATATTGTGGACCACTTAACATATGAGTTGCTGTTGTAGACCGTCATCTTTCATATGTTGGTTTAATTGGAGTTATTTAAGAAGAATTTAGTCTCATAAGACACTTACATATGAACATACATATGTATGGATTTCTAAAAAAATTTGTTATAGTGTTTTCACACTGCAAGTTAAAACCTGGTTTTAACGTTAAAACCATAAACAGCTGATTTTGCATTCACACTGCAAGTTTGTTAAATTCAGGTTTTAACTCACAGGCTGTCTAATAACTTTGCTCAAAATAAAATAAATCTCCTGCGGAAATGCATGTGTTTGTTGCTGTATTTTTGTCTGCTTTTTATAACACTTATTTGACAGACTGTACAATTGCTTTTATTTGTATGAAAAACTAAGAAACTTTAAAATGCGCTCTAAAATGGAAATTATTGTATATTTTGTAAGTTAATATTTTAAAATTATGGCACTAGTAATACAAAGTAAAGAAGTGATTGGAAATCAAGTTATTGTATATAAAAAATTCACAAATAAATCACAAAATAAAACTTTTTTATCGGTGGATCGTTATGTCATATCGTTTATTTTCACTTTCCAGAGGTCAATGAAAATATTTTTGTTGTTTTCCTTCCAAAAAACTCTTATTTTTCCTTAATTTTTTACTTATTGTTGCTGCTGCATCCATTTTTAAGTTGAAAATCTTGCAAGCGACATCTCTTGTTATTCACTGGTATAAACATTATCAGCTGCTTCCGGTCATTTTAACTTGGCAGCACTGAATTTACCACAGCGAAAACAGGGTTGCATTTCATAAAACCAAAATAGAACCAATTCAGAAATGGTTTTAAGTTGGATTAAACAAAAACAATTTGTATGGTAAAACCAGGTTTTAACAGTTGGTTTTAACATTAAAACCAACTTTTATTAAAACCAATTCAGTGTGAAAACACTATTAGTTTTATATTAGTACTTAGCATTACAATTATGATTTTTATTGTTTGGGGATTGTTAGGTTAAAGTTTAAAATATTTATAATACTTTTTCCAAAAAGTAAGATTTTACTTGTTCAGTACATTAATTGTTTCTTGAAAATACATTCAAATTGATTATTGTGGGCTATAGCTACTTTCTTTTATTCTGATTAATTTTAAGTCGTGTATCCATTACCTTTATTACGATGGAGTCCATAACAGTGCCTTATGCCTGCGTCACTAGAACTTTTCCCACAACAACTGATACAAAGGACACTAATGTACAGGGTTTGCACCCAGGACCTTCGGTTTTGTAGTCAACGTGCTAAATAATGTAACATCAGAAGTGAACTAAAATAACCAATAAAATAGCTACTAAATATAGCTTTGAAAAATTTAATGTGCCTCATTGACACCAGAGGCGCTGCAACAAGCATTATTAAAATAAAAAACGTGCAAAAAAGCAGAGTTGTAAAATAATGAAGCTTTCCTCTATCTCTTCCTTCACCACCTGTCTTCTCTGGCACCACCCCTTCCCTATCACCCTCTCCCACTATCTTCACTTCACCACACAGGTACCACAAACGCATCATTGTATTGGACCCAAGTGAGCCACAATTAATAATGTGAGCTCCAATAATATGAAAAAGGTTACATAATTATCTAATTAGATAAATAAATTTGGTTTTTATAACATTATACGATTTAATGCTGATCAAAAGGGAATGAGACGCCTTTGTAAAATATTTATTTTAATTTGAAACTCTACATGTCGAAAAAAAAACTGAATGTATTAGTTTAGTTGCTGAAGCTATATATAGAAAATGGTAACAGTATTTTTTTTTGTCTCTCCTATAAAAATTGTTCGAAGTGAGTTAGCAGGTTGACACTCGAAGTCGACGATATGGTTTTTGCATATCTGTGGCATGGAGGGAGATCCACACGTCTGCTATATACGATTGTTTTAAATTAAAATGTTTACCTGCGTGCGGAAAAAATATCACAAATCTGTTTGGTTAACAAAATGTTTTTTGTTGTACGCTAACCGCAAGAATACGTATAACTTTGTTTTTTTTTTGTCATCGTTTCTGGTGAAAATTATTGACCATTAACTCGATTACTGCTGAAATAGTGCAATATTCATACTCATAATTGTCAATAATATTGATGAAACTACCCTTTACAACACAAAGAAAATATGGTTTTAAAAACTTCTCTGACAGAGGAGACCATATTTTAGACGCTAGTGGCATCATTGGGAGTTGTTTTTTTTTAATAAAACCGTAACGCGAACTCTGGCTCATTTGAGACCATGATCAATAATTTTTTGTTTGAAAATATGGATGACATTGATCCAATGGAGATGTGATTCCAACAGGACGGCGCTTATATCAGGCTTCAAAAATACACAGACAATTTTATTGTATAATATAAATTATTGCACAATACTATTGCAAATGTAAAAATGTTATTAACTTTAAGAAAAGCTAATTGCAAAACTTCTTTTCGTCTGTAGACACCGCAGGTAGCCAATCATTAAAATCACCTCTTACTAGAATGTCCCTTGTCATATCGCTCAATTACTTGAATAGTGTAAAGTTTTCAATTTACATACAACTCAATGAAGACATGAAAAAATATTTTTCTCTCACGAAATGGTAGTACAAGCTATTTATATGATATTTTTACTCAATATGAAATATAATATAAAAAAAACGAATTTTTTGAGCTATGACACTATTGAAGTAAATGAGCGATAGATATGATCTTTATCAAATGGTAAATCGATTTTCTTTTTCATTTGCAAGTAATAAAACAAATGTTACCAAAGTGATAGTTCAATTGTGAGTACTCGACGTTTATTCACTAGAGAATTGGGTCGTGCTCATCGGTACTCTACGCAAGTTATACACGGCACTGTGTAAAAGTTGAAATGTGTGAAGTAATGAGATGATACCTTTCCAGATGCACCCAGCAGTGTTCTTGATGAACCAAATTTGTCGATTTAACGACGGTCGCAACAACTCCAGCTATCTCAACCTGGTAAGTATCACTTAGTTATCTCGACTTGCATGCTTATCACACAGATTTAATAACAAAAGCCAAATAATGACACATTGCATCGAAAGTTTGCTACTTGGGTCCTTGAGCACTTGAAACACGATCCAGCTTTTGCCCAAAAACCATCTTTTCCGAAGAGGCACATTTTTGGTTAAATAGCTTTGTTAAAAACAAAATACTCATTCTCGATGAGGAAGGAACCCCGAAGTGTTACATGAAGTTGTGTTGATTGAACTCACTGTTTGATGCAGCTTATGGTATGGCGACGTCTTCAGACCTTATTTCCTTTAAAATGAGAATGAAAGGGTTGTAATCGCTATAGGACCATGTTAGTCGAATTTTCAAGGCCAGAACTTGAGAACATCAATATTGAAGATTCATTTATTCAAGGTTTCAATAAGATGGCATTGGTACTCTCACTTTGCGATTGAATTATCTCACGACGGTGATTTGAAGATTTTCCGTCAACATCATGTGATTTGACAGCCATGGATTATCTTATATTTCTGTGTAAGCCAACAAGCCATAGTCTTTGGCTTTAAAAAAGAGAATGTTGCTTAAGGTTTTGCTTGTGGTGGACATTTGAACAACATCTTATTCCAAGCACAACTGCACTGTCTAGGCAAAAATAAAGTTGATAAGTCAACTCTTAAATAGTTTTTTTGTGTTTTCAAAAATTAAAATCTTATCATTATTTAGATCTTTTCTTTTCCTGACTTAAAAAGGAATCAAGAAAAAGATACTTAATCCTTAAAGTATATATGATATAAATTTCTGAAAATTCCCGGAAATCTTAAGTGCATAGTGTCTAAGATAAATAAAAAATTTCACTGCTTTTCAATAATAGTTGTGACAAAAATATAACAGCCTTATTTATAAAACTTATTAAGGCTTTATAAAAGCTTAATAAGAAAAATTTTGCATGAAAAGTTGTCTTAAAAACCCTTTATAAAGCCTTTACAATTTTTATAAATAAGGCTGTAATTATTTTATTTATTTTTTGTTAAAAGACTCTGCATAGATCTTAGTGAAATGTATGAGAGTTCCTAATTATATAATTTCACGAATATGAAAATAAATATTTATCTTCTTAAATCGATTTTCTTTAAATAGATATCAAGCACCATCCTTGTACTTTTGTCCTTCCTTCCTTCCTTTTTTTAAAACAGCTAAAGTCAAAATATTACTTAAGCTTATTTAACATTAAATTAATGTAAAACAAACAACTTTAAATACTTAATAAAGCAAATTAAGATAAGATAAGATCTTTATACAACTCAAGAAATAAAAGACAAATAAAATCATAAAAAGAACAATAACAAACACTTTATAAAGATTGGAGGGAAAACTGCTGAAAAAATCAAGAATCTAACAAAAAAAAAACAAAATCCATACACGAGTCTATAAAAAATACCCTCAAGATTTGAAGCAAATAAAAAAATTACAACAACATTTATATGTGATTTCCCCCCTCAAAAAACCAAAAAAAGAAAATTCTAACAAATTAGCCAAATTGAAAAAGTCTACAAAAGAAATTTCAACAAACTTAAGACGATGATACAAATCAAAGAATACAAAAAAAATAATAACCGAATGGCAAAAGGACATGCAATATAAAAATAAAAAAAAAAATAGAAGATGATGTTAAAAAAAAATATTAAATAAAAGCTTTAAATGTTTAACAACAATCGGCAAAAAAAAAGAATTGTTAAAAAAAAATCCGCGATGGTAATCCGCAATTTTTACGGCTTTTATGAAAAATGTCTGTTTTTTACCACTCGAAAATAAGTAGTAGAATATGAAAAACGTATCAAATGATGATGTCCTTGTTCGTGATAAATTGTAAAAAATAACAACAGCAATACAAAAAAAAATAATACAACAACAGGCAGATACAATATGCGTGTTAACACAAGTTTAACAACTACAGCATCCCCCAGCCTTGATATCTGCTGGCTCTTCTTCCCTTTTTCATTAGTCAACAGCAAGAACACCATGGTGGGGATAATACCAGTTCAGTGTTTTGTGCTTGTGTGTGATTGTTTTTTTTTTCTCGTTTGACAAGATGAAAACATGACCCCACTTGATTTTAATATCAACTGATGGCATTTGTTGAATAGATGCGATTACATTTTTTTCTGCTCATACTTGGAAAATCTCCTTATTTCCTCTTTTCTCATTTCATCATTTCACATTCGATATATAGTAGTATGTACGAGTATTCTCGCGAGCTCAATCAAATTGTCGTTGTGGCAATATCCTTTTCCGCTGATTTTTTATTTAACTGCTGTGTGGTGGGGGGAGGTATAACAGTAAGTTAACGTTTTTATTTCACTTTTACGCAAATTGTAATGCTGTTTTATAAAATTCGTTTTTATGTTTTGCACAAACTCTGGCTGCCTGACAACTTTATTGCAAAATAAAAACGGCTCTGAATACATCAATTGCAATTATATTGAGAACAGATATGGCCAATAGAGTGGCACTGAAAATTTTAACTTTTGAAATTCGTAAAAGCTCAGGCTCTGACACTTAAAATAAAACTAATATAGCGAAAATTTTATCTAAGTGGGACAACCCTTAGCCGTTCTTCATTAAGATCAAAGTTCAAATTTTGTGAAATTCACCCATTTACCAGCAGTTAAACTGATACTACTGCAAATCGGCAAGGTTGCTGTTACCAATATTCTTAATTACATCCTAAACATTTTTTTGAAAATTATCCCTTGTGAGTCATGTGGATGAAAATGACACTTATTTTTTCACATCTATTTCTATTATTTATTCTAGAAGTTTCGAAAATCCGTATAAAATTTTTAAAATACTTTATAACCGAAAACATTAAACTAATTACACAATCAAAAATATTTTGCCAAATTTTAAGCAGCAAAGTTTGACCCACCTGAAGTGTGTTAATTTTTCGAACAAAAAATTATGAATACGGTTAAGCATATCTAAAAGAAAACTCTCACAGATTTTCAGAAGCATCAATAAAAAATTAGTCGATTTTTTAATGAATTGCTGGTAAATGGTCGAATTTTGCAATATTTCTACTTTCACCCCAACTGACTCCGATGGGTTGGAGTAGTCTGATTTAGCTAAACTTTACCATTAATTCACCATTAATTTTAAGACTAAATGAGATCAGTTTTAGTGATCACAGATCCGTAACCCTTGGGTCCACGAACTAAAATGTCGCTGAAATCGATTTTATTAGAACAGCATCACTGGTAATTCTGGATAGAAACTTTTGGATCAAATCCGATAAGCTATATGAGGGTCGTGTGGTCTGAACAGACGAATCAAAAATGGAGGAAGGCACAGCGGCTGGTGTCTATCGGCCATGTTATGAAAACCATTTCGTTTTGAAATCGCAGAGTTTCAAAAATGGAAAACAGTGTTCTGGAACTGGTAGCCAGGAATGTAGCTGAAGGTGAGAAAGCAACGTCGACATCCAGGCAGCGATAAAAGCTTTGAAGGGACACAATGTTAAATCGAAACTTGTTAGTGAAGTAATTGTAAGAGAGACCTCAACTTGCTTATGGGCAAATTGTGTGTCAGACTATGTTGGGTTCCTGGCTACAGCAGAGTTGAGGAAATCGAAACTGCCAATGAGCTGGCAAGAATAGGGTCAGCGTTAGATGAATGAATGTGTGACAGACCGGTGAAATTACTGATGGATCACTACTATAGGGAACTCCGTAATTGGGTAGAAAGCAGGACCAACAGTTCATGGCGAAGTTGGGAGGATTGTAGAGTATCGAGGGCTATGTGGCCAAAACTTGACTCAGGAATATCAACACTGCTACTGGACATGGATAAGAAGGCGATGCGAATCATGATAGGTGCGTTGACTGTTCACTGCTCGGTCGGAGCAAGAACCAGCATGTGGGAAACTGGCTCGCCAGATTTCTGTAGGATGTTCGTCGATGAAGAGGAATCAGAAACCATTGAACATATTATCTGTCACTGCCCAAAGTTGCAACGTCATAGGCTTAGATTGCTTAGATTGCAGACTTTTCCATGAGAACATTACTGATATCGGGAAGTGATAACCAGCGGATATCAAGGACTTCATCATGGGAATTCAGTGGCTTAATGGCAGATAATAGGGTCACTTTAATTTAAATAAATTTAATGTTAAATGATCAACTGCATCATGTTGAACAAAAATTTTATTCATGATGATATTTATTTAATGTGTACGATGACTTCGGGTTCAAATCCCGACCAGGAAAGCCAAATATACATACAACGTACATACATTTTCCTTATGCCTGTGCAAATACACACAATTATGAAAGTTAAATAATTAATGAAATAAAATGGAAACATGAAAATAAATTAATATTGTTTCAACTTGAAATAACTTTGATTCAACATGGTTCTTCATTTTGATTTCGCAATACTGGAATGTATATAAACATGAAGTAAAAATATTTCAAATGAAAAACTTTTCCTTGAATATTAGGGTAAATCATATTGAATATTGAATCCGCCACAAAGCTCCAAAGTGGACAACCTCGGTTTAATGAGAAATTTAAACCGATGGCAAGCTGATATTATTAATCTGATAAAATATATTTTTTGCAAGTGGATTTCTCTATTCAAGAGCTAAAAAAAATCTGCTACATTTATGCAGTTTCGCTTACAGTTTAGGAAATATTCAAGAAAAAATTAAAATTTTGGCTTTCTTACCAACCCTAGCCCACTGTTCTGCTAATGGAGAAGTCAAATCTTATTATGGATTATGAACATTAAAAAAGATATTCTGAATTTGCTTTTACCGTTCCTGAGTTATAACCGTTTTTAAGGGTTGATTTCGATTTTTTTTTTGTTGGGTATAAAATTAAGCTGGTTGAAAGCTAAATAATTTTTAAATTGAATCGTTTTTTAATTGAATCTTATTTTTACTTTTTCCTGTGTACAAACGAATTGAGAACCTACTCTTTTTTTTTAGTAAAATAGTTTTTTAGTACAGGGTTTGTTTCAAAAAGATCAATGGGATTTTTTTTGTGAAATATGTTTTGTTTGAAGTTGCTGGCTCTATTTATATGCTTACGCCAGGACTTGTTAAAATATTCTCTTATGCTAATTTGTACACGAGTAAAATATTTCAGTATTTCTTGTTCATTCCAGAAATTTCCACTTTTTGATAGTTATTCCGAAGCAGGCAACGCTGGAACTGTATATTTTTACCTTAATATAGAAAGGCCCTAACACATTTTTTTTTTTTGAAATCGAGAATTTTGAATTTTTCGACATATTAGATGCTGTTCTATCGAAATATAAAAAAACACGATTTCAAAAGAAAAATAATGAGTTAGGGCCTTTCTATGTTGAGGTAAAAAATACGCAATTGTCGCACGATTTGTACACCTCTGCAAAAATATTAATATTTTTTTCATAAATTGAAATGTACCCTTGTGGCTTTACAAAGAATAAATAAGAAAAATTATTTTTAATTTTGCTTTTGCAAAAATATTTTTTTAATATTGTTTTTCCATTTTTTCCATTTTTATGATTTAAAAATCGGGTTTTCACAGAATAAACAGGGGCAACTGTTTCAAATACATGGTTATGGTAACGCTTTGTGAAAACATTATTTCAAAAGAAAAAGAACGCGAGTTTTCCATTCGATTGCTGTCGTTCCACTACATGTTGATGATGATGTTTTTGCTATTCTGGTTGAAAAAAAAATAAGAATAAATAAATAAAGTTGGCTTGTCGTATTGTAATCTGCATGTGTTACATGCGATATTACACCCCTATTGTAACAACATGATACCCTGCTTAAACTGGTGTTTTTCTACAGAATTTTTTTATTCCCTTCTCCCAAGCATTTCAAATTGAAAATTATGAATTGTGTTGATTTTTTCATTATCGTTTTGTAAATAATTTTTTCCACATTTCCTGTATGGATTTTTATCTCTATTTTTTTCTTATTTAATGTTGCGTGTTTTTATGCTGATATTTTATTTATAATAGAAAAAAAATTTGTGTGTATATATCTTGTATTAATCGTTTTTCTGTGCCTTTTTTCTTTTTCATTAACAGGACATACCAATTTAGTATCCTTTGTAATGTTTACTAACGTGTTAAAGGCTCATGTATTTTCCCCAATACTCGTATGTATTATGTACTTGCAATATATACAACAAATAATTTGTTAAATTTTTTTATTTGTTGCATCAGAGGTATTTTGTATGTTGAAATTACTCGTGCAATATAAATATGTTTGGTTTAATCTTTGTGTAGAAATGTCCTTTGAGTTATTATGTTGCATGTTATTTTCAATAGTATCAATATGTTGTTCACAATTAAATGATTTTCACATGATACAAATTTAAAGTTGTATTATTGCTTATATCTATACTAATTACATTTTCCTTATGATTTCTTGCCATATTAAAAATCTAGGGCTACGAATTTTTCCGTAGTGCTTTTCACTTAGATTGCTGATATTAAAAATTCTTCTATTACTGTGACTTATTAATACTGCTAATGGAATCTATAGAATCCGAATAGATTACAACCAGATCCATAATATTCAATCCACATTGTAGATTCCTTTGTCTTTGTCGAAGGGTGGGAACTTCGTAATAAGTATTGCATACCGAGCTACCATCTTACAATGCTTAAAAGTCAAATACTCTGACTACTAATCGGCTACATATGCATACATACAGGGCTTTTGTATTTACTCACACATAAAGCATGATTTCAAATAGCCACACACACACACACACCCACGACGAATGTCGAATAAATATTCCGAGTATTATGAGTTATTTTTTTTTGTCCGATTAAATATCCATAGCCTGAGTATAAGCATTCTTGATACGCATTTGCCTTTTTATTTTTAGTTATAGCATATTTTAGATTTTCGCTTAACCGAAGTAGAGATGTTCTTGTATGTTGGAATCGGCTACACTTATAGTTGCCTGAGAGAAAATATGTCAGCGTACGAGTTGTTTTTTTTTAAGAGAAGAACCACTTAGGCAATGAATGCCTACTACTATTACTAGGTGTTATCTTCCTTAGGGAAGGGATAGTAATATAGAAAACAGGTGATGTAAAAACAGATAGAGGAAAGCTTCATTCTTTTACAACACTGCTTTTTGCACGTTTTTCAAATAATGCAGTGTTGCAGCGCCTCTAGTGTTAAATGAGGCGTATTAAATTTTTCTCTGATGCTACATTAGGCTTAGTATCTACTACAGTCGGTGTAGCTCAGTGACCAGTGACTATGCCTTCATCACTTGAAATTTCCTACAAAAAGTGATACAAAGGGACACTAATGCACATCAGAAAAATGCCTGGTCTTGTTATTTAATGAGTATTGGATACCGGGGTCGAACCCAGGGCCAGCGGTTTTGTAGTCAACGCGCTAACTATTTCAGCCAACGCTTCAATTGTGTTTATACCCAGTTACTAAAATCAAGACTATTTACTTTTGGATATATTTTTTTTAGTACTCATTAACATTCTCTGGTATATATTTCTGCTCTGCTTATTCACACCATTGGCATATTTTATGGCCAATATATCATAACATAACGATTGAGTACGATAATTTATCGGCCTTTCACATTTTCTTTTCTTATGCAACCTTCTTAGCCAGTTCCCACTTTCGCTTAGTTCATCATGATTTTTATTACGATTTCTTTCATATTACTAATCCATCTCTACGTCTGCGCTAATTGCTGTCTTTATAAAATTAGCAACTCTATCTTAATATTTGTTTGTTATAATATATTGTATTTTGTAATCTTTCGTTTTTATATATTTCCCAACAATTTAGTTAACAAATTATGTTTATTATAAGTATATAAAAATTTAGAAAAAAATTTATCCAAAGTATATTTAATGCTGGCGACGACTCCGACCAACATTTTCCACACAACAATGATATAATTTGCATAATTTTTGTCTCATAACCTTAAAAATAATCAACTTTTTAAACTTGGAAGAAGGGAAAAACCAACACATAGGTCACATACATAAATACAGACAACAATTTATCTCTGTATATCATGTCACTAAGAATTTCCCACCGCATATTAATTTTATTAACATAAAATACAATTATTATCACCACATTTTGTGTGGCACATTTTAGTAGCGACAGTAACTACTTAAAAGATTGCGTGTCTTTTCGTGAAGTGAGTGAGTGACAGAGATGCAGCAAGAGTGAGACATTTTCACACATGTCTTTTTGTTCTATTCGTTACGGTTAAGGTGTCTTTCACTTTAAATAACATCCAAAAGACTTAAGATCCAATTCATAATGCTGAACGAATGAATGAATTAGTTCTTTTGTACGGAACCCAAAAACAAAAAAGGTGAAAACGAACCCTATTGTTATCACTACGATGTCCGTCTGTCTGTCTGTCTGTCACGGGCTATTTTCGCGAGAACAGTAAGAGCTACGGACCTAACATTTTCACCGATTATGGCCGCTACAACAACAAATTTATGACAGTTAAAAATTAAAGACTATTCTAAAGCAACGAGCAACGAAAAATGTGGAAATCTTATAACAATTATATAAAGACACTTGAAAATTTCAATGCAATGTCGTTATTTAAGCGACAATAATTTATGTGCAGTTAGTTTTATCGACAAAAATCAACAAAAAATATCAGCTGCGTACTATCGTTAAAAAGAAGTTACAGAGTCCCACAATCGTTATTGCCAGCGACAAAATGTAAATATAAAAATTTCGATTGTCGGATAGTTAAAAGTTACTGAATCGCACCCCTAACCTTCACCTACAGCGAATACAGCTACAAATGTTACTGAATAGAAAATTCGATAAATTTTCGTTATAATTATTTTAACGATGCGATTAACGTTAAAAAAAAAGTTAGTGAATCGCACTAGAGTTAATGTAATTTTGAGGTAAGAGGTAAACTGTTGACATTTTAAACAAATCCTAAATCAAAAAAAAAATCCCAAAAATTAAAATATGTAAATCGCCAAAACGGAAAAAATTGCCGAAAAACGAACAAAATCGCAAAAATTTAGTAAAAACGAAAAATTTTTTTATTTTTTAAATAGTATGTCTTTCGTCGAGTTGGACACACTGTTTAAAATGGAGCCTTGCGTTCTGCGCCACACGCTGCAATAAACTTGGTTAAATTGACGAATATTTTCCTTTAAAGCCATAAGAAATTGGGGATTGTCTCTTTGATGTACCCCCATAAAAATCCATGGGAGTTAGATCGGGCGATCTCGGTGGCCATGGGCTGTCCCCAAAGCGACTGATTAGTTTTTGGAGGGCATTTTCTTGAAGTGAGGCTGCTCCTTTCCGTATTGAAAGTCGCGGATTTTCATGTAAACTGCTTTCAACCATTTCAATGTTTTAGGCAGTTCTTGAAGATCGATTGGGCCCTGGCAGTGGGACATTCATAGCTGAAGCACTTGCGCGGAATCTCTGCACCGACGAACGAATTAAATTTACACTAGGTCCATCACGTATTCGCCTAATACCGAACTTAGAACAAAATTGTCGACGAACAATTACGTAATAATCATTACTCTAAGAAACTGTCTCCACAGCAAACGCGCGCTGCTCACTCGACCACTGAGACATCGTGACTAACAAATCCACACAATCGATAATTCCAACGGGACCCTGTACTTCAATTTTTCTTAAAAATTTCTACATCATGTAAGATATTCGATTATTTAGGATAAAGTTCGCAAAATCTGTACGGAACTCTTCATGTGCGAGCAAAAGTCGCACCTTAGTGAATTTATTTTATATTCAAATAAATACATATTTTAGTTTAATTTCAGAACTTTATCAACAAATTTGCCGGTGTTGCGTGTTTGATAATACAAATTTTGAATTTTTTCTTTATTGTAAATTAATGCATACAAAATTGTTTCGTGTTTTTTCAAGTCAATTTTGCTCGCACAGATTTTTGTCACAAAGATTTTGTGTAGTATCGTGAGTGTTCATGTCACGAAAAAAAACACAACACGCACCCATCTCTACACCAAAAAAAAAAAAAAAAAACAATAGCTCTCGTATGAAAGAAATTCATTAAATTTAATCCATATATTACTTCTTTTACATTATTTACTTTTAGTGTACATATTTTTAACGACAACAATTTTATGCACCATAATCTAGTGTGATCTTTTTGATGATTTTATATTTATGTGAAAATAATTTTCCATCAAAAAGAGCCAACAATAAAATAGTAAGTCATACCAACCCCATTTTGTAAACAACATACGATATCCGTCAACAACATTTATCGTTGTTTTATGCTAATTTGTGTTACTCTGCTTCAATCATTAAAACGTTTGTTTTAATAATAATTTTTACTGTCTTCTTTCAAATTGCTCAAGTGTAACAGTTGGGTCAGTTTTACTAACTTGACTCTCGGTTTTGTCTGATGTCTTTGTTTGATAAGAATCTTCTTTCTTTTTGATCTGGTTATTATGGTGTAGTAGCTGGTTTTGTATTTTATGACATTATATGGCTTTTGGTTTTAAGCGTTAAATAATGAAAATTTTTTCTCGTTCCTATTTTTTTTTTGTTTGCTTTAACAGGAAACTTCAAATGTTTTAATTAGATAGATATCTTTGGCAAGCAATACTCGTATAGTAAAAGGAGAAAGTTATGAATAATGACTTAAAAAAGCGTCTAATTTAATTTATTTATTATGATTTTTTTAAGTTTTTGTTTGTAAATGTTTGTTGCTGAAGGTTTGTGATAAGAAATGTGTGACAGAAGGAAGTTAATCTGTTAAACGAAGTCACCATGGAGTTCTAAGCTGTAGCTTAATTTTTTAAACTCGTTTGATCAATGTAACAGAAAATACGACAAGTATAAATAAATACTTCTAATTTCAAGCAACAAATATTATTAAAAATCATTTAAATGCTTTTATTATGTTGAAATGGGAAAGAAACAAGTGTTTTATTCAGCATCATCCTGAAAATACGAAAGCTATTAATTGAACATTTAATAATGTGTTGGCCTTGCTGTGATTAATGAATTCCTTTGCTTTAAAACAAATAAATAAATAATATTGGCGTCAGTAAATGAACATTCCAGTCTGAACTATTGTCCTAAAGGAATTGTTACAAATGCATAAACATACGTAAAGAGAACATGCACAAAACTATTGTCAAAAGTTAATAACAGTCATTATAAATACAACAGACACTGGACCGAAAAAGAGGAATTGAACAAAAGATTTGTTTCATGTCATTATATGTTTTTGCTTTTTCTTTTAAGTACATACACAAAAAATTGACAGTTCATCAAAAGATTGGAGAGAATAGATGTTTTTTTTTCATAATATATATTAAATACAACACAAATGAAGTGTCGCAGCAGAAAATTATAGAGTATAGGAACGGAAAACTAATGTGATGTTAGAACAGCCCTGTCATTAGGGACACCAAGATTTAAAAACGTGTTTGAGTCCCTTCCATTTCCAGCAGCGAATTGAACAACAGATAGAAACACTTGCCTTAAAAACATCATACATCATTTTTGATTGCATGTTCTTGAATATTCTTAAGCACACACACACACACAAACACTCACACTCACACACACTCACACACGCATACACTCATCTTCGTTCAAGTGTTATGAAAATTGTGTCATTTAAAAAATGCACATGTTGGGCATTTTTAAAGGATTTTAATAATGATTTCCACTGTCATTGGGATTTAATTTTTCGTGTTGTTCTGATATTGACTTTAAGATTATGCCGCCTTTCTTTAAGAGATTAATAATGCGTATTCGTGCTCTTCCAAATTTTGTTTTGTTTAATTCTTATTTTTAACCTTTCGAGGGTGCTGCATATGTTGGACAAGATTTGTCATTTACTGTCCACATAAAAATAAAAACCTTTACAAGTATTATTTTTCACCTTTTTATTCGTAATTATAAGGTCTGCGCGCTTAACAGGTTGGATTATTTATTTATGAAGGGCTCTTGCCATTTGGCTTAAAAAAAAATCCTTTTGAAATCCTGTTTAAGTCAACAACATACCTATTGAACCTTGGTTTTCATATAATTGTTGCGTTATTGACTTTAACTTAAAAAAAAATTCCTTGGAATTTTGTTGAACTAAAGGCAGCCAAATTGTCATGTTGCTAAGAAAAGGTATTTTAGTGGAACACATACATAAGTATGTATGTATATATGCACTGCACAAAAAACATGGTATAATCTCAGGTGAGAGGCTTTGAAATATATTTATGAAATTTGCAAGCACTAGATATACACAACAATTGGAGTTGAGTTCCAATCGCGCAAAATTTATTAATAAATAAAAAGTATCGTAATTTAAGATCACAACATTCGATATCGATTAAGCAAACCCATTCAACTGTCGATTTTTCATTCCATAGGTAAATATGTACACAAAATATCAAGTTTATAAATATATTTAAGGCTTAAAACAGTAAAATAAAGCCATAATTGTATATTGCATATTGGTAGTATTAATAAAATGGTACGTTAAAAACCTCCACAGGCAATAAAACAAAATAACATGCGAAACTTATGATTCTCTTTTTTGTGTTTGGTCTGCAAAAAAAACATATAAGCCTTATTATTTATTTATCTATGGAATTATTTCCTTACAGACAATTAATGATATTATTAACTGATATTAAATTACCATTTAACAACATAAAATAAATTACAAAAAAAAAATATAAAATAATAACAAAAATTAAAAATTTTAAAAACCCCCGAATCATCTAGAAAAGATGTGACATCTTCTAAACGGTTGGAACGATTTTTTTCAAACATAGTTAAGAACCATCTCGATCAAGTCATCTTTCCAACAGAGCAATCTAAATCAAAATCGGTCCAGCCGTTTCGGCTGTACGTGGACACGGACAGACACATAGATACACAGATACACAGACACACACTACAAACTTATAACACCCCTTTTTGTGGTCGATATTAGCATTTAATGAAAAGTCTATAAATCTATACAATTGATTAAATTTGTAACACATTCTTCTAAGAGGATCGGCATCAGACTAATTGGCTCTATAAACTTTTACCGATAGAGGAATAAAGTTGCGGGATGTACGTTGAGGAACATTAAACGAAATTTCGTTGATCAAAAAATCCAGAACAGATATCCCCCTAATAATATTGAAGACAAACGATGCGTTTAGCATAGTTCTACACCGAAAGAATTTTGCTTCATAGGTCCAATAAAACAATTTCATTAAAATTTTTTCACAAAACTAATGATAATTTCACAAATCCAATGAAAATTTTATGAATATTGTGAAAGAATTTCATTGGAATTGCTTCGTTGATATTCTGGTTTCGCAAGAATAATTTATTGGATTTATGATAACAATATATTCTAATTATTAAGAAATCCCTTTATATTTAAGTTATTTCATTGTTTTCATGAAATTATTTTATTGTTTCGATGAAGTTATAGTACTGCATTAATTACACTGTTAAATAAATTTGATGAAGTATTCAATAAAATAATTTTGACGAACTGGTTTCATTAATCCAACGAAGCGTGACGTTGGTTGAATTTTAATGAATTTTTCATTAGATTAATGTCGAAATTCATAGAATTTATGCCGAAAATTCTTTCAGTGTACGGCTTTTTAGAGTAAGCAGCTTAGTAAGGGCAAGTTTAGACGAGTAAGAAGACAAGTTTACTGGGTGAAATCGTAATCCTTGAAGACAAAATACCATGAATTGCTTTTGCACCGATTCAATAGCATCAGTGTGAATTTGATAAATAGGATCCCATATTATTGATCCATATTCCAGAATCGGACGTACCAGTTAATATACAATGCTTTCCCAATGTACGGGTCGATAAACTCGTTTGCCCAGCGTGTACTCTAGCCTTGTTTATTGCAAATGTTATATGAGAGATTAAATTCAGCTTAGGATCTAATAAAATACCTAAGTCTAGAAAACTTTCTACCAAATCCAATTGATGATGACCAAGAAAATATTTGGCAGTAATTAGATTTATTCAAATTAAGCTCCATTAAATTTACGTTGCACCATGTGCACTCATAAAGTGAATACAGGTCCACTTGAGGAAGTTTATAATCCAACAATTTTTTATAAGTTAAAAAAAAATTAACGTCCTCGGCATACATCAGGACAGATGAAAATTTTATTACCGTGGGCAAGTCATTAATAAATAATAAAAATAGAAGCGGCGCAAGATGGCTTCCCTGGGGTAGATCTGAAGCTACGGCTATGCTTTTAGGAAATTTTTTTCTGAAACGAACTGCCTGTTCTCTATGCTTAGATCTGTAAGTCCCATTATTTGAAGTTTCTTGATAAGAAGAAATTTCTTGTCAAATGCTTTTCTAAAATCCATTTAGATAACATCTGTTTGCATCCTTTGTAAAAAGCCTCGATTTATTGTGATCATAAAGTGAAGAAGATTTGTGGTTGTAGAACATCCTTTTTGAAAGCCATGTTGACACGGGTATATGATACTTGCAACTTGATAGTAGATATATTTGCTGAATTTAATTCGGTTGTTAAACTAACTAGATTAAAGAAGCACAAAATTTTTATTTAATTTAATAAAAAAAATTGGTTCACTTTTTAAAATTTCCATACGAACGCTATCGGATGCAATAATCCATTTATTCAATACGTGTCTAAATTTAATTCGAAACGACAGCCGACTCGATATTGAATACCGTAATTTGGCTCCTGATAAATTGTGAAAAATGACTTTTTCTTAAACTATGCTATGCTTTCGATGGTAGTAGTGAATTTGCGAATTTGAATAATTTATAATTATTAAGAAATCCCTTTATATTTAAGTTATTTCATTGTTTTCATGAAATTATTTTATTGTTTCGATGAAGTTATAGTACTGCATTAATTACACTGTTAAATAAATTTGATGAAGTATTCAATAAAATAATTTTGACGAACTGGTTTCATTAATCCAACGAAGCGTGACGTTGGTTGAATTTTAATGAATTTTTCATTACATTAATGTCGAAATTCATAGAATTTATGCCGAAAATTCTTTCAGTGTACGGCTTTTTAGAGTAAGCAGCTTAATAAGGGCAAGTCTAGACGAGTAAGAAGACAAGTTTACTGGGTGAAATCGTAATCCTTGAAGACAAAATACCATGAATTGCTTTTGCACCGATTCAATAGCATCAGTGTGAATTTGATAAATAGGATCCCATATTATTGATCCATATTCCAGAATCGGACGTACCAGTTAATATACAATGCTTTCCCAATGTACGGGTCGATAAACTCGTTTGCCCAGCGTGTACTCTAGCCTTGTTTATTGTAAATGTTATATGAGAGATTAAATTCAGCTTAGGATCTAATAAAATACCTAAGTCTAGAAAACTTTCTACCAAATCCAATTGATGATGACCAAGAAAATATTTGGCAGTAATTAGATTTATTCAAATTAAGCTCCATTAAATTTACGTTGCACCATGTGCACTCATAAAGTGAATACAGGTCCACTTGAGGAAGTTTATAATCCAACAATTTTTTATAAGTTAAAAAAAATTAACGTCCTCGGCATACATCAGGACAGATGAAAATTTTATTACCGTGGGCAAGTCATTAATAAATAATAAAAATAGAAGCGGCGCAAGATGGCTTCCCTGGGGTAGATCTGAAGCTACGGCTATGCTTTTAGGAAATTTTTTTCTGAAACGAACTGCCTGTTCTCTATGCTTAGATCTGTAAGTCCCATTATTTGAAGTTTCTTGATAAGAAGAAATTTCTTGTCAAATGCTTTTCTAAAATCCATTTAGATAACATCTGTTTGCATCCTTTGTAAAAAGCCTCGATTTATTGTGATCATAAAGTGAAGAAGATTTGTGGTTGTAGAACATCCTTTTTGAAAGCCATGTTGACACGGGTATATGATACTTGCAACTTGATAGTAGATATATTTGCTGAATTTAATTCGGTTGTTAAACTAACTAGATTAAAGAAGCACAAAATTTTTATTTAATTTAATAAAAAAAATTGGTTCACTTTTTAAAATTTCCATACGATCGCTATCGGATGCAATAATCCATTTATTCGATACGTGTCTAAATTTAATTCGAAACGACAGCCGACGCGATATTGAATACCGTAATTTGGCTCCTGATAAATTGTGAAAAATTACTTTTTCTTAAACTATGCTATGCTTTCGATGGTAGTAGCGAATTTGCTTTGCCGTTAAGTTTATCAACCAACTTTGATTTGGCAAGAATATTTAATATGACAGCTCTTGCTTTTTGGTGTTAAATTCAGTTTGAGATTTCATTATCAATATCCTCACATCTGAACAATGCCTGACAATTTAGCAGATTTTCTACCAAAAATCTTGCTTCAGTTCAGGAAATTAGTTCCTGCAATCAATGATATTTTCTGTACCACTTTTATTTACTCTACAAGATAAAACACATTTTCAGGGATATCAAGCTAGACTTAAGTTTCCAGACTAACAAACTTCAACTTGTAGAATAGTTGAGGCCTCATGGCCACCAGAAACTACGTTAATTTTGGTTAAAACGATTGACACTGTGGCATACAAAATTCGCTACGCTGCACAATGGTATGGTTTCATACATTTTTGTGCAAAAGCTATAAAGAGTGGTCCTAGATAATTGTACATTATCTACATTGTCGAAATGGAATTTCATCAATATCAGCCACTTCCCCCGCCCATGCAATCCAAATCAATTTTTTTTGCATAAAATTTTTCCTATCCAAGCAAAAGTCTTAAAACTTGGTACATACACTTCCTATTCCACACCCACCGAACTACTCGTATGATTGGATTTTTTTTTTAATATTTTGTTTGTTCGTCATTCGATAAAAAAAACTTAATTATTCTTCTTTGATCAGTACCTTGGTGCGATTCACTAACTTTTAACAATCCGACAATCGTAATTTTTGTCTATACATTTTGTCGCTTGCACGAACGATTGTATTATTCTGTAACTTTCTTTTTAACGATAGTACTCAGCTGATATTTTGTGTTAATTTTTGTCTATAAAATTAACAGCACATAAACTATTGTCGCTTATATAACGACACAGCTGACATTAACCTACAGCGAATATCGTTCAAAATGTTACTGAATAGTAAATTCGATCAATTTTCGTTATAATTGTTTTAACGATGCTATTATCGTTAAAAAAAGTTAGTGGACTCAGTAATTTTTATTATGATAATCGTATCGCTTTAATCATATAAAGAAAGTTTATCGAGTTTAACAATATTCGCTTTCCGTGGAAGCAAAAAAAAAAAGTAAAGTCGCAAGCTCGCTTCTTTTATTTTGGAATTTTTTATGTAGAGATAACACATGATATAAAATTAAATGGTAAGTAAAACACTGATGTACACTATCGTAAAAAATAAATTAAAGAATTACATTATCGTTGCCGCAAACGAGTAAATATATTGATAATTCCCTTCGATTTTAGTTTCGCAAAAAGTTACTGAATCCAGGTACAGATCCTCAAATTCCAAGTTCTGACTAGTTGGATCATGTCATAGCCTGGTTATAAAAAAGTTAAATAAGACCAGTAAGCGACGAAAAATAAAAATCTTTTACTTCACAGATTCATTAATATTTAATAAAATTTAAACAATCTTTCAGGAGAAATCTGGAGTAGCGCAGTCGAGCCACTTATAATTATTTCGGAAGATGTTCTAAATGATCTGACATACGTATTTCTCCTTTGTAAAAAACATTAAAAATAACTTGTTTTTTTTTAAGAAAATTTTAAATGAATCAAATTTGTTTATTATCGTAAGATAGATTGCAAATAAAGGGAGATTATAAACAAAAATAAAAATCTTTTGACAACTAAAAATTTTCCCAGTGTATCATTTCTGTTTCAGCAAGAGCTGTTGCTTTGCCACACTCAAAAAAAATGTTTTTTATTTTTTTTTTTTTTAAATTGCGTTGCACTTGATGTGATTTGCTTCGCCCGTTTGTCTTTGTCCTTTTATTTCTTTTCAATTTTCGTGATGTCATGGATGTGTGTGACAACAAGTGTTTTCTTCACTTTCCTTTAATTGTTTTTACATTTCTCAAGTGTTGCTTTTGTTCCAGCACCATCACAATTTAAGGTTTTCATGCTGTTATTTTTTTTTTCAAATTTAGCATTAATTTTTTTTTTTGGTAAGTATTTGTCTTTGTGTGTGTGCATAAAAAGGACATCGAGAGTCAGTTTTGTATGTTTATTTTAACATTTTGTGGTCTCATAAATTTTCATACATAGTTTTCTTACTATTGATTATTTTTATTATTTTATTATTGTATTATTTTTTGTATATTTTTTGTTTTGATTGCCTTTGTGAAGACTCATTTTGTTATTTCCTTAAGTGCAAAGTTTTAAACATGCGCCCAATCTTTTAATTTTTATTTTTAGTTCAAATTTCAAACTACTTATCACTTGTTATTTTTTTAAGTGAGGTGTGGAATTTTTCTTTTGTTTCTTTAATGATTTTCATAAATATATTTATTGCACATGTAAATTTTATTTAATGAACAAAAGAAAAAATTTAAATTGGTAATTCATACGAGTATGATATATTAAACTTAAAGAAATTTGAAGATCATCGAAATCAGTTTTACATGTATAATAATAAAACGTATATGTAATGTTAAATACAGTAGCAGTTTTTAATAGTAGTGAAGACCTCGTTAATGCGACGATGCACAGTGGTTCCTAAAGTAAAATATAAAAATAAAGAATGCGTCTTCTGAACTAGCGGATCGATTAAAAAATGTTGAGTACAAAAAGTTGGAGGATTATCTGCAATATCTTTAATACAAATAGAAAAATAAAATTTAAAAAGGCAAAATATTTAAAAAGTGGGCGTGGCAGATTATTCAATGTTATGGTGACATAAATTGCAAATATGAAAATATGTTCCAACTGATACTAAAGACAATATGTGTCCTTTAATCTAAATGTGGATCACTTTCAGATTCAGGTTATATACAAAATTACAGTGTAAGAGATTTTTTATAAGGTTTAACAAACAACAAATTGTATTCAAGTTCATCGTAAAAATTAACAAAGAATTTATTATACAAAAAAAATCACTGTAAGAATTGATTTTTATATATTATATGTGTTTAAAACACAAAGTATTCGCAACTTTTGCAGAGATGCACGATTTCGCAATCCGATTTGAACCAGACCTGCGGTGCAAGATTTAGAAATGACACAACATTTAACTATTATGGTGCAAAGGCAACCGGCTAAGAAGTAAAAAAAAAAACATTTTATTATTCTGGTTTAATTTTATGCTCTGCATATGTAAGACATATACAATGAAAATTATTTATTAAAAAATATTCTACAAATATTGAAAATAAACACAGTAAAATATCGCCGATACCGATATATGGGAAAACTTGAAGTATTGACGATATATGGGTATCGGTGTCGTGTATCGGTTGCATACCTATTTGAAGCAGTGAAGCAAAGCTACTCGTAACATATATAGCATTTTAAAGAAAAAAATGCTATTATGACACTTGTCATCATATTATCGAAATATATAAAATATTTCGATATATTAAAAGAAATACTTTCTTCCGGCTAGATTGCTATTTTTGACCACTGTGAGGCGTCAACTTTTCATTTGAGATATATTTATAGAGGTTAATTCAGAACTAGAGGCGAGGTCAAGGCTCTGACTGCCATCCTGGTGCTTTAACTCTTGCATCTACTTAGTTTTTTAGTGCTGCAACCTTATATCTGCGGTAATAAGGATAAAGTGCTTGGGCCACATTTTACTGTAGATCACTTTTAAACTTTAAAGTAGATTTTCACAAATTTGTTTCTATTATAGGTAAATTCGGAAATTCGTAAATTTTTGTACCACACACTATAAATAATACATTCAATTTGAAATATACGAAAGTACAAGTGAAATTAATTAATTATTCGTTATGAAATTATAAATCGAAAAAAGGTAAGCAGCAAATCATAGCGTTATAACTTCCTAAAAAAATCTCACAAAATAATAGAGATTTTGTCCAGGGGAACTTTTGAGTATGGGGATCACACGGGTGCCATTAACTCTAAATAAACTTAGCTCGACTTAATCACTTTTTCCCATTTTGCCACATATATAATGATGAACTCTGCACATTTAAATCACGTGCGCGCTTCTTAATTACACTGTTAGAATTTATGTACATTTTTTACGATTTTTAATAAACTTGCTCACCCCGATTTTAGTTTATCCTGAGTTGTTTATCCTCGATTCAATTTCCAATAAGAGGTACGCAAGCGACAATAAGATGGACACAAAAAAAAAGGTATTGCAAAATAGACTAACCGAGACTTTCGATGTGCTACAATTTTTTTAAAAATCTTGCACTTATAATGTGCGGCCCTTAGAAATGCTATATAGCGCCTGAATTTTCCAAAGCTACGCTACCGATTGACATACATACAGAGACATAGCCAATTATCACGCTCTCATATACATATAAACTTTCTTTTTGAGACAACCTGTATATAATAATTGATAGCTAAAAATAAAAAAAAAACTTTTTCTTTCCAAAAACCGGAAATCTTACGCAAATATTTTCTTAGAAACCTGATGGTTAAATATTTTTTTTTTAATATGGATAATAAGGAAAATGGCGACGGTGAATGCAATTTATCAAATAATTGTATAGTCAAGAACTTATCGATTCAAAACTCTGTGTACAATATGTGTTTAATATTTAATACTCGTAATAATAATTGTTAAAATAATAAAAACTAATTACTACTTGCATATGTATGTGAAATGAAAATATAACATCTAACAACCCCTCCAAAGATCTGCGCTATACTGAGCAAAACTTGTAGTTATTGACGTCTGTTTGTCTAGCAGTACCATCAACTGAAAAAAAGGAAGCCGTCATGTTTTTCTTAAATCCTAAGAAAACACAATACAACCAATGACAGACAGCCCTTTGACATTTTCAATGGCATTTGCATAAAATCCTTTTTCTCCTTCTGTGCTTATTATTTTCCGAAAGGGTGGAATTCAGCACTCAAACGCTATTATTAATATTGCTGTCGTCATAGAATACTAATTATTATAAATTGTAAAACGTCATTTGTTGTTGTTATGACGAAAAAACAAAATTTAGTAAAAAAATCAAAAATTTGTGAAAAACAATTTAGATTGAAAATTACCCTTGTTGTAAAAGAAAACAACACATGAAGATACTTGTGAATGCCACATACACTCCTTTACTTGCATTTTAATTATCAATAACAAGTAGTAAAGGGTAAAGTTACACATATACACTCAGGGAAAAACTTAAAAATTAGAACGCGTCACTTTAATTCAATAACTTTCAATATACATATGTAATAAAAAATATATATTGAGATACTTCAAAATAAATAAAATTAATAAATTAATACTTTAAATTAATGTTTTTTCATACTGAAATAAGAATTTTCAACATGACTAGACTTTCGTTAATGTTTCTTATTAATTCAATATGTTTTTTTATTGATTTTAAACTGTTTTTTCTCTGGGTGTATGTTTTCTAATGTACTGATGTTAATTTTCAAGTTAGAAGAAAATGCCATACAAAATTCTTATATTTTTTTTTTATTGAACTTAAAAGCGGCTTCTTTATTATTGTTTATTTCATCATTGATCCTCTGGATGAGGACAATGTTGATGATGCTGTTGAAGAGGTTGGTGGTAGTTATGAGGACATGCGTTCTTATTTCCTAATTCATAATCCTTAGTTATTATTACCTCTAATAATTTTAATATTGTTGCTGTCGTTGTGCTTGTTGTCTTTGTTATTAGTGAAATATGAATCCTGTTGCTGAGACTTATAATGTTCGTTTTGTTGTTGTTGTTGTTGTTGTTGTACTTTTTCATTAAAGTTTCTCATTGACATATGAATTTCTGGGTAATGGCACCCTTTCACTGGATTTTTGTTATTATTTTTTTTTCAATTTTCAATCTGTTGGTTGGTGGTTGCTCAACAATCACTCAAAGGTACACGGTATATTAAAGAAGAAATACATAGTAGAGGAAATGTGAAAAAAAATTTCAATGACAACATTCATTATGCAAAAATTGTTTATAATGAGCAGCAGCAAAAAACCACCAAATACACAAATAAGTGCACACACACACACACACACACACACATACACACACACCCTGAAATGTTCTCACACCCTCCTTTATGAATTTTTCTCATTTGCAGTGATATGAGAGTTTGCTAAAGGACATCATTATTGTTACAGCGGAAGCAACCACACCCCTGCAATTAATTCATGTAAGATTATGAGTCAGTGTGGGCTTTTAATTATTTCTGTGTATGTGCTACGAGTTGGTAGGGCAAGAACAACATTTTAAAAGGCCCCACAAAAAAAAAAAATTTTAATGTAAAATGTTAATGTACGTTGCTTGCTTTCAAGGTATTTTAAATTAAAACAATATTTTACTGAAAAAGTATAGCCTTAAATAAGGAAAATGGGTGTTTTAATAACTATGTACTAATCAAATTAATTGTAAAAATTCTCAAAAAATTAAGAATTTACTTGGAACTATTTGATGAGTTTTACATTGGCAATGACAGAAGAAAATATAGAAGAGCGACTCTCGATTTTTATTTCATTATCTCTGGAATCAAACTTTCCGGCTGGTGATATTAAATAGTTCTTCGACTTTTCATACTAGTTCGCACCCGTCACATTTTCAAATAAGTTTTTTTAAAGAAAAATTTATTTTTTCCAGGCAGTAAATATTCATGGCATTACAAAAATACTTTGAATGATTTACTGTAGCACAATTATTGCATGCATTCTACGAAATATTTTACAGAATATATCCTTAAAATAATAATTCTGTAAATACTTTGATGTGTAAGGGGTCACACCCCCATCACAGCCTACTGATGGCCATTCTGGGAAAAAATAACTTATTTCAGTGTCAACCTGTTACAAAATGTTTTTAACATCCTTGAGAAACACGGCCTTTTTTTAGCCGACTTCAAAAAAAGGAGGAGGTCAACAGTTCGTCTTTATTATTTTTTTTGTGGTGTTACTTCATAACTCCCCTGCAGGAAATGGAACTGACACAAGCCTAGTCACGTGATTGGTCTTTAAGTGATAGGGACCAGTCCGAGTTCTAACACTTCCTATGAAGCAAACCAGTCACTTTTATATGGGTATCGCCTAGGATGGGGTTAATTGATACTTTGTATACGCCTTTTGACTTGTCACTGAACTATCCCACAGTGACCTATTCGCTGTAGAATAATATAATTATTTCAAAATGAAAAATTATTATTTTTGTTTTTATTGTTACAAATTCAATTATAATTTATTTTTGAGCAGATATTTTTTGGGACTCTAACTGACAACCTCGTGCATAACAGGCTTGCACACTACGCACTCGACCACAGAGGCACTCATATTTCAAAAGTACAAACACCTGTTAAGCTTAGGTTAATATCTAAGTATAGTTACGGCACTTGTTCCAGAGTGACTTGACGGTCTATTTATATCGATTCATTGTCTTTCCCAGCCAAGTCTTTCTTATATACATATTTACTAAACCAAAAAAAAAAAAAAAATATTCGTAGTACATAATACATGCCCTAGCGGAGTCTTTCTTATATAGACATACTAAAAAAAAATATTCGTAGTACATATAATATATAATATTCGTAATAGTGCCCTATTGAACTATGGATGAACTAATGGAGAATAAAAGTAAACGAACAAAAACGTGTTCAGATAACATTTACCCTATGAAGAAAGAGATACTTGTTCCCAACTGTTCCTCAATATACACCTTGATCGACGGCTTACATGGAAACACCACATTGACTCTAGCGAACACAAATGAAGCTTAAATTAACTCAGATACATTAGGTGATTAACTAGTAGAAATTCAATCCTCAATCTAGATTGTAAACTTTTAATATACTTTTGAAACCTTTATGATGCTACGAAATTTAGCTACGGGTAACCTGACCACACATCCCGCTATTGAAATGTTCAATCTCTTATTAGATTTTCATTAAAATGTAACTGATACAAATTCAATCCAAATATTTTTTAAGTGCAGTTATTGCTTAACTGTCAAAATCCCTGTGTGCTTCTTAGCTCAGCTAATTTGTAGAATACAATTCTCGTTATTAACATGTCATGAAGAGTTTTAAAATTATCACTGCATTATTTTCTGTCGGAATCAGCGTAATTTCAAGTTTGTGCTTGTATAGATTTATAAGCCTTGACACGAAGTTTGTGCCTTAACAGAGCTTTATTAGTGTCTTAACAGAGCTCTGTTAAGCTATAATGCATTTCTAAAAGACTTTTCCAGTAAATAAGGCAACCCAGACGGAAAAAAGTAATGCTCCTCCTTTATTATTGCCCATGAATCTATTTCTGAAAAGCATGAATTTGAACTAGATACTCGTATTGTCAAGTTTTCAACTTGGCATTTTCTGAAGGATACGCACTTTTTGAAGTCAATGCTGTCGGATAATATTGGTCATAGATTAATGTCCAAGTGGTCCTCTAAAAACGTGCATACTCACAATTTCTTGAAGTTCGAGTTTTCAGGAGTTCTTCAAAAACTTTAAATTTGCCCTACCTGTATTAACATTTTCTAATGTTAGAAACTCTGAAAACTGTGTATTTTAACTATACACGAAACTGTATATGTGCATATTACACATCCCGCTTTCTAAAATATATTTATTTTTAAATCCCAGCTCTTCCAGCTTCCAATGTAGAGAAAATCCAAAGAAAAAAAAACATATATTTATATTATTTGATAGGTCCTGGACTCAGCTACAATACTAGAACGAGTCCCAATAACTAGAACGAGTCTGTTGAAGCTTTTTAGCTTTTAAGATGTTTAGTAATTCTCAATTACTTTATGGTAGGTTTTATATAATTCCAAATTCTTTTTAAAGAATTTGGTTGGACATTTTCTGATAAATTTGCATTAGCGTTATCGCAATGCTGCGTATAGAAAATATTAAACAACATAGTTACTTTAATATAGAAACCACCTAACTCATTATTATTATTTTTTTTAATCGATATTTTGGCATTTTTTAGTATACTAGATACATCACGAAAATGGTGAATATGTAACCATTTACACGATATATCTTCTTTTCACCACTACGCCCTATTTTTTGTAACACTAGCATTTTCTCGAGTCCTACGACGAATACGCTTGGTTCAATTGTCACCAAATTTTCTGCAAGGTCGTTACATTTTAGACCGATTGTAAAAATTCTTTTTTGTCTGAGAGGGTATAGCTTCCCATTGGTAACATTGCAAAAAAAGTGGGCCCACAGCTTTTTTATTTAATTGTATGACATTCTACTTATTTGATTGCTGCGAAACCTATAAAACACCGTTTGTTCTTGTAATTAAAATTTGAGGTTTGAAAAAATGGGCGGGGTTACGGATATTAAAATTTATTATACTATTTCACGCGGTTCTACTTAACCTATTTTCACGACACCACACTCCTTGAGCTCTAAAATAGACACAATCTCCATTTAAATAAATGGGCGGAATTACGCCCATTAAAATGTAATATTTTATTTTAAGTGGTTCTACCTTAACAATTTTTACAAGACTAAACACGCACACGGAGCTCTGAAAAACACACAATCTTGCATTTAAAAGATAGGCGGAGGAACACCCATTACAATTTAATTTTATATTTTCCATACTGCTTCTTATCTTCTTCTATCAGATCTTTGGATTGAAGTCGGTTTTTTTTGGCAGAAAAAATTATTTTATTATTTTATAAAATTATTTTTATATTATAAAAAAAAATTAAGTATCATAATCACATTCAACAGTGGAATTACTCTGCAACGACCACTGTTGAATAGTATTTTTCTCGAAATATTTTTCTAAAGTTTTTTTTTGTTAAAAAAGTAGTTTAAAAAATGCATACTCCATTTGATGAAATGCATAGACATTTTGTAGGTGTAAACGTATCTTAAAAATGTCTTTGAAAAATAAAATAAAAGAATTACTTTTATAGGGCATTTACAATTGTACGAAATCTATCAGATTTCAATTAAAATCCGTACTACAATTTATACTGTTTGCACCAGTTTATTTTACATTTATCACGATTTCTTATCCAAAACCAAACCAATTAACTGAAATTTTACCTAAACTTTAAACCACCAACTATAATGTAGCTAATCCACACACCTTTTTAAATATAGAAGCTTACTTTTTAGTACAAAATTGCAGAATCAGGTTTTAAGTAGGCAAATCTAGTATATGGGAAACCTACTAGATTTTGCTATCAATCTCGTAAGTACTAGAATTGGCTCAAATGTAAACGCACTAATATAGAAGAATATTTTCAAATAAAATATATTTCAAATAATTTAAAAGGCCCCATATAGTTAACTCAACTCCGTGTCATTTTCATATTCCCTCACACATGCACATCTTTTCATTACTTGGCAAATAAAATACATAATATAATACAGAATAAAAAAAAAAAAAAAACTTAAGGATCATCCAGAGCTCAGCACCCAGTGGTACTTATAAAAAGTGGTGAATGTATGTATAATGGATGAACGTCAAAGAGTTTTTTTTAATATTAAAAAGAGTAAATGCGAAGCGGAGACCTGAAAAGAAAACGTCATTTTTTGTGTTAAACACAGTAGTAGACATTTATCCTTTTGACATGTATAAGCAAGTACTGACTGTCTTTGTTTATGCAACAAACACATGCACATACAACTATTTATACCTATACATATACAATATATATAACATGTTACTCCCCAGCTAGCATTTGGGTGATCATTTTTGGCAGAAATATCTTATATGATTCTCTATAGATCGCTTTTGATGATTAAAAAGTGATTTATCACTTGGGCGATTGAAAGAGGATTCACTTATGATTCATCTATATTATCAAATAATGATTTCTTGAAAATAGAGGAACATCATGCAAACCGCAAAAAGGTGATTTAAATGATTTAATATGAAAATTGCACAAAAATAATCAGCAAATCGTATCATAACTGATTCTTTGGTATGATTCATCTGTAGGGTACCATTTTCTCACAACGGGAGTATCATTTATGATCGAAAAATGAGCTCATATACGGTTATTTTTCCCGTCAAGCTGATTCGGAAACGATTGGATTATGATACAAAATGCTACCTGGGTCGTACAACAAAATATTATATTCTATGTTTTATTTTGTATTTTTGTATATTTTAATTTTAATAAAAAGCAAACAATCAACAACTTGATGCAGAAAAAAAATGGAATTCAAGCTTTGTGATTTTAATTTTTACTAAAATCTCATCTTTTCTATACAAATACGAGTCTATTCAAAATGGCAGTCAGTCAACCAGGCATGCTGTATCCTTGCGCTGAGATGTTTGCACGGCATTTCAGTTCAAGTGGCACAACGAGTGATTAAGTGAGTATGAGTGAGAGTGTGTACGTGTGTATGTGTGAGTGTGTGCTTAGTATATATATCCTTTGAGGATTTTGTGATTGCGTTGATGACGCTTTTATTTTATGCAAATTTACTTGTTGGCCTTTAAGTGTCCTGCCATATTTTATTATGATTTAATGTACTTCTTTCTCTCATTGCTGCTGAATTATTAAGGGTTGACGAATTATTGTGATTATAATGATTTTAATTCATATTTTGTTAATGACGTCGTTCATTATTGTTTTTCGTTGTTTTGTTTTGTTTGTGTGTATGAGCGCTGTTTCTCATGCCAACTTAAAGCTTTCACTTCGCCATTGATTTGTTTGAAGAGTTTTAATGTCTACATTTCAAAATACACAAAATGAAAATCAAAATAGCATGACATTTCAAGTATATTGTTGATTTTCACATTTAAAAATAAAATATTTTATTGTTGTTTTAAAGGGGGGAGAGAAAATTTTAAATAGCGACCATTTAAATAATACTGTGCTAAAAGAAATTTATATTAAAAATATCTCACCATTAAACTTCTAAATAATGGTTTGAAAAACTTTATGGTTCAAGGCTACTATGAGTTCCTTTACCAGAAAGGACTTTGCTTAACCAAAAAAAAAACAACCTAAAATTTACAAAAACACTATTTGCTTCAACAACTGGTGCTGTTAGCCGGAGTAGTTAGTGCATTAACTAATCCGGGAATTTTCAAGTACTTTTCCTATTTAATAAAATATTTATTATTTTTTTTACTGAGATGTACTTATGACTTGGTGCAGTTTACCTTCCACATACAGTTATATTGGGACCTAACAAGATCCAAGTGAGCCGATTCTCGTGGAACTGGTAGCCTGTGAAACCTCCGCTAATAGTAATTTCACATTGATTCATACACATAGTGAAGAAGGAATGCATAGTTTTTGTGTGAGTCAACTGTTACAGTTTTTCTTAGATTTTGCTTAAAAATTCCCATATTATATTTCAATTTAAGAACTTATATAAAATACTAAAATTTACATTAGTTAATAGCACAGTCAGATTTTATTTTATTTTATTAATTTAACTTAGATATTAATACGATGCAAATTAAAACAAATCTTTTACTATGAAACACTAGCTATCTCTATGTTGTGGGTAGGCTTGCCAGACCCAAACAGTGAAAAATCTTGACATTCAAGGAAAAAAATCTTGATCTGCAAAAAAAAAAGCTTAACAATAATTTTAAATATTTTTAAAACAATAATAACTCAATGGATTTTAACAAAAATTATATTTAATTAAAAAAACAGTTGCAAAGCCATATATATTTTTAAAGTATGTGTGGAAATACAATATAATTGCATCAGCTGGTCGCTTATAATGTCAAGTTAGCAGTGTTGCCAAGCTGTGATGCTGTGTAAACGTGGAAAATACTTCTCGACACTTAGTGCTGCAGCTATTGCAACACTATTTATAGTTATACAATTAGCATATCGAAATAAGATAAGATATATTTAAATTAATTTTTAGTTTGACAATTAGCTTTTAAGCTTGAATCTTGACAAGCTTTGAAAAATCAAGCCCGTTCTGGGTGGTTATGTTTGAAAAAAAAATATGATAAAGAGAGAAATGAAAGTGTGTCCAATTTAAAATCATAGGAGTGGTGGGAACTAATAATATCAAAATGTTGTTTGATGGCCAAATTAAGGGTTAAAAATAGTGGTAATAGGTGCACTTTGGAAGAGTTTTTGGGTAAATTATACAAATATAGTAGCGGTAGCAGCTAATTTTCGGAAAAAAATTTAAGAAATAAAAAATTGGACAAGCAATTTGTAAAACTTCTTATAAAATGGTAACTACGCCTATACGCCTATAACAATGAAATTGTTGCTAGGAAACTACTTCATGTTTTTCTTGCTATTGATGCGATGATTGAAGTGTTTTATATAACTTTTTTCATCTATGTCTATCATTAATTTTTTCAAGCGACATTTACTTCCTATAAAATCTCTTTATGAATTATGCTGCATTTAAATCCAAGCATTTCACGTGCAGCCAAACTACTATCAAACAGATTTATTTCAAGCAAAAGATTAAAGCAAGCTAACAAATGTTGTTAGCTTTAAGACAAATAGTTCATACATACATATAATTATCTCCAAATGTCAAATTGTCACGGACCTCGTATATTAAAAAAAATCAAAAGAGACAATTAATTAAAACTAAAACAAATAACGAAATTTTTAATATACCCGTATGTAGGTAAAACTAAAAATGAACTGGACCACGGCCATTATCATCATCATTAAGCAGACATTATACAGGCCCATAGTACATACATATTAAAATTTATTTATTAAAATCCATTATGCAAGTTTCTTTTATTTATCCATATTAACTGTAGACAATTCTTCTTATTTTGCTTTTGCTTTTTTGAACTGGTTTTAAATGTCATTTTGTCGAGCCAGCAAGGAAGAAAAATAAAAACTTAACGACCGCTAGATGAAGATTGAAATGCAACAGGAAAAAGTCGTTACAATTTGGTCACGAAATTCGAAGCAAACAAATCAAGCAGCCAGCCCCAACTAGCCAGCTGGCCACTCGCTCGATATTCCAGAAGAACCCAGACTCATTTGCTATAAACATCTAGTTAGTTCGAAATGCATTCTGTGGCAATAAGGAAAAAGTGCTTAAGTCATATTTTACTGTTTTGCAGGAGAGCACTTTTAAGCGTTCAAGTCGATTTTCTGAAATTTATTTCTTTTACAGTTAAATTGGGAAATTATCTGTTAACCTTTATTTTTTTAAGCAAACATCGTTCTACACACTATAATTAATATATTTAAATTGAAATATGTGACAGCATAACCTTAATTAAGATATTATTCCAAATAAGATTGGAAGTCTAAAAAAGATAAGCCGCAATTCATTTTGCTATAACTTCTTGAAAAATTTCACAAATTAACTGAGATTTTGCCCAGGGATACTTTCAAGTATGCAGATTACGGCAGTACCATTAACTCAAAATCAGCTTATCTCGACTTAAGCTCTTTTTTATTTTTGCCACATCATTATTGTCGTCCTTCTAGTCGTCATCATCAACATTAGCAGCAGCAACAGCAGCAGCAGTATTTATATAAATACGACAACAAACCAAAAAAACAACAGAAAAGAACTGTCGTGCGTTAAGCTGTCATTTGTCCATGTTGTCTGATTGCATTCCAATAAAATTGTCATTTCATATGGGAACAGACACGCCACCAAAGATGGATTGATTCTTTATAAAAATAACATTCTGTTAACGAGAGACACAAGCGAACCCCAATCAAGATTTCTTTAGATGGCAGCTTCAAATGATAAAAAAAAACTGCAGCAGCAAAAACAACAACTGACGATTAAATGTAAAATATCTTTCGAGTTGGAGTTCGTTGGCTTGACGCCAAATTGTCGTCGCATGTTTTCATTCATTCATTCATTCATGATTTTATTTAAGTGAATGTGTCCCCTACACTCTCAAAAGGAGTACGTTGAACAAGATATTTGATTACCCTCAATGACAAAATTTTATTTTAAGCCAAGCTTAGTGTTCATTTCCCAATTGATCCAGGCCAACAATTTGCTTTCACTTTTTTTAAGAGAGTATCCAATAGTCGATGCAAACCGCCTAACTAGTAAGTAATTGTATTTGTTGGGTCTGTCATAGAATTGTATGACAGACCACCGATCACCGATGTTTGCATGCCGGACAATTAAAATACAATAAAGCGTTTTTCTTGCAGCAGACACATTTATAACACACACTGTACTCTTACAAAAGGCTTGATTTATAAAAAGAGTTGAAAGCGTGATTTAGTACTTTCTTTGATTTGATTTGCTATGAAACTGACTTTTGATGAAGTCAACTAGTCTACAACTTAATGACTTTTAATTAAAACACGGTACTACGCTGTTACTCGTTCTCTTTAAAATATTGTAAAATCTAAACTAAGCTTGGCTTGTGCATATGTTGATGGCTTAAAGACATTAGGTCAATGTTAAGAAAACTAAAAAGAAGAAAACTCGTTAATGGCTGCCATGTGTGCTTTTTATGTTGTAGTATTGATCCAGATTGTATAAAGTTAAAGCCACAAGCAAACAAAATTACCCAAATAAAGCGGAAATCTGCGTGTATCAGTTAACCAGACAGTAACGTGCAAACGACAAGAAATCATTTAATTTAAAGCAGTCAGTGAGTCTACTTTATGAATTAATGTACATTTGTATATTAAGATCATTAGAGTTTGTGTCAAATTTAATTTGTCGAGTGTTGTTTGTTTTATTTTTTTGTTGCTCCAATTAAAATTAAATTTTCGGCAATTAATGGGTTGGGCATGATTTTTAATATTTTTTTATTTTTATTTTTTGCTGCTATAGAGATGTGATAGTGAGTAAGTTTATGTTTGTCATCATGGAAACTCTCAACTAAAAAACTTTGTTTTTCTACTGATTATTTTCTAAAGTGTAAAAAAATTTGCTTATGATCACCATATATCACGCTCATAAATTCAATTACCGAACTTATTTCCTTTATGATTTGCTTTAAATCTTACTTAAAATTATTTTGGAAGACCTGCCACATTTTCATTTTATCATTTTTTCATTAACTCACTGTGGATCTAGTCTTTTTTTGGTAAACTTTTGTAATCAATTTTACATTAGCTTCCCGAATAATTAATTTAGAAAAAATAAAAAGATTATAAAATTATGAAACACACGTTAACATTTAATTTAACATTTGATTTACTTCCACACAATTGCTTCCTGAGAAACTTTGAGCACATTCGCAATATTGAAGCAGGCAATACCAAATGATCTAATGAAATTTAAACAACAGCAGAGGCAGATCCTTTGGCACAGCTCTATAACAAGTTGTACGGCACACAGTGGTTAAGAAGCAATTTCCATTGGCCAAAACCTAATTTTGTGTTGAAATAGCTTTTTAAAATTTCTACGGTACCAGAAAGAAAACATAACAAAACTAAGGTAGCCAAAAAATTAGGTTAAAATATTCGCAATAGTGGGCGTGGCATGTTTTTAGAAACAAAGAATTTATATAAATTAAAAAAAAATTTCGTTATATTTTATTTGAAATAAACTATGATCCGTCGAAAACTTTTATTAATGATTGATGAGCTGCGGTTTTTTTGTAGTGTTGGGTAATATATTGGTTTTAATAAATGATATGTGCAGATCTTTTACAATTTGTAGTTAGGTTTAAATGTAATACATTTTAAACCCCAATATTTTCACAAAACTTTAACTTAAGTAGTGTTTAGTAGTTTTGATCCAAAGGGATCAAAAAACTAAACCATCCATAGAAAAATTAAAGTGTCTTATTTAAGCCTAGGCCATGATCCGTGTGTAGAACACTTTTTCTGATTTTAATGAAAACACTCAAATGTTATAAAAAAAAACATTAGTACTAAAATTGCTTGTAATTTCCAAAACTATTTTGTTTTTTCCAGTACTTTCGTATCGATTTGTAAGCCAAATTACATGTTATAATTATTAATGAACATATTCTGACAAACACATAGTTGAACGGAACAACTAGCTGTTTTCGAAGGCCACTCAACCTTCATCATCAGCGTTCTTTTGTGTTTGGTACACTGTATGTGGTGTCAGTTGATGTAGATCTGCTTTATGTAATTCAGCCATTATTGCAAATTCAATATGTGATATACATATATATCGTGCCATAACCGCCAAAATAGCTTAAGCGACATAATTTTCGGACTTAATTTTTTACCAAAATCGATTATTTGCGATCGTAAATAGTAGATTTTCGTCAAAAAAAAGAAGTCCAAAAAATGTGTCGCTTAAGCTATTTTAGCGGTTATGGCACTATATATATTTTTGTTTGTTTGAAGAGGTTTGCTTGCAATGAAAAAATTGGATCAAAGTCATAACTCTGTCATATGTAAGAAAATTTACAAATATTCCCCCTTATTGCGAATGACGACAGTAAACATTGGTACTTGTCTACTCTTTGTCGACAACAAATTACTATTATTAATATGCTTCATTAATTTACAAATCCTTTGAGATTAGTAAGATCAATTATCAATAAGATCCAATTGTTGCCGATAAAGAGTAGGCAAGTGATAATATTTACTGTCGTCTTGATATAACGTCGAAGACGCCATTCGCAATAAGGGGGATTGTTTTTATTCGAAAGGGTTTATTTGCAGTTTGGTCCTAAAAAGTCACTGAGTTTTAGCCGATGAAAAACGATTCTGGTCCACTGTGCGGCATACTGAAAGATTTTCCGATCTTCGAGTTTTCGAGTCTTATTGACTCCTTAAGATGTTTCGATTAGGACAAAGCACTAACAAAGGGTGTTTTAATTATAGTCTCACAACTATGAGTTGCCATCACTGCTTTATTTGAGCACCCATTTAGCAGCTGATAGTTGAATTTTGTTTAGTTTGCTTTGAAATTGCATTATGAATCGACTTACACCAGAGCAACGCGAGCAAATTGTTGAAATTTTTTAAATTTAAAAAAAAATTCAAATTTTATTTTCCCATGAATCCCATTTATGGTTGAAGGGTACGTAAATAAGCAGAATTGTCGCATTTGGAGTGAGAAGGTCCACAAGCTTTTGTCAAAAAACCATTACATCCACACAAAATTACTATTTGGTGCGCTTTATGGGCTTGTGGAGTCATTGGCCCATATGTCTTCAAAACCGATGATGGTCAGAATGTGACTGTCAATGGTGAACGGTATAGGAACATGATTCGAAATTACTTGGCATTAATCATGCTGATATGTGGTTCCAACAGGACGGAGCCACAACGTATGCCATACAGCGGGCGCTACAATTGATTTATTCAAAGAAACTTTTGATGAAAAAATAATTTCACGTAATGGCCCAATTAAGTAGCCACCAAGATCATGTGATTTAATCCCATTGGATTATTTTCTTTGGGGTTATGTTAAGTCACTTATCTACGTCGATAAGCTACAAAAAATTGAACGCCTGGAAATCAACCATCGAAGAGTTATCGGTGAAATTAGCGGCCGAATGCAGCGAAAAGTTGTTGAAAATTGGTGTTCCAGATTGCGCCTTCTACGCACCAGCCGTGGAGGCGGCCACATGGCAGAAATCATATTTAAACATAATTTCATAAAATTTTGTTTCCAATAAAGCCCGTTTCATTGATATTAAAAAACTATATTTCCTTGTTGTATTATCCCTGCAGAATATTTGGTGACAATTGATCCAAACGTACTAGTCCTATATCTGGAAAAAAATGTGGGTGTTATCAAAAGTACGGAGTAGTATGTACTGAAAAAAAGTCATATCGTTTAAATGGTGACATATTGACCATTTTCGTATCTTGAGTCAGTTTAATTCGGACTCGGCCTAGTATTGTAGTAAACTGCACTGAACATGTTCGATGTGGTCAAATACAGGACCTATCAAATAGTGTAAATATAATGTTAATTGCTCCCTTCAATGTGACTCCGTAAACAGTATAGTCGTAAACTATACTTAAATATTAACCTAAGCTTAAATGGTAATTATACTTTTGAAATATGAGTGGCGCTGTGGTCGAGTGGGTAGTATGCCAGCCTGTCATGCACGAGGTTGTCGGTTCGAATCTCAAAAAATTTTCAGATTAAAAATAAAATGTCATTGCATTTGTAACAATAAAAAAATTTATAAGTGTTAATTGTTACAGTTAAATGTCGAAATTACATTTATAAATAATTTATATTTATATTATTATACATCGAATAGGTAGGTCCCTATGGGATAGTTCACTGACAAGTCAAAAGGCGTATACAAAGTATCAATTAACCCCATCGTAGGCCATCCCCATGTAAAAGTGACTGGTCCGCTTCATAGGAAGTGTTAGAACTCGGACTGGTCCCTATCACTTGAAGACCGGTCACGTGACTAGGCTTGTGTCAGTTTCATTTCCTGCAAGGATGATTTAAACTTGTATCACTCTATAAAAAAGACTCTTTCGCTTGAATATATCGAATGCTTACGAACCGGAGGTTAAACCAGATATTTGTGTATTTTTCTTTCGACAGGGTTTGTTTCAACTTCGAATGCTTTTCCTCCAGCCCACGTTAAATTTTTTGTTAAATATACCACCGGTATCCACTAAGCACCATATTCAGTTTCCTTTTAATTTTTCATTATTCTCACATTTTAATGTTGGTTAGCACATGCAGATATTATGATTTCAAATTTTATTTTCTATACACAAGAAAATACTCTATTTAAATTATTTATTTTTTTTCAAAACAAAAGAAATATGTTCCCAACAAAAGGATCAATCACTAAATAAATCCCTATTGACGAGCCAAATAAAAAAAATATAACAATAAAACCAATAGAAAGAGTACAATACATATAAGGAAAAACCAATTATAATTTGACAAGTGCATATAAAATTCAGGGATATATGAAGCAAAAAATTTGCATACTTTTACACAAACAGGCTTAACTAATACTCACACAAAAACAAAAACAAAATCCAATGGACAAAGAGCACTAACAAAGCCAAGTATTGCAAGTTGCCGGAAAAACTAATCGAATCTAAAAATGTCTCTGGCAAAAATAACAAAAAAACAAAAATGACAGAAGTACGCCGGCGTTACGAATGAATAATTATGAAAATAGATCACCAGCTCTACAACACAAGAATTTTTTTCTTAATCGGTAGAGAAAAAAAAAACGTCCATAAGACAATCAACTTTTTGTTTTCTTAACGCCATGCGCTACACACAATAAATATCTTTCGATCTAAACAAGGAAATGGCAAATTTTTGCACAGCAGGACGAGTCACAAAAGGACAACTTAAAACAAAAGCATATGTTTAAGCGCCGCCTGAAAAGGAAGATTTATAAAGAAAGGGAACGCAAAAGACATTTATTAGCAAGAGCAGTCTGCTGGTTTTGGGATCAGTTGCAATACACACACACACACACAAAAAGGACATGTAATTAATAACAAATAAGTCCTTCAAGTGAACAAGTGTTTTGTGAATCTGTAATTGAAAAATTATTCTTATTTTTTTACTTTTAAGATTGATTGTTGTCACTTGTTATTTTGCTTGCAGCAGCATTTGACTAGAAGCTACTGGAAAATGTTAAGGACTAAGTGAAACTCATTTGCTGGACTTATAAGAAAACAGGCAGCAAGGTATTTCGAAATACCAGCTTGGCAATTCATCAATTTCACAGCAGCAGTAGACAAATAATTTTGAGTTTTTATCAGTTAATTCAACAGAGTTTTCAAGTGATTTTTGTTATCACTCCCAGAAATATTAGCAAAAAAATCCTCAGGTTCATGACACTGAAATACAAGACACACTAATTTTAATGGTTAAAGTAACTAATTTAAAACAGTAACTTAACTGTTAGTGAATAGTTTTGTGTATTTAAAATACAATTAAACTAATTTTCAGTAAAAATAACTACTTCAATTGTTGTTGAGTTTAAGAGTTGTCTTATTTTTAAACATGCCAAGAATGTTACTGAACCGATAATGAATATTTTTATATTTTTGAAACAACTTTATTTGTTAATTTTCAAACAAAATTTGTAAATAAAATAATTTATTTATGAGTTCTACATTAATTTAATTGAAACAAACAGTTAAAGAAACTACACCAATAACATATTTTGCAATTCAGATAAGCTAACTCTTTTTTTTTTTTTTAGTTAATCTAACAAATTTTAGTTGTTGTTTTACCATCAATAAGAAATTTTGCTAAGAAATTTGCCAACTAAAAATAAATGTTTTTTATTCAATAACTACACACAATTAACAAAATAAGCCCCGAGTCCCAAAAATAATATAGATCGTTAATCTATTAAATTCAGTTATTAATTTATATTCAAAGTAAACTGTTGTTTCAATTAACGTTAAAAAAATATTTTTATTTGGAAATAAAATTCGGATCACTGTGCACAGCTGTACGAGTATAAGCCAAATTACATGCTATAATTTTTAATAAACAAATCGTGCTAAAGAAAGTTGTAAGCCATTATGCCAAACACTAGAGCAGAACGGAACAACATGGTGTTTTCGAAGGTCGCTGTGCGTCCGTGGGTCTGTCTGTAACAGGTTTTTTTCTCGAGAACCTTAAGAGCTACAGACCTGAAATCTTCAGAGAATATGTAATACTTTGACCGCTACAACAAAAAATAAAATTACAGGGTGTTCTATAGCGAGCAACGTAATATATTGAAAAGCTATGTAATATACAGACAATTATATATAAACTCTTGAAATTTTCAAAGTAAGTGTATTTTATGCAGACTACACCATTTAACACTGAAATTTAATACATCAAAATTAAATAAATCAAAATTAATAAATTAAAATTAAAGGGTATTCTATCAGTTAATGTAATTTTTACTATTTAATTTTGACAAATCGCTTTATCTAGGAAACGTTGGGGGCAGGCAAAATCACCAAAAACAGAAAAAAATAACCAAATCGAAAAAACTCGCTGAAACCAAAAATAATTGTAAGCCTAAAATAAATCGCCGAAAACACCAAAATTAAAATAAACCCCAAAACTAAGAAAACGCGCGGTATTTAAATAAAAAAAAATGTCTACATCAGGTAAGATTTTCGATTGTATAGGCTAAAGTTCGTACAGTATTAAATATGTAGTATCTGTATGGACCCCTTCGAGTCAAAGTTGCACTTTACTGACTTTATGAAGTTCTGTTGCGTTGCCAGTTCACAACAGATCTCAAAATTAATTGCAGTCCATAATCGAGCTATTAATTAGACTGTTTTTTTCACACGCAAAGTTTACTTTGAAAAGTCTTAAGTTCCTTCCCTTCTCACCAGCAAATTCAAAAGGTGGACACTGCAAATGCTGATTCGGACAAGAAATTTCCATCAAAAATTTTATTTATGAGTTAACGTTGCAGAAAGGACGAGGATTACGCAGCTAAACAATCGCATTTTCTGGGAACTAAACTGTCTCAGGTATTTGGTTCCCAAACATTTCCCCGACCTCGTAAAAATTGTTGCAAAATTATTCCTAAGTTCACTTATAACAAATGTAATGTATCCCACTAATATGATGACAGTATTTCTTTTGAGCAAATATTTCTTCTGCAATAAAAAAAAATTTCTTTGAGTTCTCCTTAATTCTATTATTCAATTTAATACTCATAGAAAGCACTACAATTTCATACAAATATTAACTACGACTACAATAAAAATTCTTGTAAAAAAACTTATTTTCTCCATCATTTCCAATATTATCTCACCAAATAACTAAACACTTACTTCTTTAGTAATATAAATTCTTTTTTGTGAGCAGCCTAACAAAATTTCCATTAATCAAACAGTTGGAGTTTCCTTAAAGAAACATTTTTGCAAACTCACAGGTACTACGTTTCAAAAGCATGGCCTGAGATAATCTAAGCGCCACTGTTTTGTATTTAAATCTAGAGGAAAATGATTTTACATTTTTTTTTACAAAAATACAAAATGTTTCAGCATATTATGGACAGATAGATCGATCGTTGTCAAAGATCAGAGAAAGAATACGACATTTTCAACGCCTTATAGAAATTAGGGGGAAAAAGGAAAATTAATGAAAAAGGATAAAAGTAATTATTACCACAGTAGGTTAAACACACACTTATTGTAAACGTGGCTCTTACTGTCGTTGCATCTTGTAAAGCGGCTCTCGTTTGTAGTTTGTGTTCTTTTTTTTATATGTTGTCCCTAAAAAGCGGCCTTTTTCGTTTTTGATATCAAACGAAATTCAAAGGAATTTTCCTTTGTTTTTTCAGCTAATTCAAAGACAATTATGATGTGGCACAATAGTTTGATCAATGATTTTAGTATTTTATATTTGGCCACCTACGGCTTTTTAGTTTAAACTAAACAAGTTTTAAAATATGATTTATATTCGTAGCATTTGGGAACTGCTTATGAATTGAACGCAAAATTATTTACAGCACAATGAGGCAGCAAGTGAATTGTTTGATGGCGTTCCAATTTTACACTCATAGTAAGAAGCACAAGCTTGTAATCGATCAATTGTACTCGTATTAATGATAATTATTTCACATGCATTTTGTTTTTCGATTTTCTTACTTGCTGATTATTGTTAATTTTTAAAACCTTTGAATTTCGAATTTCATTGCATCATAATTTGATTGTTGTTCGTCGCTTTTGTTTTCTTATAAATTCAAGTCCATTGCACTTTTGGTCTTCTTAAATAAATATATTATGAACAAAATATAATATAAACTGAATTTATCCATGGGAATGCATTTATACAAAAGAATCATAATTTCTTAAAAAATCGATTAATTATGGCCTTTTGATTTTGTTAAGACCTGAACAAATTTAAAGGCATCATGATGTTTTTTTATTTTTGTTTCATACATTTTGATTTCCATAAGTTGAATATTGCATTTTTAATATTTAATGACCTCCCTCTCCCTCTCTGTCGCGCCTGGCGCCAAATATTTCAAACATCATTAATATTTATGTATGTATGTATGTAAGTAGATCGGTTGCAAGTTAGTAAGTTCACAACAAGTACAATTTCTAATAACTTTAAAGCTTTATTTAACCAGCTCCATGAGAAACATTATTTCTGTACGAAATGTACAGAAATAATGTCAAATTTAATTTCAGTTTTATAAATCCGTCATTGTCGAGCTAAAACTCACAATGAAATTTTAGGATATAAAAATAATAATGTTTTCTGGCATCAGCTGGACTGACAACCTAAAAGACCAACTGTTGCCCCATTCAATCAATTGCCAGATTTTTTTTTTAATAATATATTTTCTTTCTATTCCATTTTTCAGGGTTGACATCTGAAAACAGCAATCTTTTTATTGTACTTCAACTGGTTATTCAATCTTTGTTAAATGTTTGTTTGTCTGGCCGTCAAACAGCGTCATAATGTTCATTTGTCGTTCTAGAAATAATGAGACGACAAGGCGAGACTGCCACCAGGAATGAGGTACGAGTATTTAATCATTAAACGTTTTTCTTGTTCTTTTCAGTTTTATAATAATAATTTTTGTTAAATGTTTTAATAAAATGTCATTTATTCCCCTTATCCCCTTTGAGTTTATTTTTTATTTTTTGTTATTACGCAACAAAATGTCATTTGATAGTGTTTGACAGATGTCAGTTTGGTTCTCACACTTGTTCATGTTATGAAGGTGGCGGCAGATTGATGGGATTTTTGGGCTTATAACATTTAAATTACAAGAGTTATTAAGAAAAAATGCAAAGGTTTTTAAGAATTTCTTAAAGAAATTATTTATTTAAGTAAGTACTTCACCTTGATATTTAAAAGTTTTAACTTTACGATAAAAGAGAGGACAGCAGGTTGATTTTTTTTATTTTTTTTATAAATAACTTAATTACAGACAAACCTAAATTGGAGACTGAGATCATGGCTATAACGAGGAAGACAGTAAATGACTAAGAAAAATATATAACACACTATTAATTCGTATCTTTACAGATAGTAAAAAATTTATTGAAGCGTTAAGATATCATAAAGATTAATCTCGAAGTACCCTTCAATGCAAAATTGAGATAAACTCATACAAGTATTGTAGAGATGTCGAAATAATATGGATTGCAGGATATCTGGATGTCGCTGGAAACGAAGAGGCGTGTAAGCTTGCAAAGATGCGATCATTACTGAATAACATCACACTAGAAAACGCCAAGCCTAGTGTTGAAGAAGTGCAATCAAAACGTCGTAAAATTGTGCTATTTCTTCGACTTTTTATTTTTCGACTGCCCAAACACAACCTGCTTATACTTAAAATGCTAACAAAGTTAACGTAATGAACGACATGTTCGAACAGTTTTCAGTTTGACTGACTGCTGTTTTAAATAAATTCGGAAATTCAAGCAGTGTCAAATTTATGTTAATTCAATTTGAAATAACTTTTATTCAACATGATTCTTCATTTTGATTTAACAGCACTGGAATGTAAGATCAACATGATATAAAGTTATTTAAAAAAAAATTTCATACTAGATACTGTAAATAGTGTTGAATTAACATGAAACACATATGCAGCAAAATCATTGCCGAAAATTTTAAAATTAATTTTAAAATTAATTAATTAATTATGCGAAATGATATTAATTTGTTTAGGATAATAAATGCAAGATATTATATTGAATACATAATTTTAACGATAGGCCTTTCAAAATACTAACAAAAATTCTTACACACACTCTTTGTGCTTTAAGGCTAAGAGGTATAGAATGCAATGCTCAACACTCTCATTTAAGTCCTTCAATGAAATATATAAATTAACCATAATTATTTGTAAAAAATCCTGAAGAAATAAAAACAAGATTATCAGGAGTGAAAAATATTTCAATTGTTCATTCCTAAAGCAAAGATTTTAGCTTGAAAACTTTAGTGAAATCCGGGAAACCAGAAATATGCTCTAAAAAAAGTGTTTTATGCGCATTCAATATGCACTTAGAAGTAAAAAAATATGCTCTTAAAAATGGAATAAATTAGTTTATTTGTAAATGAAAATATATTTTTAGTTCAAAAATTCCACAAAATTTTGCTTATAAAATAAGTAAAAAGAACAGAAAAAGGAAACAAAGTTAACAAATAATAACTGGGTTTGAATGTTAAAACAAACTAAAACAAATAATACAAATTATTTTTTATTGGGTGCTCTTATAAGAATTTAACTTTGATTTCAAAAGATCACGATATCATATTTCAGACTTTGGAACTGTATTTTGGAAAAATCCCTGCAGGAAATGAAACTGACACAAGCCTAGTCACGTTATCGGTCTTTAAGTGATAGGGACCAGTCCGAGTTCTAACACTTCCTATGAAGCGGACCAGTCACTTTTACATGGGGATGGCCTAGGATGGGGTTAATTGATACTTTTTATACGCCTTTTGACTTTTCACTGAACTATCCCACAGCGACCTATTCGCTGTAGAATAATATAATTATTTAAAAATGAAAAATTATTATTTTTGTTTTTATTGTTACAAATTCAATTATAATTTATTTTTGAGCAGATATTTTTTGGGACTCTAACTGACAACCTCGTGCATAACAGGCTTGCACACTACGCACTCGACCACAGAGGCACTCATATTTCAAAAGTACAAACACCTGTTAAGCTTAGGTTAATATCTAAGTATAGTTACGGCACTTGTTCCAGAGTGACTTGACGGTCTATTTATATCGATTCATTGTCTTTCCCAGCCAAGTCTTTCTTATATATATACTAAACAAAAAAAAAAAAAATATTCGTAGTACATAATACATGCCCTAGAGGAGTCTTTCTTATATAGACATCGTAAACAAAAAAAAATATTCGTAGTACATATAATATGTAATATTCGTAATAGTGCCCTATTGAACTATGGATGAACTAATGGAGAATAAAAGTAAACGAACAAAAACGTGTTCAGATAACATTTACCCTATGAAGAAAGAGATACTTGTTCTCAACTGTTCCCCAATATACACCTTGATCGACGGCTTACATGGAAACACCACATTGACTCTAGCGAACACAAATGAAGCTTAAATTAACTCAGATACATTGGGTGATTAACTAGTAGAAATTCAATCCTCAATCTAGATTGTAAACTTTTAATATACTTTTGAAACCTTTATGATGCTACGAAATTTAGCTACGGGTAACCTGACCACACATCCCGCTATTGAAATGTTCAATCTCTTATTAGATTTTTATTAAAATGTAACTGATACAAATTCAATCCAAATATTTTTTAAGTGCAGTTATTGCTTAACTGTCAAAATCCCTGTGTGCTTCTTAGCTCAGCTAATTTGTAGAATACAATTCTCGTTATTAACATGTCATGAAGAGTTTTAAAATTATCACTGCATTATTTTCTGTCGGAATCGGCGTAATTACAAGTTTGTGCTTGTATAGATTTATAAGCCTTGACACGAACCTTGTGCCTTAACAGAGCTTTATTAGTGTCTTAACAGAGCTCTGTTAAGCTATAATGCATTTCTAAAGGACTTTTCCAGTAAATAAGGCAACCCAGACGGAAAAAAGTAATGCTCCTCCTTTATTATTGCCCATGAATCTATTTCTGAAAAGCATGAATTTGAACTAGATACTCGTATTGTCAAGTTTTCAACTTGGCATTTTCTGAAGGATACGCACTTTTTGAAGTCAATGCTGTCGGATAATATTGGTCATAGATTAATGTCCAAGTGGTCCTCTAAAAACGTGCATACTCACAATTTCTTGAAGTTCGAGTTTTCAGGAGTTCTTCAAAAACTTTAAATTTGCCCTACCTGTATTAACATTTTCTAATGTTAGAAACTGTGAAAACTGTGTATTTTAACTATACACGAAACTGTATATGTGCATATTACACATCCCGCTTTCTAAAATATATTTATTTTTAAATCCCAGCTCTTTCAGCTTCCAATGTAGAGAAAATCCAAAGAAAAAAAAACATATATTTATATTATTTGATAGGTCCTGGACTCAGCTACAATACTAGAACGAGTCCCAATAACTAGAACGAGTCTGTTGAAGCTTTTTAGCTTTTAAGATGTTTAGTAATTCTCAATTACTTTATGGTAGATTTTATATAATTCCAATGTTTTTTTAAAGAATTTGGTTGGACATTTTCTGATAAATTTTCATTAGCGTTATCGCAATGCTGCGTATAGAAAATATTAAACAACATAGTTACTTTAATATAGAAACCACCTAACTCATTATTTTTTTTTTTTTTAATAAACTTTTATACACTGACAATGTTGCTTGAACGTTTGTCTACTCAGGGCAAGGTCTGTCTCAAATAGCAAAACTGCCCAGTAAAAAAAAATGGAAGTCATTCTAAAGGAACTACATTTTCATTGCTTCCAAAAAATCGATATTTTTAATTTGCCGATAGTTAGCAGAAAATCAAGTATAAGTTTATTTTACTCATACAAAACCTTGTAATTCCTTTATAGTTTTAGAAATTACTCACCAGAATTTAAAAAAAATCGATTTTTTTAAAGAAACTTATGAACTAATTTTGGTCTAAAATTTTGAAGTTATTTGCTTAAATTTACACGAAAATACTGTTTCGCGTTTAATTTCCTATAAAAAGAAACTAATTGTTAAAATAGGTAACTATTAACCATTTTTCCTAGATGAAAATATTATCAAAGAACACAAAAAAGTACATTTTTCTTAAAATCGCTTCCAATTCGGTGACCAGGCAGCGAAAAAGAGAACTTCTTGCAATGACAACCCTATGTAAAAATCATTACATCGGATCGAAATTTGCACTACTTCCAGATCGCAAACTCTACATTTTCATGACTTTTTTGGAGTGTCTTTTTTTACTGGGTGAATTTGTATTGAAACTAATGTCAGTAAGACTGTGTAATATATAAGAAAAATGTATACACTACATTTATTTCGAAAATGTAATTTTAATAATAAAAAATTATATAAAAATTTTTTTTCGGAATGGTGTGTATTTTTAAATGGACGGTTGCACCAAGTGGGTTAAAATAAAAAAATTCTATAAAGCATCAAAGTATGCACTAAAAGCGTAAATCGTGCTCTAAAAATTCGAATATATGCTAAAAATATGCACGTAAGACTGATATATGCAAAAACATTTTTAAAAGGGGAAAATATGCAAAAATATGCACTAACAAATCGAGGCCAAAATTCATAAAAAGTTCTGAAACGGATAAATATCTTGTCCCCGCATTAATACGTCACACAAGAAAAAAACATGCAATTGCATATTTGCGGTTTCCCTGGTGATAATATATTTTACTCTTGAAAATGTTGCTTCAAACAATGATGAGAATAAATTTAACTCTTAACCCTTGGAAAAATACTTCCTTAGCCTTAAATACTTAAAAAAAACCCCGTCCAAACTACTAGTTATCCACCAAGTGTTTAATTAAACTTTAAATTCTGAGAATAACAAGAACATATAAAATAATAAGCTAATAATCCCATGTAAGCTTTAAAAAAAACCGAAGAGGAAAATAAAATCAAATGATAACAACACAACCAGTGATGACATTTTTATTAGTTCGATACCAAAGATAATCAATATTTAAATAAAAGATTTGCTCGATATCAGACTCTAAACAACAACACAAATACTGGCTGAACACGCAAGAAGCCTAAACTAATTATACAAAAAAATGCAGATGAAGTAATACTTTATGGTCATTAAATAAGTATTACCACCACATGCAACAACAGCAGAAGCTTCTGCAACTACTACCACGTTTGAAAATATCAATAAAGCCACTGTAATTCTCCGAACTATTGTAGTACCGTGTAACCAAAACAAACATATACTAGCATAGAAATTTTAAAAACGATCTATTAGTATAAGATGATATTACAACTTCGTCATCCGTTTAAAGCTTGATGCAACATTTGCATTTGTTTTTCTTTTTGGTTTTTTTTTCTAGGCATAGCTTTTTTTAAAATTTTCTTTTTCATTTTATTATTTTGTTAGTTGCTGGCTGGTGTGGAAGTAAAAGAGTTTACAGAACCGGCATGTTGGTGGTACGAAAATGTACATATTGTCTTATCACAAATAAAAATCTTGACAGCAATAGTGCAACATGAAAAACTACACAGTGTCCAACATGGTAATGCCATTCAATATCCCATCTTTTAAGCGTATCTTTATATTTTATATATGTAAATATTTTATATATAAATGCCCTACATACCTCTAATCAATATATGGTGATCACTGATGAAAGTTGGAAAGACTTTTGAAGGTGACTCCAGTCGATGATCGTGTAATATCTGAAATGTCAATATTAAAAATAAAATTTATAAGCTTTACAGAATTAAATTTATTTATGAAAAATATTTAAAATTATTTGCTATTATTCTAGGGGTGGCATTGCACCCTCCAAGGAATTGCTTATGCCCCCTAGAATTATTTACAATTACCTGTAATTATCTATTTTAATACTACTCATGAAAATCTCCAGTCGTAAAATTTAAGAAAGAAATTTTAAATCTAACCAGCTAAAAAGTAGAAAAAAGTTGCTTTTACATGCAATGAATAATTGCATCAGTTATAATTTTGACTGATATTTATTAAAAAGTGTAAAAAATAAAAAAGTAATTGAATCAATTAATAATTTAATTAAATTTATTGAAAAACGGCTTTAAGGAAATCAAAAGTGGTGTTAATTTTTCTGTGAAAATTATGTGCACAATTTTGATGAACAATTCTTTGGATTTTATATTTTCTACATAAAAAATTATACCCATGTGGGTTTTTAAATGTTTAATTTTTGCTGATTATCTGCCTTTATTGTGCAAACTATTTTCTTTTATGAAGAGTTGGTTAACTTCTCTACATTGATTATTGTACACAACAGGGCTGCAGGGGTAAGCACGTTGACTACCACGCGATGAGTTCCGAGTTCAAATCTTGGCCGGGGAAGCCAATTTAATTCATATAGAAACATTTTTCTGATGTCTATGTTCAACCACACGTAAGTTAAATAATTAATAAAGTACAATTACTACATTAAATTAAATTCATGTCGTTCCAACTTGAATTAACTTTGATTCAACATGATTCTTAATTTTGATTTTAACAGTACGTAAATGTTAAATCAATGTGAAATAAAATTATTTCAAAGGAACCATTTTCTTTGACAATTACTATAAATCATGTTAGATTAACATGAAACACATATGAAGCAAAATCATTGCCGAAAAATATTAGATTAACCTTGTTTAAGTAGATTTTACGTTGAAATTCTTCTGCGTGTAGATATTATTCGTTGCGAATATAATATATAGGGTGTTATGTGTTATGCACCTACCGATGCCTAAACTAGATTACTGTTAAGAAAATATTTTTTTTTAGAGCTGGAGACTTTCGTATAGACAAAAATATTTTCTGTTAGAGCCTCTTGAAAATTTTTGTAGTTAAGTGGTTCGTGTTATTTGACAATTCTTCACACATAACTTTAATGACTGATAAACTTTGGCGAATTATTCATGTTTTTTTTTTTGAGAAACTAGTTCTTTCCACACCAGAAACTCAACTGGTATTGCGGACTTCTTAGGGTCCCTGTAAGAAAATTTCTATCATACAGAAAAATCTATTTTTGTAGCGGTGAAATCCTTGGTCCAAGTCCTTTAAGAGAAAATATTTTGAAAAGTATACAATGACCAGGGAAACTAGAAATATGCTCTAAAAAAGTATTTTATGCGCATTCAATATGCATTAAATCTCTAAAATATGCTCTATAAACTCAAAAGTATGCTCTTAAAAATAAAATAAATTTATTAATTTTTAAATGAAAATAATTAAATATATTTTTAATTAAAAAATTCAACAACATTTCCATATAAAATAACACAAAAATAAAATAACAAAAAAAAATGAACAAAGAATAATTGCCGTACTATAATTTGGGTTTAAAGTGTACGTTAAAATAAAATTGCCATAAAAATTCTGACTAAAGCAAATAATACAAATAAATTTTTTTTGTTGATGCTCCCGTAAAAATTTAACTTCAACTTCAAGAGATCACGATATCAGAATTAAAATTTTGGAACTGTATTTTCGATAAATAAGACAAGCTATAATTTTTATTGCAATAAACAACAAAGTATTGACCTAGATTTGCAAATAAAAATCGATGCCTGCAACGCTTACTCGGGGCATAGTCCGCCACAAATAACAAAACGAAATTTTTATTGACACTAACGTGAGTAATAACTGCGGAACATTGGAAATGTGATTTAGATGGCGAAAAAAAATGTTTACCAACACATAGATAGCTTGTAAGCATATTAAAACAAAAAACTTCTATCTAAATATCAAAATATGCCCTAAAATCGTATATTGAGCACTATGCATATAAGACTGAAATATGCAAAAGCATGCTTTAAAGGGTAAAATATGCAAAAATATGCACTAACAAATCCATGCCAAAATTCAGAAAAAGTTCTGGAACGAATAAATATCTTATTTACGCATTAATATTCCAAACAAAAAAAAACATGCAATAGCATATTTGCGTTTTCCCTGATGACCTTAAAAATTAGACAACCTACCACGCATAATGAATATTATAAAGTTATGTGAATAATTACGAGTGTCTGTAGTATTTATATGTATAACACAGCCTTCTTGTACAGCCCGATCATCTGGGATTTTTTGAGTTATGACAGTTCATAACTTACTGTGTGATATAAAAAAGGAATTTCTGTATATACTATGTATATAAGTGATGGTCGGGCAGAAACAACAGACTTTATATTTTTTTAATAATTTAAAAGGGCGTGGCACTTCCCATATTAAAAAATTCTTATTTTAGAATATTTATGCATTAAATTCAGCGAAGGATTTAAAATTTTGAGCAAAAAACTGTTTTTATAATGTTTTTAAAGAGATAGTATTAAGGAGTGGATACGTGGCGTCTCCCATATGTACATAGGCATTGCTCTCCTAAGAATTGATTTTGCACCCCCAGGAATTATTAAATTTTTCTAAATACCTCATAAAATAGAACAAAATTAATAAGAAATCTCTATGGTTTTTTTTAAATAAGGAAATCTTATTAATTTCATACAGAAAATCTCTTTGAAAAAATCAAGAAGAAATCTTGTAGTTTTTATGAGGTTATCTTATTGATTTTTTCAATAAGAAATTAAAAAAAAATTGCGTCTTTATTATCTGTACTTATGTATTTTCATTTAAATTCGATACCACACACATATGTATGTATGTATGTAGTATATTGTTAGATGTTATTTATTTATACATACATACGAGTAAATACACATTATGTTATATTCTTAACTAACTAACTCACCAAGTATTGAACCCGCAAACTTCTACCTGATAGACAAGCACTCTAACCAATATGCTAACAAGCAGCCTGAATAACCATTGAAATTATTGTGCATACATTCATACAAAAATGAAAAAGATCATGAAAAAAATTGTCTCTATGTCTATTTATAGAAACGAAATAACAAGAAACCTCATAAAATCAAGAAGATTTCCTTATTAAAAAAATCAATAAGATGGTTTACACATAATCATATAGGAACCTACTAAAATCAAGAAGAAAACCTTATTGAAAAAATCAATAAGGCAAACTGATAAAATCAATAAGAAATCGCTATAGTTTACAATTTATAAGAAAACCTAATAGAATCAAGAAGTTATTCTCTATGGATTGTTTTTCTGGTGCCAAAGATAACGGAAATTTAGTAAAAAAAAGTTGTGAATAACAAGATTTCTTGTTGATTTTATGTGGTTTTCTTCTAGACAAAATTAATAAGATTTACCACATAAAAATAATAAGGAATCTCTATGAAGAAATCTTCGCTTCTTTCTGCTGGGATACCCCTTAGCCTAAAAACGTTTCATAGAGAAAATCTTCTTGATTCTATGACGAAGTTTTTTCTCTGTGCACATTTTTTTATATAACGCAGCAAAAATATATATAACTAAAAGTGTATATACTATGTGAGCTACAATTATACCCATGAGTATAAAAATATTCTGAATATTAATCAACTATACAAGGCTAATTTATTTACACTTACAAGTACAGCATGTCCAAACAGCCACACACGCATCCAATCCTATTTCGTTTTATATACATACAAATGTATGTATAAGATGGAGAATGATGAAAATATCCCGAGTGTGATGTGTATTTTTTTTTTGGCCGACTAAATATACATAGCTTAAGTATAAGCATAAGTATGAGAAACAGTCAATGCGTTTGTTACGCATGTGTCTTTTTATTTTTAGTTGTAGCGTATTTTAGTTTTTCGCATAAACGAAGTAGACATGCTTTTGTATGTTGGAATCGGCTAGAATCATAGGTGCTTGAGAGAAAATTGTGAGCGTACGAATTGTTTGCGCTCCAATTGTGATTACACGCAGTTAACTACTAAAATGAAGACTATTTACTTATGTATATTTTTTTATTTGTTATTTTTTGAGTACTCATTGTCATTCTCTGATGTACAGCGGGTTTTAGCTTGTATTTGTTACAGAATAGTTCGACTATGATTAAAACACTTCTCCATGTCATTATAACAATCCAACTCCAAAGAGGCACCTTATATAAAAATACTCGTACATATTGCAATACTGCATATACATACATATATATAGTGGTAGTAGAAAAGTCTTGTATGTATATTGGACCCACTACACACAGTCAACGTCTGTCTCTCTAGTGGAGTTACACATAAGCACGCAAATATTGTGCTGCAATGATTATAAAGAGCATGCTTAACTAAGCGCGATAATAAAGAAGAAAAACAAAAACAAACAAAATAAACTGCAAATGAAACTCTTTGATATGGCCAAGCGTGTATGTACGTGTGAAGAAAATGTTTGCGTGGTTATGTTGGACAAACTTTTATCACGTTATAACGCTTTTAAGATACTCGTACGTTCCAACTGATGCAGTTAGTATAACGAGTACGTACGAACAGCTTCTAGGCAAAAGTGTTTTTTAAGTTTTACTTCTACTATTTTTTGCTAATGGGAAAATCTTGTCAGATCGCTTTGAAAAACAAAGACAGTTAAGACTTATTTGTTTTTTTAACACAAAGTCTAGGATGATATTGGCTTGTGTATGAGATGTCTACCAGTCTCTATGGTATACTATTAGCTGCGGCATATTGTTTTAATAATAAATAATTTTGTCACCATTTATTGGCCATCAATATTCACTCATTCTCGTCCGACAAAGAGACAACACACCACACCGTTGAAAGGAAACACTAATTATGAGTTTTTTTCTAATAAATTGTCCCCATAATTGCAATTAAGCGTTTACCGGCTAAATGTGATTTGATCTTAAATTACTATATTGCGTGTTAATAATCTTCTATTACTGCACACTATGCTTTATAATATTTTATGAACTGTATTTTAGAATTTGAATTTTGTTCAGCATGTCTTTAGTTACTTCAACACACCCCTTTTATAATAAACATTAACGAATAGGAAGGAGTTGTTGCTAGCAAAGCGGAGAGACATTTCTTCTTGTCATTAGAATTTATCTCATCTTAAGATGTATAATTCATCAGAGTCGTCAGTCAGCCAATCAGTCATTCAGTCGGTTAGTTCGGTTTATGTGCTGTGGTTTGTTGAAAAGAGTTGAAATTAGAAAGTAGCCTGAAGAATGACAGCTACTTTTTTTCTGCTGTGGCCGTTGTTAGTTTTTTCAACTACAAAAAAAATATGCGATTTTAATTTAGTTTTAGCCAGACTTTGTTTTATATTCTGCATATAGCAATTAATTTCTGTGATGTTATTCTGTGAAAAACACAAACTGAAGATAGATCTAATAAGCACTTACTGTGCCAACTTAGAGGACGACAGCAACTATGACGTGACTTTTGGCACATTTTCCTTAAGATTTATTATAATTTTAAAGCTATGGAAAAATGAATACAGTGTGCAATAAATGCAAGTAGATATTCTTCTCTTTGCTTGAGATGCGCTAGTTTCTAGTTAACATTTCAATTAAGCTGAAGTTGTGAGAATTCATTTAATGTTTTATTTATTTATGATCAAATATAGGACTCAATTGAAAGCTGTCATGAGTGACATTGACAGCTGGTTGTTAAACAAAGTTATACGGTAAGATCTCAATAAACCTTTATTACAAAAACTTTTCTAATTTTTTATTTTTTTTTTTAAATAATATCTTGATTGCAGATGGCAACCGAACTGCAATAGCGTTGTCCACTGGCAACTTAACTGAAATTAAAATTAGTATTATGTATGGCAACTTTCTCCAGTTAACTAAAAGTTATCGAAAGTACAATTATGACCGATTGCCAACTGTAAGCAAAGCTTAAAAATATAAAATATAAAAGTACTAAAAATTATATTATTAAAGTTTAGATTTTCTATATAAAGCGTGATTTTTTTATAGAGTGACTAGGGTTTGGGATTTCCCGGACTTTTGCACTTCCCGGGAAACGGGAATTAAAAAATCAAGTTCCCGGGAATTCCCGGGATTCCCGGGAAAATCTAATTTTCTAAATTAAATACATTTATTAAATGAAAGTTGGTGAAATTTCGATTGTTTTATTAATGTAAGCATTCTTTTTTTTAATAATTTTTAATTGAATCTAAGCAAATGGGATAAAGTTATTACACAGCAAAAGATCATATAAAAACCAATTGACGACTGTTGCCACAATTAGTAGACAATTTTCTAATAAAACCTGCCTTCATTTTAATAAGAATTTGCCTTGCTTGTTTCACATTCTTTTTGAAAAAGTTCCAGGCGGTTTCTTATCATTAAGTACAAGCAGGTTACAGTACCATACTGCGCTGCGCCGAATTTTGAATAGCCACAGTATGTCTAAGTGTCTTTCATTTTATTTCTCCTAAAATATTTTCTGCAGGGTTTCCATAATAGCGTCTACTTGTAATCAATTTAAGTTTCGTCAACTCAGAGTTCTTACAGCTTAAAATTTTCACTACACACTACTTCGGCGAAAAATCACTTCAAGTTTGCTTAGCATCGAATTATTTACTTTAGGAAACGATTATATCATTGCAATCATTGATACTTATACAATTTATTCCACTTTTTTTAGGAGATATGGTATGACCTCAATTTAATATAATTTTTATGAAATTTCAGACTAGATTTGAATAGCTCACATTTTTATTTTATATTAAAAAAATATGGACATTTTACTTCTTGTTTATCGGAGTCGAAAGAATTCTTTCTTTCTTACAGTTACATTTAAAACAAAAACTCAATTTAAATTTTAAGATAAAAAAATTTCCTTCGAACAAGGTATATGTAAGTGTTTAAACAGACGATGAAAAACGTGTCAACGTTCGTGTAAATTTAGTCATACAATCATTCAAACGAATATTTGTAATATATAAAAAAATAATAAGTTTTTATATTAAAGTAAAATTGGATTATAAATTCTATATATTTATGAAATAACATGCACTTTTAATTTCCCGTTTTCCCGGGAAAATCTCAAAAATTTCCAGGGAATATTAGACAGACATTTCCCGGGATTTCCTGCCGGGGAATTCCCGTTTCCCAAACCCTAAGAGTGACGCAAGTTTAAATCATAATAAAACAACGAAACATAGTTTTAATATCCATGAAACGGACTTTATTGGAAAGAAAATTTTATGAAATTAATGTTTAAATACGATTTCTGCCATGTGGCTGCCACGACGGCTGGGGCATTGAAGGCGCAATCTGGAACACCAATTTTCAACAACCTTCCGCAGCATTTGCGGCCGTATAACTCTTTGAACGTTGATTTCCAGCTGCTCAATTGTTTGTGGTTTATCGAAGTAGATAAGTGACTTAACATAACCCCAAAGAAATCACACGATCTTGGTGGCCAATTAATTGTGCCATTAAGTGAAATTATTTTTATATCAAAAGTAAATCAATTGTAGCTCCCGCTGTGTCGCATGTGGCTCCTTCCTGCTGGAACCACATATCAGCAAGATTAATGCCACGTAATTGAGGTACAAAAAATTTTCGAATCATGTTCCAATACAATTCACCATTGACAGTAACATTCTGACCATCATCGTTTTTGAAAACATATGGGCCAATGACTCCGCCAGCATATAAAGCGCGCCAAATAGTAATTTTTTGTCCATGTAATGGTGTTTTGAAAAAAGCTTGTGGATTCTCCTTACTCCAAATGCGACAATTCTGCTTATTTACGAAAATAAAATTTTTAAATTTTTTAAAATGTCCAAAATTTTAACAATTTGCACGTGTTGCTCTGGTATAAGACGATTCATAATGAAATTTCAAAGCACACTAAGCAAAAAGCAACTATCAGCTGTTAAATGGGTGCTCAAATAAAGCAGTGATGCCAATTAAAAGTTGTGACACTCTAAAAAAACACCCTTTTCAAACCATTTTTTCGTTTTCTAATATTTATGGAAAAAATATATTTTTAAACGAGTTATCGTTGTTTTTCATAGAAATTTGAAACGCTTAGATACGACATTTTTTACAAAGTCTGCCTATAAGTAAAAATTCTTAAAAACTTAATAAAGATGACTAGTTTAATTGAATAACTTTTCGAAGATATGAAGCAAATGCACACAGAAAAATTTCAACTTAAAATCTACGTAAACAAGGTTTATTTAACGTTTTTCGCCAATGATTTTACTTTATATGTGTTCCAGGTGAATCCAACATAATTTACAGTAATCTTTAAAGAAAGCTTTTACTATTGAAATAACTTTATTTCATGTTGCTTTAACATTACCGCACTGTTAAATAAAAAAAAAGAATCATGTTGAATCAAAGTTATTTCAAGTTGGAAAAACGTTAGTTGAGTACGGAAATAACACAAAGAATCATGCTGAATCAAAGTTTTTCAAGTTGAAACAACATGAATTTAATTTAATGCAGTCAAAAAATTGTTTGCATGTATATAATATGCCATGTATATAATATATATGCGCTTACCGCTGCAGCCACAGCAACCTTAAATATTCTTTATATACATATCAGAGAGCTGTATGAGTTGATTCACTTTCGCTCTCCACTCAGTATATGCTTGTGTTTTGTTTCTTAACATCAGTATGTACTAATGATATTGCTCGCAGTGTTGCCTCTCTAACAACTGACTGTCATTAACTCACTCTCTTTTTTTAAGTGTTGTTAGTAAAAATCAATAAAATTCTTACTGTTGTTCGATTGCTTTATTTAGCAATCAAATAACTCACAAAAGCATGTTGACTAGATGAAGTCTTAAGTTAATTAAACATGGCGTATGAATTAATAGTTTTTCTCGTATTAAAACAATTTATAAAATAATATGGGGCTAGATATTTTATTTTATAATATGTATTACATAAAACTATATTTGTCAGAAGGGGTTTTAAGAAGTATTCAAAGCAATCATACTGATTCATTGCTTTAGTGAATTATATGAATAAATAGATATTGTAAGCAGTGGGATGCATTTATTAACAACAGTCTCATTTATATAAATCATGCAATAGCCTCATTCATTATTTTAATGTTAACTGCTAGATCAATATTCATTTTAGAAAATGCGTAATTATGCCGTTTGATTCGGAATCATGCAGATCACTGATACACACCAAATAGAACATGATTATTTAAACTTTAATTCAAAATGATTTAATATGATTTAAAATCAAATCAGAAATCTTAAGGGACAATTTAAATCGTTTATAATTAACGACTATCCTATGCTATGTTTCTGCTAAAATAATTTAACTGCATACTAGACATTTTCGCTTGTTTTTTTTATACGTTTGGTTACTTCTATATGCTTCTCATTTCTGCTTAAACAACTTATCAGTAGACTTTAATCTAAAATCGAATAGTGTTGCTTGTTTTGTAAAGATTTTTATATTTATTATATTTCTATATGCGATTCTCAATAACTTATTAGAAGTCTCTTATGGTTTTTCCTCCATTTTCTGTAAAATATTAGATTACCACATGTTAACAATATTACGCATCCTCTTTTCGTTCCACCTCAAAAATATCCACAAAATCCAAATATATTTTTCAAAAATCATGATTTTATCATAATTTAAAGTAATTGTAATCGAAATGTTTACGACAAGAATTCAGCAAAAGAAATAGTAATATACGATTGCTGCACATTTTTCTAAAGACAGCATGCATCAGCAATGGAAATATGAATCAACACTTTTACAAAGAAAAATGAAGGCAAGCATGTAAACTCATACTAATGTCTATCCAAATATTAATAAAGATATTTGTTGTTTCATTTTTCTAATATTCTTTTTATAAGTATCTAATGTATGTATGTATGTTTGTATGTCTGTTAACCAAAGAAGAATAGTTGAAATGCAGGGAAACAGCCTTCATTTTGAAAAGGACATCTTTATTAATATCATCTGCATAAAGGTTGTAATGATTGGAAAAAATGAAAAAAATGTGAAATGAATAGAAATATAGAAGCGTGCTTAATATTAAAAGGTCCTTATAATGCAAAAAAAAATAAGAAAAAGAGATGAATTTAGCAACAATAGGCATCTGCAGCGAATTAAGTGCTTACGTTTTTACATATTTCATTCAAACTAAGCGAGAAAATTTGGCGAGTTAAAAGTTCCATATACATATGTACATAAGGGCGGGTCGATTTGAAAATCTCACAAATTACAAGAAAAATCGTATACTAGGGATCAAAATAAGGACCTAAAATTTCTTCGAATATGTAAAACTTTGTCCGCTACAACAACAAATACATATATGGCAGTTAAAAATTAATGGGTGTTCTAAGGCGCGCAACGAAAAATTTTGAAATCCTAATGTTATATATGTATATTATAAATAGACACTTGAAATTTTCAAAGTTAGTGTATTTATATGCAGAATACACCAATTTACACTGAAACTCCAAAAAATATAAAATTATTGGCTATTTAATTTCGACAACTTATGTATTTTGGAAACCGTAAGAGGCAAACACTTGACATTTTCGAAAACGCTAAACACAAAAATACTAAAAAAATACTAAAATAAAAATATCGCCAAAAAGAAAAAAATCGTCAAAACTAAAAAAAGCGCCAAAATTAAAAAATCGTAAAAACTAAAATAAATCGCCAAAATTAAAAAAAAATCGCAAAACTAAAACAATCGAAGAACTAAAAATAATTTACCGGGAACCTATTTTTTTTTAATGTCTACATCAGGTAAGATATTCGATTATGTAGGGTAAAGGTCGTATAGCATTACATACATATGTAGTGGCCGTACGGTACCCTTAGTGTGCGAGTCCAAGTCACACTTTACTGAATTTGTTATAATTGTTAAAATGGCACTTGAAAAAAACTTTGTGATATAACAAATGGGCCTGACATTACATCGTTCGTTGCACCGGGATTTGCTTGTAGTCAAATTGCTCTTGCAGAATGTCCAATCACAGCAAAAAATTATACATTGCCATCAGAACTACTTGCCATATAATGACTTACTTTTCTGATTACCAAATTTCATTATTCGCTTACAAATCACATTACCTAAAATTTAAACAAATTATGTACAAGAGAGAATAATTTTTTTAGATTAAATAGATTACGTGAACAAGATGCCAAATAAAAAAAGTAAGTACTTCTCAAGAATCGATTATTTTAGTCTCACGCCTTATTAAAATCATTAAGTTGGTAATCCAGTAAGGAACAGCTTCCACCAAAAATGCTTAATTTCAAACCCGATTACCTTTTTTGAAAATTTTTGCTGGGCAATTTTGAAATTTTTAGCTGGGATGTTACATACAATTTTTGGCACGTAACTTATTGTTGAACCAAGATGTGGTTGGTGTCCATGTCATTACAAAGCGACCGCGTAATAGGCAAACCGCGGTACGTTGTCCTACCAGAATATGCATTAATTATTATCTTTATAATTTCGTGATTGGCATAATACAGTGAAATTCGGGTTTTGACGTATTATTGCGCATAACAAAGAAGTTATGTGATGTCAACAGTTTTCCTTCAATATTTTCCCTTATAACACACTATTTTTTTAATCCTAAAACAGCTGTTTTGCTTTTGAATTACAGAAGTTATTAATCATTTTAAATTACTTTTTCAGACTGAATGAAATGATTTGTATTTTAATAAAATGGGATGCCCCAGTGGCCTAGTAGTAGTAATGTGCTAAGCTTTCAGTGGATTCAATTCCCAGCAAAGACTCTGGCCTGTTTCACTACAACGGGTAAAAGTGTTTGTTACTATTTTCGTCAAAATAAGTTATTATATAACTTCTAATTGTTTTTGTAACATTTCATAACGACCATCCGAGTTTGTTATAACCGAACACCACTGTAATTGATTTAAGTTTCATTATCTTGTTACCTACATGACCTTAAAAAACATATGGAAGGTACGGGCCTCATATACAATGTGCAATAAATCCAATCCTATGTCAGATGCTTTGTAAGTTTTCAAGGGAACGAAAGTAAATGTATTTTTTTTAATTAGACGCGCGAGTATATATTCGGTTTTGTCGCTTGTAGGGTATTATGGTTGCAATTTCCAATTGCCTTAATAGCGAGTACTTAAAAAGCAAATAATCCAGCAGTTCAAGATTAGTTAGTTAAGTTTGCATTCGTATTAAAAACACTCACCCTTTTCAAAAATCATTGAGAATGCAAGATGTTCGCAGTATCGTGGATGTCAATGATAATGATGATGATGATGTTTGCTTTTGAGTATTATTTGTATCTATTGTTCTTATTGTGCCAATTGTGGATTAATTTTTCTGACCGCTTATATAGTACTTTGCCATGTTGTATTACGATTCTTAGATTATCTATAGGTGTGTACATACATCCATACATATATATATATATATATACATACGTATGATTGCACATACATACATAATTTGGGTGCATTTGAAAACAAGAGTTTTTTACATTTATTTATATACAACTTATAACCTTTAATACATGTTTACCTTTTAATAAAAGATCCTTTTCCATCTCGCTCACTTATTCTTTTGTTAGTTACATATGTATTATTTTTGCTGTATTTTTCATTATTGAAAAAAAAATTACTCAAGTATTTACTTCCTTTGCTTTCAGTTTTAATAGTAATAAATACTTTTGCATCATAAAAACATCTTTGTTTAGCTTTCCATCATCATCATCATCTCATCCTCGTTGTGAGCGCAGGATTTAGTTCATAATTCTTTCCTTTTGTTATTTTAGCACCCTCATTTTTTTGATATTACTTTTTTGTTATTTCGAAAATTTTGCAATGATAATTATATCTACTATCGAGCCAATACAAAAATCTTGTTATCTCAACAGTCAACAATATATGTATTTATCAATAGCTTCTATTTTTCATTTTTTTTTTTCGTTTCTATAATCATATTTTGCACAATATTATTAAAACTATTTCTATTTAATCCCCGATGAGCTGTTGAAAACAAAACATGATATGAAAAATGATGTACCTCTATCATTCGTTAGAGTCACTGAAATAATTGCTTAGAAAAATACTCGTATTATGTTTCTTTCTGATTTTTAGTTATAGTTTCTGATGGAGTTCATACATATTTTCTTTGCATTTAAAGATTTAAATGAAAAGAACCACAAATTGTGCAATCTTTTAATTAAATTACAAGTATGCTTTCTATCACTGTTAACATCTAGTATGCGAAACATTCTCAATTCTCGTTTATTTATTTAAAAATTATATGCATACACAGAAAAAAAAAATTGCAGCAATAAACAACTTTAATTGAAAATAAAGCTAAAAATCAACTAAAAATGTAATTAAGTCAATTAAACTTTTTAATTAATTAAATGTTTAAGCAAACGTTTAATTGACTTAAATACATTTTTAATTGATTTTTGGTTTTATTTTCAATTAAAGTTGCTTATTGCAGGATTATTTTTTTCTGTGTATAAACATGTAACTATTTGGATATACGTTCCCAACATAATCTTATTCCAGAGAAAAAAAAATTGTGTTTCGTAGTGAAACAGTAGCAAAAATAAACTATAACAAACAAAAAGTTGCTAAAAGTGGTCACAGAAATTTTAAAAATTTCATTTGATACGAGACACTCAAATTTTTCATTTAAAAAAACAATTTGTTTAAAAACCGACGAAATTCTTCAGAAATTAAGTCCATATTATTCCACATATGAGACATTAATTATAATGCAAATATAGGAATATACAGGGTGGCTCAGAAAGACCAAAGTGGTGTGAATTCCTTATAACTTTTTTATTATAATTTGTTTTTTCTTTTCTTTTCAGTATTTTGTAAAGAAGACTTGGACAATTTATAATAGAGCAGTATACAACTGAACAACGTGCCCAAATCGTTGAAATTTATTTTTCAAATCGACGGTCCATTGTGTTGACTCAGCGTGCATACCGTCGTCAATTTAATGTGCGTGTTGCACCCTCTCACTCAACAATAAACCATCTGGTTGCAAATTTTCGACAACAAGGAGCAGTAAGGAACCTTCCTGGTTCCGGCAGACTACGAACTGTCCACACGCTTGGCAATATTCAAGTGGTACAGGAGAGTATTCGGGAGGATCCAGAAACATCAACCAGGAGACGTTCGACACAACTTGGCCTCTCAAGAGGGTCGCTGCTGCGAATTTTGCATACCATAAGAATGTTTCCATACAAAATTCAACTTGTCCAAGAATTGAAACCGACAGATTACCAGCAACGACTTGACTATGCAATTTATTTCCAGCAAAAAGCACAAGAGAATCCTAATTTTATTCATAACTTAGTTATGAGTGACGAGGCCCATTTCCAATTAAATGGGTTCGTTAACAAGCAAAACTGTAGAATATGGGCTACGGAAAACCCGAGAGCACTTCATCAACGACAATTACATCCAGTTAAGTGTACTGTTTGGTGCGGTGTTTCTTCAGAAAGGATCATTGGCCCATATTTTTTTGAAAATGAACGAGGTGTCGCCATTTCCATCAATGGTGATCGATATCGGGCCATGTTGGAAAATTTTGTAAGGCCAGCCGTGGAAAACCATCCGCAAATATGGTTCTAACAGGATGGAGCCACAGCGCACACTGCGAGGGCCACAATGGCTCTTTTATGCGACATCTTTGGTGAAAGAATAATTTCGCGTAAAACCAATTTTAATTGGCCTCCGCGTTCCCCGCATTTAACCGCTCCAGACTGTTTCCTTTGGGGTTATTTAAAAGGGAAATTTTATGTTAATAAGCCTAGGACTATTGAGGAATTAAAAACCAATATTCGAGACGAAATTAACAACATAACACCGGAAGTTTTGCGAAAGGTCATGGAAAATGTATTTGAAATCTAAACTAATCTAAAAATATTCCCTATAAATTTACTGTATTTAAAAACAAAAAATTAAGGAAATATGTCTTAAATAAAAAGTTATAATGAATTCACACCACTTCGGTCTTTCTGGGCCACCCTGCAGCATTTAAAATATAAAAACTATGATTCATTGTTTTGGAGTTCTTTATTCTTAAAGTAATGTTTATTATAAAAGTCTGCAGTAGAATCTTTTAAAATTTAGTATATTAACATGACTTGTAACTTTTTACAGACCTTCAAAACATTTTATAACACTTTTAAAATCCTTCCACACTCTCACTAAAGCACCATTTAATTCTTTACCTTAAAGTTTCATCACACAACAGTATGCAGAAGGTAGGTAGTGCTTAATATTTGAGGAAAAGTTAAATTAAACTATCAACTAATTTGCATATCAACGACAAAAGAAAAATGCCACAGAAGGGGTGGTGCAAAAACAATACGGCCATTAAAATCAAAGCCTTTTGATTTACACACAACAGCACAACATATAAAAAGGGGTTGTTTAGTACAATAAGATTTATACGTACAGTAAGGGACAAAATTGTTCACAGAAAAAAGGAAAATATATTCTATACAAAAAATTTTTGTTCATAATACATCTGTCAACTCTTAAAATTGTACATATTGAGTGCCATGTTGTTTAATATTGAATGACATATCTGTTTCGGAGATACCGTTATGTTTCTATTTATTATAAAGTGAAAAAAGAAAATACGTGTGTGAACATTCCCTTATAAATAAGGTATACATAAAATTAGTAACTTTTTAATTACTCTTAATTGATTTTCTGTGGATTTGGTCTTAAGTAAATAAAATATGTCTAAAATTGTTTTTAAACTAAATCTTAAATAATAGTCTATTTAGATTTAAAATTTTTATAATGCCAATCCCTGTGAAAGCTTCTTTGAAGAAAAATATTGTCAAAGATTTAACTGAAGGGTTCACATATCATACAACTGCCCAAAATTATAAAATTTTAATTGGATTAGTAAATAAAATAGAAAAATAAAGTGATTTCAATATCTTAAGCAACAAAGCAGGTCGCCCAAAGAAACTTTCACCTGCTGGTATCTGCGTAGCTAAGCGAATGATCACAACAGGAGCGGTTAATACAGCTGTTGAGGCAAAAAAAAATCTTCAAGAAGAGTATTATATAGATGTTAGCGCTAAAAAAGTTCGGAGGAATTTACGAGCACGTGGATTCGTTTCTGGAACCAAGGCTAAAAACCATTTTTAAGTGAAAAAAATCGAAAAAAAGATTAGCCTTTGCAAAAAATATGAAAATTTTACTGTAGAAGACTGGAAACCCGTTACGTGGTCAGATGAGTTCAAAATCAACAAAATAGGATCAGACGGACGGCAGTGGACATGGGTAGATAAAAGTGTTGGTGTTAAAAAGCGCAACATATGCAGCACATTAAAAATTTGAGGTGGTTCAATGATATCTTGGGGTTGTTTTCGTGGTAATGAGCTTGAAATTCTTCGACGAATAAAAGGTAAAACTTGTGCTACTGACTATACAACCATTCCGAAAGATTCATATCTCCCAAGTCTGGATATATTTGGTTTGGGACCTGGTCAGAGCGACATCTTTATGCAAGATAACGACCCTAAGCACACGGCTAAAATTAGTAAGGAGTGGCTTGTTAGCAATGGGATTAAGACTTTAGATTGGCCTCCTCAATCGCTTGATTTGAACACGATTGAACACCTGTGGTCAATATAAAAGAGGAGAATATTTTCTAAAAAAGAACCACCTAGTACTTTGGATGAGCTTTGTGATTACGCCATTGAAGCTTGGGAAGATATTGTTAAAGCTGTTCTTACAAATCTTGTGGAAAGTATGCCCAGAAGGATAAACACTGTTGAAGCCGCTCGTAGTAAACATACAAAGTATTAACAGCTAAATTAGTATGTTGCTTCTACGAGAGTCATAATTGTTCACACCTACACTCCAAAAAAAATTTTTTTTTTATTTTTTATGAAATAAAATATTTTCAAGTTAAAGTGTTTTCTATCATATCATTGCCTATGAATTACAAAAAGTATATAATATTCAAATAAAATAATATCTACAATAATATAATTCAACATATTCTTAATAACTACTATTCTGTGAACAATTTTGTCCCTTACTGTATATACGAGTAGTAGAGGCCTTATATGTAGTATAAGGACTCAAATGTGGCCATGTGTGTTTATGTGTATGAGTAATCATTTTAATAGTTGATAATAATGGGTATCATAATCATAACATCTATGCAAACATAAATTTTACATGTTTGTGTGTGTGTGTGTGTGTGTGCACTAGCCCTTATGGAAACTATAGTAAAACCTACCCTAAGGACTTTTTTGTTGAAAGGAAGGAAGGAAGGAGGATAACACACATACCAGTATACATATATAGAGAAAAAAAAATATGCGTATATACATGTATATAGTTATGTATATATGTAATTATACTATATAAATTTTGGTAGATCAGAAGTCGTTGTTAATGGTTACCTTAATATGTAGAAATGTAAAATAAAGTGTGAGTAGGCAAAAGTTAGCCAGAGCTTTATTTAAATATATATTGCAAGCGCACATTTGTGTGTATATATTTTTATATAATACATATATATAATATTATGTAAATCTGGAAAAATGTCATATAACAAAAATACCTTGTGGTTGAAATATGATATGGCAGGTTTTGTTAAGACTTGCTTTTTTAATTAATTTAAAAATGAGGGGTGCTAGTAACTAAAAAAACATGAATGGAGATGGTAATTAAAAAAAATATTTGTAACTTGAACTTTGTCTAGCAACTAAATTGGTTGGTGTGGTTGGTTACATAATGAAAATATGGAAAAGCATAATTATTTATTTATCAAGTTATACAGCGACGACCTTTTCAATGGCCCAATTCATTTTACGAGAAGCCTTTACTTGCAACACCAGAACAAGAGGCTGTTTTCTCTAAAACGGTAAGAGCTACGTAACTGAAATTTGCACAAAATATTTAAAATGTTGGCCGCTTCAACAGCAACAGTTACAATGACAATTAAAGGGTGTTCTAAAGAGAGCAACGAAAAATGCTGTAATCCTAATGTAATACATATATAGAATACATACAGACTCTTGAAATTCGCTAAGTTAGTAACACTGAAATTTAAGAAATTTAAATTAAAGGGTATTCTATCAGTAAATGTAATTTTTAATATGTAATTTTGACAACTTGCTGTATATTGGAAACCGTAAGAGGCAAACTCTTGAAATTTTCAAAAACTCTAAAACTAAGAAATCCCAAAATAAATAAATTGCCAGAAACTGAAAAAAATCCCCAAAACGAAAAAAACACCAAAATTTAAAAAAAAACTCACAATCTAAATAAGAAGACATGTGTCTTAGGTCACCCGTTTATAGCTATGCGGCTTAGCTACTAAAAAAACAAACTTATTAATGTATTGTTTAATCGTATTGCTTGTGGCCGGTGGTGGCAGTTAGCCGGTTTTTGTTAGAAATTGTTAAATATCAATCTAAAAAGTGAGAATATAAATTATTATGTACCATAAAGAAGCAATTGCAATCATTTTGTCTGCTTATATATTTTATTATATATTTTTTCTTTAAAATCAAGCGTGTGCAGTGTTGCCCATAGAAAGAATTCTCTTACAATGACGCCATTGTCAGATCCATAAACTGTGCACATCCGACAATATTAAAATGTCTGACACCTTCTAGTATTGCAATGGACTGACAATGCTTTTTCTAGGAACGATGTCAGACAAAAATTGCCAGTTCACATAGTTGTAAGAAATTTTTAGCACATTTCACTAACAATATTGTAAGATCTGACAACCGTCTGTACATAGCTTAAGGATCGGGCAATGTCTACCAACATTGGGCATTTTGTAAATTTTGTTAATTTAAAATATGTAGCTATTCGCAGACGATTAATTGCTACAAATTTAGACGAAGTAGGCTGATATCTTATTCACTAGCATAAGCACTAATGCACATCAGAAAATCTATGTTACTGACATTTATGGGTTTGACTAGCAATCGAACTCGGACTCTCAAACGCAATATATCGAGAATTATTTCTTTAAATTTTGCAGGGACTTCTTTAATGTTTTTTCGACTCCATTTCATTGTTAGGCCGGTTTTACATCAGAGTGTCATGTGCCCAAAAAAGCGTAACCACTAATTAGTAATGAATAACTGTTTGATTAAAACATGAATTTATTGATTTAAACAGTTTCCAATCATATTGGATTCCATCAAATTGTCTATTAGTTACGAGCATAGCTGTTAAGTAATGATTACTAATCGTAATGATTACTAATTTGATTAATTTTTTTTTAAGTGAAGTAATGATTAAATTACGATTATATTCAGTTTCGCACGATTATTAATTGATTACGATTACTAATAATGGAAAAATAATCTGAATTACTTAAAATTACTAAAAATAATGAAAAAGGAGCAAAAGTAATCAAAAAATAATTCGATTACTTCTAAGGATTACTTTTGATTCTGTTTGATTATTTATTAAGAATCAAGAGTTGTCTTTGAAAGTACTCGGATTACTTTTTGATTACTTTTGATTTTCTTTGATTATTTTTAGTAATTTTAAGTAATTCAGATTACTTTTCGATTATTGGTAATCGTAATCAAGTATTTATCAGCAATTATTTTAAAGGCAATTATATAATCATTACAATTCTTTTTAAAATGTAATCTAATTGATTACTAATCGTAATCGAAATTTAACAGCTCTGGTTACGAGTATGTATGAAACTCTTTAACTTAATAATTACGTGTCTGAATCAAACAGTTTTTCATTAGTAATTAGTGGTCACGTTTTTTGGGCACATGGTATACAGATCTAAACTCGGCCTTAGTTACACTATTGGCAGTTCTTTGTGCTTTATTTCACTTAGCTGCTTTTCAAGACTGCCTTTCTATCGCTAATTTTCCCCGCTCTTAAGTAAAGTTATTAATTTCATTCTTATCACGTTACAACGACAATGACTTCATTCGAATTGCAAATATGTTTTCTGAACGTTCCATTTCTTAAGGATATTGTTCTTTCTGATTTGAGATGCTGTTTTCTTTTTTATTTTTTTTCCTGCGGTGGAGAAGCAATAAATAACTGCAAACACACACGCACACATACACATTATAAATAATTTTTACGTTCATTAAACAGTTTGTGTTTGTGTTTCCTTAAACCCTGTCTATCACTGTGTCTACAAAAACTTTTTGTTTTCACTCGTCCTTTTTGCGGAGTGTTGGCATCGTCGTTGCTGTTTTTAGAGTGTTAAAGTGTTGCCATATGCGAAGCTTTTTAGTCATCGATAAGTTTGTAAAACTTCTTTTTAGAAACCGGCTTTTTCGGACTTGTTTTACTAGTAGATTTTGTAAAAGCATCCGAATTTAGATGAAAAAAAAATTGGAAATGGACGATTCAAAATTTTTGGATTTGTTTGTTTCGTTCGTTTTGCTTTCACAAGACATTTAACTAGTGAACCGAATACGAGTTTTTTTGCCAAAAGTGAAAAATAAAAAATCTAAAAGTTTAAAATCGCCCATTTAAAAATAGCTTTCTTCTAAGTTCGGATGCTAGAACACATACTATTAATTTCTATTTTGTAAATTTTAACTTTAACAGATGTAGCATGTGTTTTAGCATCCCATCTCATAAGAAAACCTGTGAAAACAATATGGAAGCCAGATCATTGACGAATGATTTATTTTTCCGATTGACAAATTTCACTACTGGCTTACAAATCACATTACATAAAATTTAAAAAAATTATGATTAGATTTAATAGATTACGTAAACATGTTAAGAAATAAAACTTGAAGTACTTCTCAAGAAACGATTATTTTAGTCTCACGCCTTGTTAAACTCATTAAGTTGGTAAACCAGTAGGAAAGAGCTTCCACCAAAAATGCGTAATTCCAAATCCGATTACTTTTTTTGCAATTTTTTGCTGGGAAATTGAATACTTCTCGCGTTAATTTCTGGAAACTCTGCATATGTAAATAATTTATATTTGTTAGTTTTTTTTTACGAAATGAAATATAAAAAAAAATATTTTTAATAAAAAACCCCGGCAACACTGGCGGCGCTTCTGAACTTCGAACTCTTTATAAAGTATGCTGCAACTCAGTGTAGATATTTTTGGTATTATTGTTTGTCTAAGGGTGGCAAAAGGGTGAAGAACATTTAAATAATTTCCTTCTGTTCGCAAGAATTTCTATCATAAATATTTTTTAATACACACATACATATTTTTTTTTTATTAATTTGCTCATCGTTCATAAAAGTGAAAGCTCTCCTGTTCAGTTGCAGTGCTGTATACATAAAATCAATATTTAAATTTTTGTTAAGCTGCATGCTTTAAGATTTTGCCATAATATTGAAAAAAAAAATTTATTTCTTATAAGTTTTAAGAGATTTAAAAATAAGCACAAAATAACTAAAATTCTAAAATACAAACAAAATCTAAGAAAGTCAAAATGGGAAAAAATTAGTCAATATAAATCGCAAATTTCGTTATGACTTCGAGTATAGTCGAAAAACCTGATCCAACGAATTTTCTTTTCATATTATCCGGGGCATTCAAGGAAAAATGTTGCTATTGTGAATTTCACTTACTGTGATTATGCAAAATATTGTATCAGCTGAGACTGAATGTAAAATCGGAAAACTATATGGCCAAAAAAATTATAAACAATTATAAAAATATAATAAGTGGATCACTTTAGCTCCATGAAAAATCGTTCAAACAAAATCGCTTAAAACTAAAAATTAAAAATCGGCCAAAATTGCAAAACGAAAAATCACAAAAAAAAATTAAAAATCACCAAAAAAATTAAATTTAGCGAAAAATTAATTTATACCTTTTAGCAAAAATGGGAAAGGGAATATTTATGTTTGTCATTCCTTGTGTAATTTCCACAATATTAATAAGCGACCCATAGAGTCTATATATTCTGGGTCCTTATATAAAACTATTTTTTTTTTTAAATAAGCTATTTTATATTTCATTAAGAATAAAATCAGTATTAAAAATCAAAAAAATTATTCCAGGGTTGGAAAGTTTTAACTTTTTTTAGTATATAAAAGTAACATAATAAAATTAATTTAAAAAGCGGGAACGAAATGCATATAGACAATTGCTTAACCATAAAACAAGCTTAATTTTCAAATTAAATAAATAAATACTTACTTCATATTTCACGATGTCGAATGAGTTCTTTCTTTCGTACAAATACACTTAAAACAAAAACAAATTTTAAAATTTTGTTTTTGTTTCAAATGTATTTCTACGAAAGAAAGAACTCACTCGACATTGTGAAATAGGCACTTAATGTCAAATAAATATACTTCGGTATTTCATGTATAAAAAAAATAACCAAAAATATTTTTTTTTAGTTAAACATATTTCATCTTTTAGGAAGATCTTTGCTCAAGATTTTTTTATATTTGTTCACTTTTTATATGGCTATATATCTTAAGTATAAGTGAAGGTTTGTGTCAGCTCAGTGATGTTTTAAGTCGATGGTTTTTCATTGACAGGGTGTATAAGATTCGGCGTAGCCGAATATAGATCTTACTTGTTTCAGCTTTATATTGAATAAAATAAAACTTACAGAAAAGCATAAATGGTATTCGTTTCTTACTGAATTGCAATAAAAGTATGAATAAAAGGTAATATTTTCCATCGGCCAAGAATTATAGTACAACAAAAAACTTTTAAACATATAATTAACTAATGATCATTTATCGAAAGTCGGAAATATAAAACGTAAGAACAACTTTATAAAGAAGAAAATCTTTATTAGGCTGCGCCGTATCGGAAAACACTATGGTGGAGACAATCCTTAAGGTCGAAGGTCGGCTATGCATAAATCTTTACTAAGCGAAGCCGCTTTTCGATATACCGGGAGGCAAAAACCCTCAAGCCTGGCACAAAAAGGGGCATTGGGAAAATTTTTGTGTGTGTATATACTTTGATACATAATAAGGATTTTTCATTACGACTGAATTATTTAGTTTCCGTATTTAAAACTATGAAAAATAAAAATTTTACTATGAAAAATAAAACATTTTTATATGAAACAGAAATACTGCTTGTTTTTTTCACAAAAAATTAATAAGTTCATAATACTTGTACTATTTAATAAACTTTTTGTATTTAAATATTTAGAATAAGATGACTCATAAGATACTAGTGATGCTATTTGCATAAAATAAAAAAAACAATTATTATTCTGTCGTTTATAGCTTCCGTCAAAGTATTTCAATGATGCATTAAGCTCTTATTAACATTTCTCTAAACGCTTACAAATCAGTCATTTAAACAATTTAACATTCTACTTCAAACAGCTATCAATATAATTTTATTGTACAACATTCATGTGTCAATCTCAATTCATGGCAAGGTACTCGTATACAACAAAATGTGGTCGGTAATAAGAGATAACTATAATGTTGACATTCGCCCCTTATTCCAGTTTGTCGATATCGACGTCACTTTAACACAATATCAAAAATTGGGGCTTGTGTACCCGTTGTCGAAAACAACTAACTCCTGTTGGTAGGTTTATGCTATTTTCTACACCTTAGGGAACGGAAATAGATTGTCAGTAGTACAAAATTGTTCTCGAGAGCGAGTAAACAAACCCCAACTTTTTGGTATTGTGTTAAAGTGACGTCGATGTCGACAACTGGAATAAGGCGATTTTCAAGGCCACGGTCATCATCAGACGTTTGACGATGGTTTAAGCAATTGCAAGAGTGAGAACTTCTAATGAATCTTGTTGATGGAATTAAAAAGAAGTGAAAACTGGTTGCCAGCCTTTAGTTGACAGATTGCTTAGATAGAAAACTAATTTTTAAATTAATTACTTTGTCTTTCTGTTAGATAAAATTATAATGAAAGCTAACTGAAGTAAAATAAAATATAATAAATTTTTGCGGAAATTATTCTCATGTACTTAATGGTAGAATAATTCTTTGTGTACACACATACAGGCTTATGTATAAGATAAAACTTTATGTCAGTTAGCATAGGTGGCAAAATTGAACATTTATTTAAAGTCGTGTAGTTGTGTAGCCTGCTGTGCTCAATGTGTTTCATGCAAATTTTATACTGCAAAATTATTTTAGTTTATATGAGTTCATATCTTAACTGGCAGCAGTAAGATTTTAAATAAATATATTCATACTTATATATTAAACATTACAAGCACTTCCTATAAGATTTAGAATAACTGTTTACTTAAAAAAAAATTTCGAGGTAGATAGATACACATTCAAGCACACGCTTGTATGTATTTATATGTAAATAAAAGTTTAGTTTAATCACTGTTTAATCCAACAATAAAAAAATCAGTCAATTATAACAATTTCATATAAAACCCAGTTACATGCAAAATAAAAAATCATCGCAAAACTAATCTTCAATTCAAAATGTTCGCAACAAACGCTCGCTGCATTCTACTGACAACGTTAAATATATTTTTATTATCGCTTAATAACTGCTTTGAACTGCGTAAGTTTTTAATTTGACAAACATAAACCAAAAAAAAAATTAAATAAATATTTGCTGTTTATTTTTAGCTTTTCTAAAAGCTTGCACAATTGACGATGAAAAATGTCACATAAAACAAGTTGACAAATTCTTTGAAATGTATGGCAATGGCATCCAGGAAATAGATGTGCCTCCTTTAGATCCCATGCATTTGGGTAATATTACTATTAATGGTAATTCCAATGAAAATTTCAATCTACAACTATTTATGGAAAACGTAGATTTATATAAATTTCCCATTGTCAAATGTTTAAGTGTTAAGGGATTTTCGGCAGACCCAACCAATCAGGTGCGTGTGGTTTTGAAAATGATTTCACCTCAACTGATACTTAAAACTCATTGCTGGGTAAAAGGAAAACTTTTGCTTTTCACGGTGGCCGGCGAAACGGATTTGAAAATTAATATCAAAAATGTGACCACAACCATGAGGACAAAAGCTACGCCATACCTAAAAGATGGCCGCACTTATTACAAGGTGGATGAAATGAAACCCACATTGGAAATTGGCAGGTATTTGGCAAGAGTTTTAAATTAAATGTTTTGAATTGATTTTTTTTTTTATATAATAAAATAACAAGCCTTTCGACTTCGTTGACCAATTCTACGTTGTTCAATGGAGAGGAAATATTTATGGCAACCTTTGCCGATACCATCAATGGAAATTGGGAAGTTTTACGTGACGAAATCGAGCCTCATCTGAATAAGGCGTTTGCCGGGGTAGCAATCGATGCCTTGAATAAGATTTTGGCCACCATGCCACACGATAAGCTCTTCAAGAACTCGGATTAGAAGCAAAATAATTCCGATAATTGTAGTAAATCATTGCAATAAGTGAAAGTGAAAATGTGTTAAAAAACCAAAGATAAAGTACATTTTATTTCGATGCATAAAATAAATAAAAAATAATATGGGAATATAAATCGCACTTGTTCCTCTAAAAATGATCAACTCAAAATTTACAAATTCCTTAGTAGAGGCAAAACAAAATTGTTTTTTAATATGATTCTATGTACAACGAAATAATTTTGCTTCATAAGTCCAATGAAATAATTTCATTAAAATTTTTTCACAAATCTAATGATAATTTCACAAATCCAATGAAAATTTCATGAATATTGTGAAAGAACTTCATTAAAATTGCTTGGTTGGTATTCTGATTTCGTAAGAATATTTTATTAGATTTATGACAATTTTTATAACTATTAAGAAACCTCTTTATATTTAAGTTATTTCATTATTTTCACGAAATTATTTTATTGTTTCGATGAAGTTACAGCACTGTATTAATTACACTGTTAAATAAATTTGATGAAGTTTTCAATAAAATAATTTTGACGAAACTGGTTTCATTAATCCAACGAAGTGTGATGTTGGTTGAATTTTAATGAATTTTTCATTAGATTAATGTCGAAATTCATAGAATTTAGGCCGAAAATTCTTTCAGTGTATGTACATCACAAAAGGGAATGCAACTACAATATATCGGGATATAATGACGATATAATGATTAATTATACATCATTTTTGTTGTTTGAGCGATATATACATATTTCTTTTTTGGCGAAAGAGTAGAGAAAATGTCTTTTAAGATTTAAAGGCAAATTTTGTAAATAGAAACGTTTTTTTCGTTTTGAAATTTGTATGGAAAAAATATTTTTTGAAACGAATTTTCGTTATTTTTCATACAAATTTGAAACGTTTAGAAACGAAATTTTTTACAAAATATGCCTATTAATTACTTGCTTTACAATAAATTAGTGCATTTACTGCTGAAAAAATGTTATTGTTGTTTTGATTTTCAAAAGAATTATTTATATCACAGTGCAACAAGAAAAACCAGCCTCAACAATTCCAATGCGAAATGAAAGTAAACCAGTAATTAAACAGAACTGCCAAAGGGTTTTGAAAAGTTAGCCTCTTGAATTTTGGCCATTTTTGGCATAATTTTGCACTACTCGTATTGTTGAGGCTGGTTTTTCTTGTTGTACTCGTATAAGTGAAAATTAAATAACAAAAATTAAAAATTTAAAACCCCCGAATTTACGAATTTATCTAGAAAAGATGTTATATCTTCTAAACGGCTGGACCATTTTCCTTAAACCATAGCTAAGAACCTTCTCGATCAAGTCACCTTTTAAACAGAAAGAAACTAAATCAAAATCGATCCAGGCGTTTGGTCTATACGTGGACTCGTACTGTGTGTCTGTATCCACAGATCCACAGACACACACTACAAGCTTATAACACCCCTTTCTTTGGTCGGGGGTTAAAAAAAAGTATAAATATATAAATGTATTTATGTAAAAATATTTAATAAGTACGCACCATTACTTATTGTTGCATTGAATTCAATGTGAAAATATATATTTTTCCTTTATTTCAACACATGGTGGGCGGTATAGGCGTGGTCAAATATAAAAAAATTATAAATTTTTAGATTAAACTGCACTACATGACATTCATTGTGTTTTTCGGAAAAATTTAAAACTATTTTAGATCAAATTAATCTGAAATTGTTTATTGAATGGTCCAGGCAATAGTGAAATATATCATGGAAAATTTTTATAAATAATTCCTGAAAGTTAGTGAAAATTAAAACTTCCCGTATTTAATGGGTTAATAAACATTAAGTCCTCAGTTCTGGTTTCTTTACCTAATCCAGCTAATCGTTGTTTATTGTTTACACAGATGAAATCTCGTTTTAATATTTTTGCTATTTATTTTCCATTTAAACTTAAACAAAACCAACAACATCATTTGTTGATACACTACATCCAGGTGCTGGAGCACTGGCACACAAAGCTAGATAAGTAAATATCAAAGTCCTTACAGCTTCCATCAACATCAAAAAGATTTCAAACCATCAGCAGAGTTCTTCACAAATAGCAACACCCAATATTTTTGAAATTAACGTCCGTAATAACGGCAAAATAAATTAGAAAAATATATACACTATATGCATAAAACATTGGATATGAGATTTAGATGGCAAAAAAAATTTACAAACAGCTCAGATGACTTGTGAGCATATTAAAACAAACAAAAAATCAATTAAGTATCAAAATATGCCCGAAAAGCGGCAAATATGCCCTAAAAATCTAAAAGATGCTTAAAATATGCATGTAAGACTGAAATATGCAAAAACATGCTTTAAAGGATAAAATATGGAAAAATATGCACTAACAAATCAAAACCAAAATTCATAAAAAGCTCTGCAACGGGTAAATTTCCGCATCAATACGTCAGACAACAAAGAAATGCAGTAACATGCAGTAATAACCCTTCCAAAGCCAGTTAAGAATGCAAGGACTCTAAAAGATAACAGTCTTGCATTCGAAAATCCTTTAATATGAAAGATCACTTACATATAATAGACATTAAACAAACAGAAACCAAAAAATCCTAACTCATGCAAAACGATTATAGAGAATACAAAAAAAAAATTCAAAATTAAAACAAAGTAAAAAATACTCCCATCATAAATAATTCTCAAAGCCACATATTAAAAGGCGTTGACAGCCTGGACAAATCCAAATGACAAAGAGTACAAAGAAATTCCAATCCACACATCCTGCACTTGTCGTAAGTGTGAGAGAGTCTCAAACCAAACAGAATACAGGCTTATATTTAAGATAAGACTTAAAATAAAACAAAATTCCGAAACAAAAGGATAAGCATAATAAATAAAAGGACAACAATGTGACATGCGACTAATTAGATAACAATAAAATATGAAAAAGAAACAATTACAAAAAATGCCATAAATACCACAGGACACACATAATATTGACAGGAGGAAAAATAATGGCATAAAAATTGAATAAAACAGGAAAAAAAGAGCATTTATACACCTACAAACAGAATACTTTAATGCATTTTGACAACAAGCACAGCAAGTGAGTGCAAAACCACACAATTGATAATTGAATAATGACACAAAAAGAAAAGGTGGGAAGGAAAAATAGGACTGCATGAGGTTTTTTTTAGAATACAAAAATTTTTTTTTTCAGGGGAATTTTATGAAATCAGTATGGGGTGTTAGCTGGCTTAATGGAGGAGGATTTCATACCTTTATGTTACAGCAAGGTATACGTTGCATAAAAATCAAGGAAAAGTTACACACTCATATATAAAAATTTATTCTGTTGCTATTTTTGTGCAGCAACTCCCACTGTTTTTATAGCAACCAAGTAATTAGTATTGTGTAACATAAACATCCGCTTTTATTTTCTAATTGCTGTTATTGCATGATGACAATTTAGATGACATAGTTTGTGTCAGTATTTTATATATCTTTATATATAGTATGTATATAATTATATATAATTCTACTGTACGTGTTTATGTCACTGAACTGCTCCTAAACGGCTGGTCCGACTTTAATGAATTTTTTTGTATGCACTTGGGTGGCGCCTTGGATGGTTTAGATTTACAAATCAGCCCGGCAGATGGTGCTGCAGTCGGTATATATGATATTTATCTATACTGCAACTAAACGGCTGGATCGACTGGAATGAATTTTTGTGTATGCATTCCAGTGGGTGAGTAAGACATAAGTTTGCACATATGATGCAGAGCAGCGAACACACCCTTATTAACGTAGAAATCGCTAATAATAAGGTTGATTTAAATTATTTATATTATTTTGTTTGACGGCTATATATTTGATCGTCTCCAACTCCGCTCGACGAAAAAATTTCATTTGCTTTGCAACGACATAAAGAAGTACGCAGATGAAACAAAATTTAGTTTGCATTGTTGTTTGTAAAAGACCAAACGATCTAAAGTCTACAAGATAGTCGCACAGAAGAAGAAAAATTAGAGTAGGAGTTAGAAAAATTATCATTTAACTTTGTAAAATATTTTTTAGTGTTTTTATTAAACTGTTCCTTTTTTTATACCCAGATTTCATCCGACTAAGACATACTTGCAACCGCACACGACGAACACAAAATAAGAATTGTGATTGACGATTTTATTTGAATGGCTATGAAAAAGCGTCCATTACACTATACTGATAAGCATTCACAAATTGACGCTTTTATTTTATCATCTCCAGAGCCCATTAAACATCAATAATTGACAATAGTAGTCATACATACTACAAACATATCAGAAAAATCTTTTATTCGATTAACTATATACATAGTTTAATCATTATTTTTCGAACTGTATTTGTTTCTATATTCTTATGAATTGAACAGGATAATGTTCGTATCGCCTTTTAAGCCAAATTACATGTGATAATTATTAATGAACAAATAACATCAAAGTTAGTTGTAAATATTCTGACAACAACACATAGTTGAACGGATCAGCCAGCCGTTTTCGTTTCGTTTTTACATCAACTGACATCACACACAGTGGACCAAAACACAGAAGAACGCTGATGAGGAAGATTTAGTGGCCTTCGAAAACGGGTTGCTGTTCCGTTCAACTATGTGTTGTTGTCAGAATATTTACAACTAACTTTGATATTATTTGTTCATTAATAATTATCACATGTAATTTGGCTTAAAAAGCGATACGAACATTAGCCTGTTCAATTCAAAAGATTTTTTGTGAACTTTTATTCGAAGAATGTAGAACTCTAGCAACGATCAACTCTAACGATCTGAACAAATAACCTATTGTTCTCTTAAACAAAAGAAATGTTTTGCACGCTTCATTAGTTGTTACAACTCATCGATTGCAAATATCAATGTTACATAAAGAAATGTGATTATATGGATGAAAAATTATGCTTATCAATTATAATATTACAATATTTAATAAATCTACAAACCATCTTACTGATAAAATAGATAATGTTACAGCAATAACAAGAAAAAAGCTGCTTTCCCAGGATTTATTAACTAGTCTTTGTGTGGTCTATAAATCTCTGTTTAGTCCATTTGTGTCAGCTGCTTAAGATGGTAAAATAAAAATAAAACAAAATTTTTTTTAATCTACCTGCTGGATGTGCAGGCGGATGATGCGGACGGAACAAAACTAAATTATACATGAAGAAGCGGCAAATATAATTTAAATTTTTTAACAACTTAAGCGATGACCTCGCTTTATAGTAATTTGTATTACCAAAATAATGTCCTTTTTGCCAAAGACAAAACATTTTGTCGCCCGAAAATTTTATTATTTTATAATTTGCTCTAATTATTTTCTTCGTCCTTTGAAATAATCCTTTTGCATGGAATTTGTTTACTTTAGTACATTTGAGTACACCTTTTTATGGTCAGGAAATTGCAATTTACTCTAGTTCTTCAGAGGCCATGAACATATTTTATGGCTTTTAGCAACTCGTAATATTCGTGTTGCTCTACATTATTTTTGATTTGTCAAATATCCATTATAATTGCTTTTATTATTTTACAACCCACCATTATTGAACTGCCTGAATACGCCATCATTTTCATTACTGCAACACATGTATGCATTTGTTTTTGTATGTTAGTGTATGAGTGTGCAGGGCTGTTAATGTTTGTATCACCAGCGAAAAGGGTTAAATTTTAGTTGGTCTATTTCACGGTATTTTATGTTTTGTTTATTTTCGTATTGTTTTGTGTGCTCTAGTTTTAAAATGAGTTCATTATCATTCAAATAACTTTAATGTCTTTATAATCCTTTATTTATATTTTGATGGCTGGGTTTTTGTTACTTACTCTTTATACGACTATCTTAAATGCCGCATAAGTTTTTGGTTGCCTGTTCATCCATTTTGGTCTGTTTTAGCTTTCATTCAAAGAATTTGTCATAAACAAAACAATAGATACATACATATTGCTCATTTACTCAAAGAACGTCATAACTCAAACAAGTACGAGTGCTACACACAGAGAAAACAGTGCCTACTAAATACCTCATAAAATATAACAAAATTAATAAGAAATCTCTATGGTTTTTTATCAATAAGCAAATCTTGTTAATTTGATAGAGAGAACCTTTTTGAAAAGATCAAGAAGAAATCTTGTAGTTTTTATGAGATTATCTTATTGATTTTTTCAATAACAATTAAAAAAAATTGCGTTTTTCTCTGTACTTATGTATTTTCATTTAAATTCTATACCATATACATATGTGTGTATGTATGTAGTATGTTGTAGATGTTATTTATTTATACATACATACATACACATTATGTTATATTCTTAACTAACTTAAGGCTCAGTTACCCGACTGTAATGTAAAGTAACTGCAACAGTAGGAAGCAGCTGATCGAAATTGTTATGTGAAAAGTAATGAAAATGGTTATGAAGCTGTAATATAACAAAACCTACTTTTCATATAAAAATATCGATCAGCTGTTTCCTACGTTATTTTTACTTTACATTACCGTCAGGTAACTGAGCCTTTATTCACTAAGTATTGAACCAGCCAACCTGATAGACAAGCACTCTAACCAATATGCTAACCAGCAGCCTGAATAACCATTGAAATTATTGTGCATACATTCTTATACAAAAATGAAAAAGATCATGAAAAAAATTATCTCTATGTCTATTTATAGAAACGAAATAACTAGACACTTCATAAAATCAAGAAGATCTCCTTATTAAAAAATCAATAAAATGCTTACACATAATCATATAGGAACCTACTAAAATCAAGAAGAAAGCCTTATTGAAAAAATTAATAAGATAGCCTTATAAAATCAAAAAGAACCCCTTTTTTAAAAAATTAATAAGGCAACCTAATAAAATCAATAAGAAATCCCTATAGTTTACAATTTATAAGAAAACCTAATAGAATCAAGAAGTTTTTCTCTACGGATTGTTTTTTTAGTGCCAAAAATAACGGAAATTGAGTAAAAAAAAGTTGTGAATAATAAGATTTCTTCTTGATTTTATGTGGTTTTCTTCTTGATAAAATTAATAAGATTTACCACATAAAAACAATAAGGAATCTCTATGAAAAATCTTCGCTTATTTCTGCTGGGATACCCCCTAAAAACGTTTCATAAAGACAATCTTATTGATTCTATGAGGCAGTTTTTTATCATAGGTACATGCCTACGTATTTGTTTTGTGAAAAAATTTATCATTTGTTGTTCTAGTGCAAGTTTTAGTAAGTGACCTCTAGGTATTATGCGATTAAAGAATTTGATTCGAATATTTTATTTTCTATAAGAACAATAGTTGAATATTTTATTCTACACTCTGTATTCAATAACTATTTTACATTCACCCTTATTCCAGTTGTCAACATCGACCTAACGTCAATACAATACCAAATTATTGGAGCTTGTTTACTCGCTCTCAATATATTCCAAAACCATAATACATCGCATTGCAAGTGGTATATATCGCAATATTATGTAAAATGTTTATTCCTAAAAAAAATTTTCGATTTTGTTCAGCAGAAAGGAATGGCTTTAAGGAAACGGAATGGAACACATGCCCTTAATTTATTTTATTGTGTCTCCATTTACTAAAAATTAATAAGAAAGACCATCGATTTGAAACATTACTGTGGTGAGAGTATAATAAGCAACAAGGCACAAACCTTCGTTTATATTTAAATTTGATATTCATATAAAAATTTAACACATATAAAAAATTATGAGTAAAGATCTTCCTAAAATATGAAATATGTTTAACTGAAAAAAATATAATTTTGGTTATTTCTTTAAGAAATTTTTTTTTTAATTTCCAACCCTGGAACAATAATTGAAATGTTTTTGGTTTTTAATATCAATTTATTTCATTCTAAAATATAGAATATATTTAACTACCAAGAAACTAATTACTTTTATTTAATTAGTTTTATATATCACAAAAAGTGTAAGTTTCCCTGGAAACATCCTTGTAGATTTTTCTGATTTCTTATACCAATCTAGCTCTTTCAAATATTTGCAAAATATGTTAAGTGTACAAAGAAAAAAGGTAATAAGGAAAAAAATTGGTTTTATTTAGTTACTTTAATACCAAAAAAAGTTAAAGTTTTCCAGTTCTGGTGCTGGGGCTTTTATTTAAAAAATTTTTTATACCAAACTTTTCTAAAACATAAAATATATTTAATTTATAAAGAAAAAGAAAAAAAATAATTAGACCTAGTTACTTTTATATATCACAAAAACTGTAAGTTTCCCAACCTTGGAATCATCCTTTTAGATTTTGCTGATTTCTCACACCAGTTAATTTCTTTTACGCCCCTTTTCACAATGTACAATTAAAAGCTAACAGGGACTTTAACGGCAAGTTTTGTATGAAGAACTGTCTGTTAAAGTTCACGTTAACTTTTAATCATACATTGTGAAAAGGGACGTTAGAATTATAAGATACGAGTATGTTTAATTTATAGAGAAAAAAAATGAATATAAAATAAAAAAAGTTAAAGTTTTCCAACCCTGGAAATGTATTTTTTTATTTTTTTTTTATTTTTAATACCAATTCTGTTCATACTGAAACAAAAAATTAGTTTATTAAAAAAAAACTTAGTTTTAGCTGGTTACTTGTATACTAGTTTGTCAGGGAAAACGAGTTTAAAGTTTCCAATTCACACACAACTTAGTTGAAAAAGAAAATTTAATTTTTCTCTCAAAATTTGAGTAAACACGACATTTGTATGAAATTTTTACTTAATAGGAAGAATGATATTATAAGGATTTATTCTGCATAATTAACTCAATAATTCCATTTTTTGAGTTATGACGTTGTTTGAGTAAGTTAGAGATATTTGTTTGTTTTGCTGTTTCATATTAGAATAAGACAATTGAATTTAGGTAATTCTAAACCTTTCTGGTATTTTTTAACATTTTGCAGAATGATTTCATGAATCAGTAACATAAGCAAAATAAAATAAATAAAATTAATTTCCATCAGGAAGGCTCATACGTTCTATTAAAAAATTTAAAAAAATATGCACATCTCCAGTTTTAAGGTTGCTGGAAGAATTGGTGTTTGAAGTCGATTTCAAAAAAAACTTTAAAAAATTTTATTATCAATTATATTAAACACATAGTTTTTCAAAACTTTTGTATAACTTATGATCTGCTTCTATATCAAACTGTTTCCTGGTAGCCACAGAAATTCCCTCCATTTAAAATTACATTCATTGCTCTATTTCAGAAACAAGTCCTTTCTTCAAACCAAAACAAAAAAGTCTGAAGTTCAACAATTTAGTTAAACTGTAAGCATACTTTATTTTCCCCTATGTACAAGTAAAACAATAAAATTCTACACATATGTTTGTATGTATATATGTATACGAGGCTTGTTCGACCAACAAAGTCACTTTTTATTTTCCCCAAATATTTTTTTAATAACAATAACTATTTGGTGTTTTCGGGATTGATTTGAGATTGCTCAGTCATTGCTAACATCCGTCCTTTCAGAGTATTCAGTTTTGGCTCGAGCTGTCACTTTTGTGACTCATAAAAGTAACTCAATGTAAAATTGAAAAAAAAATAAGATTTCGATGTCAGAGAATATACACATACATATCTATATAATATTAAAAAAATTTTACCAAAATTATATGAGGGAATATAACAATAACAACTAAAAAACTCATCTGAAATAAAAAGGTCCTTTGGAACACACCTCGTATGTACATTTGTATATCATCTCATGCCAAAATCCGTCGGCACATTTTGTCTGCTTTGAACTAAAAAAAAACACTTTCATAACAAAAATGAATAAAAATTCTCCAAAATTAATTTACAGCTTTTAGTTAAAAAGAAGGAGGAAAATAGCAGCCAGGAAAAACAAAAGAAAAATCAATAATATTATGGATGAAAAAAAACTTTAAGACGAACCAAAAAGTATGAAAACTAAAGAAAACCAAATGAATAAAACAATAGTACTCGTATATAACAGCTGATGTTACAATAATTTGGAGCCAAGGCAACGAATGGCATCAACTGTTTTGTGAGATTGGTATGAGTTTTAGAAAAATCTGTTATATGATTTGTGTCTTTGGGTTACCCTATAATTTCACTAAAAATTAATATTCTTTGTAAATAAGGTGGACATAATACGGTTTTTTAGCCTATTAGTTGGGCCACTGGACCAACCACGAGATGTTTTTCCTATTTTCGCTCAGTCTGGACGAAAGTCTGGATAACACATTCTAACATTAATTAACTAAAATTGAGGAGAGTATTCCTCTTAGCGCAAGAGGTTTTGCCCGGTAGCCGACAAAAATGCCGAGTTTTTCCATTTCTTTCGTTTTTTTTTTTATCCTGAAATAGACTTGCAGCTTCGGGAAGACATTACGATATCTGCACGATATCTTTTCTACTTCGTTGGAAATCACATTAAAAAGACACATCTGCTTACGTGAGTTTCCTGCAGGACACTAGAGCAGTTGGAAACTAAAAAGTCACTAAACAAAATTGTTTAATTTGGGACATCAATCCACGTGAGATCTAAGTGCCTTCAATGCATCTACGAAACATCAGTGTTTGGTGTTCACATTTATTCACAAATAAGCGCCGCCATTAAGCGCTTGATGTCTTTAGATTTAAATAAAACAAAGTGTTTGTGAGATATCATCGAAATTTTTTATTTGTTTGAAAGGCCTCTCGATGACATTATGTATGGAATACATAATTATGACAATTCTCGCCACGATTTCCGAAATGTCCAGTTCATAAAATCCCCATTCAACCTCATTAAGAATGTCCAGTTTGACATGAGCAGTGTGGCATATAGCGCTGTCCTGTTGAAACCACACGTCGTTGGTATCAATATCATCCAATACTGGGCAAAAATCGTTAAGTGCTTCTGGCCGTTAAATGGGAGAAGCACGCGGAACCTACCGGCCATTTTTATAAAACAATTTTATCATTTACACTCAGCGTGACCATATTAGCTTATTTTGAGCTAAATTTAGCTTATTTGTTTCAGATTTAGCCTTAAAATTTTCATTTAGCTCTTAGCTTATTTTTTAGCTTTTTTTAAAAATTCATTTAGCTTTTTTAGCCGTTTTTAGTCTAAATTGCGTGTTCTCTAAAAATATATTAAAAACATAAACAACTTATAAAAATTATAATTTTTTAGCATTGTAAAATAGTTTACAAAAAATACAAAATGTAAATTATACGACAATTTTATAACAGAAATGGAGAGAAGAAAAATAGTAGATAATGCCAGAATGGTTAGAATTCCAATGGAAAAAAATAAATTCATATTAGTGGCCAAAACAATTTTTAATTTTTTTGGGTATAAAATTATTTGACTTGAGTTGAACGTTCATTCAGCGGCATCAATTAACTTAAAACAAAAACCTGAAATAGCCTTAAGCCTGGATAACACTATGTACCGATTTTCGTCGGGTCACCTCAATAAAGTCATAAGTAATAAGCCAAAATGGCATTATTATTCAATTAATTATGGAATAAGTCTATATGGGCTTATTACCAATGCAGTGTGGCGCAATTATGTCCTTGTATTTCAAGTAGTCGATAAATTAGAGCAAAATCTTTACTTATGACTCGGTACATTGTGCAGATAGTGTCATCCATGCTTTACCTTAAATAGCATTAAATCACTTAAAAAGCTTTCGCATTTTAGTATAAATGTTTTTACATTTTTAAAAACTTTTTAAGATTATTTTGGGGAAGTTTTTGTTTTGTTCTTCATTAAATCTAAAATATAATAATTAATAAATAATTTCATTAAGCAAATATTCTATATGTATAATGAAAAAATATGTTTGTGTAATATTTAACGTTAGTTTAGCAATAAGAAACTATTGAAAAGTGATCAAAGAAGTGGAAAAAAGTTTAGCTTTATTTTCTAGCCTAAAATGTAACTTTTTAGCTTATTTTAGCTTTTTTTCAAACGTGATTTAGCTTAATATTATTTTAAAATCTGGTCACACTGTTTACACTTGTTGTCCACTGTGATTCGGCCAAGACACTGAATAAAGGACATATGTCAACTGTAAAAGTTCAGAATTCCCCTATTGAAATTTATATTATATTTTATATATATATATACCTTAGTATAGAGAATCCCTAACTCATTATTTTTTTGTAATCGAGATTTTTCGAAACATTAGATGTTTTTCTATCGAAATATACAAAATTCTCGATTTTAAAAAAATAATGAGTTCGACCCTTTCTATATTAAGGTAGGTGTACTAAAATAATAGAACATTTATATAAGCATATCTCGCAAAGTATGTAATCCAGTTACAAATATTTGAAATAAATTTACCAGATTCGCAAACGCATTTAAGAAAAAAAAATTATTAATAATGTTTCTAAGCTACTAGTAATGTAGAAGCAAACAAAATGTATCTACTTGTGTCCTTGTTGCCTTCAAGTTTCGTCACAAAAATTATTCCAACAGGAAATATTTTAAAAGTGAAAGAAAAATAAACAAACAAATATTAATATCTCAAGTTGTCTGCTGAATTCTGGAAACAATTTAATAGGGGAAAATATGTAAGACAAGATAAAAATTAAACACGTATTTATATTGCAATACTAAAATGTTCCAAAATGCTCTCAATATTATAACTTCATTCCTACTAATACAAATGAAAATATGTAGAAGCTAATAAAATAATACTTCAGTAAGTTTTCGTAATTTGATATGATTCATATACAAACATACATGTTATTTTTAGGAAGGAATGAATGGTTTTAATAATTTAATAAACTTTACAATGTCAAATTTCATAAACAAAGTTTTATTTATCAAAATTATCAAAAAAAAACTTATTTTCCAATTCAAACACAAAAATTCTCTGAATCAAATAATATTTTATTCAATTCAGGTTACAATAAAATTTGTAAATTCTAATGCAAACATTTTTAATAATTTTTTTTGAAAAAAAAACTAATTTTTTCAATTAACGAAATGTCTGATTTAACAAATTTTTTTATTGAAACTAAAAAACAAATAAAACAAGTAACTGTTCTGTACAGTATGCAATTTCTAAATAGGAACAGAAAGTCTTCTCTAACAAGTTTTTGTTACAAATTTTACTATATATTAATTGTATGAATTTTCACTCTACAATTTTTTTTGCTTATGACCATATTGGAACAAATTATTTACTGGAACAGTAAAAAATATTTATTGAAACTGAATTTTATTTCGAACAAACGTGTGCTTGAAAATTTTTTGCGAATAATATTTTCTGTGATAGGTCGAAGTTGTTCTGTTTATATTTTTAACCTCCGACTAAAAAAAGGGGTGTTATAAGTTTGTAGTAGACACACACTATATCGGAATCTGTGTGTCTGTCCGTGTCCACGTACAGCCCAAACGGCTGGACCGACTTTAATTTAGGAAAGGTGACTTGATCGAGATGGTTCTTTACCATGTTTGAAGAAAATCGGTCCAGCCGTTTAGAAGATATCACATCTTTTCTAGATAATTCGGGGGTTTTTAAAATTTTTAATTTTTGTTATTATATCATACACACAGAAAAATTTCAACTTAAAGTCTAAGTAAACAAGGTTAATCTATTTTTTTTTCGGCAATGATTTTGCTGCATACATGTATCATATTAATTTAACATGATTTATAGTAATTTTCAAAGAAAATGTTTCCTCTTGAAATAAGCAACGTGCTTATCCCTACAGGCACAACAACTTTAAATATTCTTTATATACACACTAAATATGTACCATCATGAATAAAATTTTAATTCAACATTATTTCATTGATCATTTAACATACAATTTATTTGAAAAGTTTTTGTTAATAAAATGGAGACGAATTGTTAACCTCCTCCTTTTTTTGAAGTCGGTTAAAAATACCAAATTTTTAGTTAAAAAAAATTACAAAATATTTTAACTTAACTCCAGGATTCGAACCTGCGATCCTCCGACTGCAAGACTAGTACACTGCCTACCAGCCAGCAGCATTTTGTCAGAAATTTACAAACATCAAAAAAAAAACAAGAATACAAAAACAACTCACAAAACTAAGCAGCTATGAACGAAGCGAATAAACACCAACACACTCAAACAACGTATTATTTCTCGTAAATTTAATGTGATTTGAATGAATTTGAATCAAACTTTTTGCATGGTGATTTTACATTGGTATTTTTTCTGCATGTAAGCTTCGTTAGGGACATGTCCTACTAGGTATATTCTTTTAGTTAAGCTGGATTCACCCATTGTTTCGGAGCAAAATTTTTGTCCGGACAAAATTTTTTTTATATGTAGTTTGACGTTTCTCTTTTTGAGAGAGAGAGAGAAGAAGAGAACAAATTTTGTTCGGAACATTTTCTACTTGAATTGGTTTAATTTTAATTTTTGTCCGGACAAAATCGAACTGAGCTGCCAACTTTTTTAATTTTTCAGCCAAAGTTGAACTGAGCTGCCACATCATGTTATATGAATAATAAAAGCACAGAGTGTACTTGTATTTATTACAAGTAAAGAAAAATTAAGAAAAACATATCCAAATGTATGGAGTTGAACGAAACCATTGCAGTAAACAATTAAAAAGATGTGTATGACACAGCAAATTGTAGTCATTTGCCGCTGTGCTGCCACTTGCAAAATTAATACGCATCGTTTACACACGTATTTCATATGGTAGCTTTGATTTTCCAGACAAAATGTTCGAAATGGATGAATCGTCTTGCAAAAAATTCTCAGTAAAAAAATTTTTCTCCAAACAAAACTTTTGTTCCGAAACAATGGGTGAATTCACCTTAACACACAAAAAAGTAATATGAATAATTTTGTAATATCAATTAAAATATTTCTAATATCAATTAAAAATTAATTAATTGGAATTTTCACCTTTAAACAATTTTATAATATTAAGTCCTTCCACTCAAATTAATTAATACAATTAAAAATTTAATTCAATCAATTAAATTCTTAATTAAAAACATTAATTGCAGAATACTATTTTCTGTGTAAATTTAACTGAAATTTCAACATTTAATTAAAAATTAAACAATAAATGAACTCTTGAGAGAAAAATAAAATTGTATATTCCTTTAAGTTGTGTGTAAATTGAAAACTTAAAACGCGTTTTCTGACAAACTGTTCTTTTTAGTTAAGACGATCTTTGAGTAAATGAGCGATATGTAGGTATCTGCGTAGGTTAATTTTTTAAACCCTTAAATATTTGATAAGAAGAGTTACAATTCCAATTTCCGAAAACCACACACTCTTCACGAAAAATTTAAGAAAACAAAACATTAGAAAAGTTTTCTAAACACTTTTTGTCTCCGTTATCAAAATTTAATGTAGGTACCTATAGGTACTTGCCATATGTATGTACATAAATATGTATAAAAAGAATTTGCTGGAAAAAAGAGGACGATACAAAATTTTCAGTACCATGTACGATTTAGATATACACATAGATACAGACATACATACATTTGTACATATGTATGTGCTTATGTACTCTTGTTAAGTACCTATTTTGTGTTCAAACTCCATAAAAAAGTAAATAAATGTACCCAAAATATATAAATGCTTTCTTTATTCAACCTCAGGAGGAGACAATGTAGCCAACATACAAAATCTTATTTTCTTATTCACTCATACATTGTCAACGTTATGTACATATACATATATACAACACTCGTATAAGTATGTATGCATGTAAAGCTCCACTGGACCTTATAACCATATAAGGTTGACATGCGACAGACTAGAGACAACAACTACGCCAATACAAGCAATATCAAGCATGGCGACGGCTACGATGAATTTGTTTTTTTTTTGTGACCGTGTCTTTTATGTCGTTTAATTTTACTACCGATGCTGAAGCTACTGCTGCAAGTTGCCGATGTCTGCTGCTACAGTAGAACTTTGCAACATCTTTTCGAATTGTACATACACAAGAAAACACAAATACACATACTCCCTACAAATGTACATACAAACTTATATATGTATGTATGTAAAATTATTATCTCTTGCCATAGTGGGGGAATTGCGCACAAGACAATTTATTTCAATTCCTCTCTACTTTGCTTTTCACAAGAGTTTTTCTCTCTGGCCTTACAAATGTTATTTTCTCTTCGGACCCCCAACTGGAGCACGAAAAAAACATCGTTTTTAAGCTTTACCAAAGTTGTCGTTGGCTTGTCCCCAATTGATGTCTTTGCGTGTGACAGAGTTAAAGCATTAAACTCACACACACCCATTTTCATTTATATATGAACGTGCATGCATGCATACATACATATGTACATTGCCTTACAACCCCCAGTCAGCATGTGGAAGATTGTTTCACCAAACTGAGTCTTTTTCGACTGCCTTAGATGATTAAAAACTGATTAATCAGTTCTGCGCTTAAAATAAGACTCGAAAATGATTCCCAGAAATACTTTAAAAGGGATTTGTTTAAAAAATAAAAACAAACAGCAAGCTCGTGCAGTAAAATCAAAAAAATAAAAAGTGATTGTAAGTAATACCACAAACTGTTTCGAAAGTGAGTCTAAATTGATTAGAAACGCGAGTCATAAAAGACTCTTTTAGAAGACTCCCGGATAGGGTACCATTTTCTCCCGAATGAACAGACATTTTCGACTCGAAAACGAGCGCATAAATGCTTATTTTAATCGCGCGGAGGAATCGAAAAAGACTCGAATATGATCATTAATTTCATAAAATGCTGACTGGGCCATTTCCAATAACACAAACCAATACTTGTACATATATCCATACCCAGTCAACATTTTCTGCCTATGCATGTAATGGGTGTTTTTTATTGAGGTATAGAACTTTAAGTTGGCATCACTTTTTTAACTGGCGGCCATTTTGTCAGCTGTCAAGTGATTAATATTTAGTTTGGTTTGCCATTTCATCATGAACAGGTTGACAAAAGAACAACGCTTGCAAATCGTGCAAATTTATTTCGAAAATAATGGTTCAGTTCGCGAAGTTTACCGCAAGCTCCGTCCATTTTATGGTCGACATAATCGTCCATCAAAGCAATTAATTCGGTTAACCATGGATCGTTTTCGCACTACGTTTACTCTATGTGATAATACGCATCCGCAGAGACGTCGAACAGTGCGCACCGAAGAAACAATTGCCGCTGTAGAGCAAAGTGTTGAAGAGGACCCGAATGAATCGATTCGCCACCGTGCACAGCAATTGGAGCTTTGTCCATCAACTTTATAGAAGATTTTGAAGATTTTGAATATTGATGAGTTGTGGTTCCAACAAGACGGCACTACATGCCACACAGCGCACGTCACAATCGATTTATTGAAGGAAACATTCGATTAGCGCATAATTTCGCGGAATGGACCTGTCAATTGGCCACCAAGATCGTGTGATTTGACACCATTGGATTATTTTCTTTGGGGATATGTGAAGTCGCTCGTCTACGCCAACAAACCAGAAACGTTAGGGGACTTGGAAGCCAACATTCGTGGCGTTATTGCCAACATACGGCCCCATATGCTCGAAAAAGTGGTTGAAAATTGGACCTGTAGAATTGGCTTTATTCGAGCCAGCCGCGGCGGCCACATGCCCGAAATCATATTTAAACATTAATGGCATAAAATTATCCTTCCAATAAAGCCAAATTGATGGACATTAAAACGATTTTCTTGTGTTTTATTTCAATTCGAAGTTCTATACCTCTAAAAAAATCACCCTGTATATGTGTGATGTCTGAAAAAAACTCTGAAACTTATGCAAGCAATCAACTGAATTGTTTAAAACTTCCTGGCAAATTTAGTACAACATTTGCCAATATACGATTAATATCAGACTGATTTGCACATATTCGGGAGGAAATTTAAGTTCCCGGTCTCTCTTACTCATTTTCTAAAACATGCATATATACGACTTTTATTTTGCTTGTCTGCACTTCTTTGTGGGAAGAAAATTTTTAAAGTACAGAGTTTCCAACAAAAGGTTTCATTTGCAGGTTTGGGGGCCCCTGTGGCTGAGTGGAAGCGATACTAGCCTCTCAGTCCAGAGGACTTGGGTTCGATTCCCGCCTTAGACCCTGGGTGTTTTCTGCAGACAAGCTAATCGCTTCGCGAGTTGTGTTTGTTAAAAAAATAACATCTTTGAGGTTTTGAATCGATTATATGCCATTGGCATGACCTTATCTTACACGTAGCCCCCAAGGAAAAACGTCAAAAATTTTTAAATCACAAGCTCTAGGTGGCCCAATGTGACCGCCTCTTCGAGCAATAAGGCAAAAGAGCGATTGTGTCAGGACTTGCGTTTAGTTTAAATAATTTCAATGCGCTGTTGAATATATATGTCCATATACATATATATACATATATATATATATATATATATATATATATATATATATATATATATATATATATATATATATATATATATATATATATATATATATATGTATATATACAGTGGAATCTTTCTTGAGCGGACACTGAAATGTGTCCGTACAAGGGGTCTGTCCGGTTAAGAGAAAACTAAACATTTAAATGGAGCACTGCCGGGACCTGCCAAAAGTGTCCGTCTAAAGGGGGTGTCCGCCTATAGGAAGTGTCCGTTAAGGGAAATTCCATGTATATTATTCTGACAAACAATAGCAGCACACAGAAAAAAATTTTCTGCAAAAAAAGACGTTTAATTGGAAGGAAACCCAAAAAGGAATTGATTCAATAAAATGTTTAATTGATTTTTGGTTTTATTTTGAATTAAACGTGTTTATTGCAAAGAAAAATTTTTTTGTTTGTATGTTGAAGCCCGCTACACCTTCTTCATTACAGTTTACATGTTTTGTCCATTGTACGCGGTGTCAGTGAATACAAAATCCAGCCTTATATAAAAATGTATCAAAGTAAATGGAATACGTGAATTGTTCTGATTCATACTATCACAACTTATTGAAAGATGTTTTTTTTATTGAATGTTCAAATTTACCATCATTACGAAGGCTGAGTTTACATTTGGCAATTCACGTGTTTCATGTGTCCAAAAAAAGCGTAACCACTAATTACTAATGAAAAACTGTTTGATTTAAACAGTTTCATACGTAACTAATAGATATTTTATAGAATCCAACATGATTCGAGACTCTTTAAATCAATAAATACCTACATGTTTGAATCAAACAGTTTTTCATTAGTAATTAGTGGTTACACTTTTTTGGGCACATGACACACAAATGTAAACCCGTCCTATTTTATAACAGTCGAAGAGATATGATTTATTGTGAGCTACTTATGGGTATGCAATTTTCTGACCGACTTAGTATACATACACCCAGAGAAAAAACAGCTTAAAATCTATAAAAACCATATTGAATTAATGAGAAACATTAACGAAAGTCTAGTCATGTTGAAATTTCTTATTTCAATATGGAAAAATATTAGTTTACAGTATTAAATTATTAATTTTATTTATTTTGAAGTATCTCAATAAAAATTTTCTATTATATTGACAATTATTGAATTAATATTAGGCGTTCTTATTTTTAAGTTGCTGCTTTTCTCTGAGTGAACGAATTTGGCATAGCATGCAAATTTTCGACTGAAGTCGGAATAAAATGTTCACTGGGTACATAAGTGCATGTGTATGTATAAAATCATAACAAACTTGCTTAAAGCACAATCAACACCCAGCCTTCTTGTTTTGTATGAACGTATATGTATGTATGAGCCCTGTTGTCTAAAGAATGAAATGGCAATTTTTTAAATTGTCGTCTTTATCCACCTCAACAAAATTTTACTACCCACCCGTTGAACATTACATGCATACATAACTATGTGTATGTATTTAGAATGTACATAACATTCTACAATCTACATTCTACTTCTTTTAGATTTGAGTAGGTTCGTGCGTTTTGCTAGGTTTGAATGTGTATATGGATATTCGTCCATATCCACACATACGTATAGTTACATATGTAAGTGCGTTAAGAGGTTTCAAATGTTTTTCATAGGATTTTCCATTTTTTTTTTGGTTTTTTTCATTTTCTTTTTAACTGCATTACCATATTGCTTTTATAATGTTTGCTGCTTAATTTTGATCCCAACCTACCAACAACAACAACAAAAGATGTCATTCACTTTGTCCACTGGTACAGCTTTCTCTTTCACACCCATCGGAGTTTCCTTCGGAAAGAAACATTCTGCTTACTCTTGCGTATACTTTACAATGTGCCTTTGTGTGATTATGTATGTATGTGTTTGCATGTGTGTGTTTGTTCTTATTGTGACATTCTTTGTAAATATGTAAGTACATGCATACATACATATGTATGTATGTATGTATGTATATGGGGGCGATTTAGTATTGTTGTTTCTGATTTAGTACTTAGCTACTTACTTACATACATAAGGGGTTTATTATTGTTTTTGCATCATGAGCATTTTGAGTTGCGTGTGAGAGCCAATGATATTACGAGACAAACTTGTGTATGTGTGTAGAACATGGTGACAAGAAATTATTTTGTACCTACTTGCATGCAACATATTTAAAATATATATGTAGTGTATATGTACATACATACCTACAAATGTATGTAAGTATGTACATATGTATGTATACGATATTTATGTTTATGCATATGGATGTATGGCTCTTATTAGAAATGATTCATATATGTAAGATGTGATCAGACATCCTGAGGTATTAATAATGGGCTTAATTACGAGTGTCGTATTTCGACTACGACTACTACTAGACTTGGGTCGAACTCGTTCACTAGTTCATCTTTGCTACAAACCAATGATCAAACCCATTTAAATTACATTGGTTTGTGGTAAAAATGAACTAGTGAACGATTTCGACCCAAGTCTAACTCCTACGGTTTTGTACTACATTAAGAACAATTGTTGCAATGTTCTTTAGTCCAGTAAGTGCGAATCCGTCGAAGTCGAAATCGTAATATGACACTCGTAATAAGGCCCACTATTTCTGAATTTTATTTATAATTTGAACATACGCATTAGCGGAGATAAACAATGCAATTGCAATTGCTGCAAAAGCAATTCTTGGAGAGGCAATTACCCCCCTTTAAAGGCCCACGATAGGCCATAGTTAGGGTAAAAGTATGCACATTAAAGGTAATGTACTATTTATTCTAAAGTAAAATGGATACAGAAAATTTTTCCGAAAAACGCCACATTTGAAAGTTATGGTGCGAAAAGTGTTTATAGTGATGATAGAATATTTTTTTGGGTGAAAAGTGCAATGCGCATGGCCGGATTGCACGCTCTTATTGAATAATAAAAATATTATATAAGTTGTATAACTATGAATAAATTTAAAAAGTCAAATTTATATTATTTACATATCTTCACCTTAAATACGAAATAACCTATCTGCAGTTTTCAAAAGTTTACAGGAGATAAAAAAAACGTTATAAAATTGGAACTATGTATTTGCAATATTGAAACGAAAATTACATATTTTGATTAAAATGAAACCAGAAATATACCTATATCGGTTGATAAAATTTGGTTTTTCTAAACATATCACTTAGGTTACTTGGAATTGTAAAAATCTGAAACCAAATAATCTATCAGCAGTTCTTTATACATATTAATATAATACATACATATATATGTACATTAAGTAATACACTACGCAACAAAATTAAACTTTTATCGTGATTTTTGATGATTTATTTATCCCTTTTTTTAGTGCGTAACGGCCCTCTAGGTACAAAAACTGGCAATAACTTGGTCATTTGTAACATTAGATGTTCAAAATTTTTCCCACATATGTATTATGATATAGGGAATAATAATTCATAAAAAACTCTATTTTGAAATGATAGGTTATTAGGTATTTAAGATGACGATATGTGCAGTAAGACTTCAGATTGTTCAACAATTAAAGACAGAGGGCCGTTGCAAAATTCGTACAAAACTTGCCCTTAGCAATATTCGATGACTTGTGATGACTGATAGTTATACCATGCCAGGGCGTGCATAATTTATACACAGAAATAGTTTTATTGGTCTAATACTGTTTTCACACTGACATGGTTTTAAAAAAAGTTAGTTTTAACTAACTGTTAAAACCTGGTTTTACTATACAAAATGATTTCATTACAATCAACTTAAAAGAAAAATACTTTTTCGTAAAACTCATAATTGTATGGAAAAATTTTAATTAATTTTAGTAAAATTTTACTTAAAAATAAAAATTTAAAAATTTTTCCTAAGTTTTAGTCAATTTTTTTGAGAGTACCACAAAAAAAAATGATATACGGTGTAATTTGTATTTTTTATTAATGCAATACTGTAGGTATTAAATAAAATAGTTGGTGCCGTATATGAAATAACTTAAGTTTAATTTAAGCCAAATACAAATTTATTTGAAATGTTTATGGAGAAATACCTCCAAAAGGCAAATTGAGAAAAATAAAAAAATAATAGCAATACATTAATTATAAAATACATATGCATGTACATACAAATATACTATATACATACATATGTAGTATATATTTTAGCATCTTAAAATTTTCTTAAAAAATTATTGCCACATTGATCTGGAATATTTTATGAGGCATGGTCACACTGTTCCAAATATAATCAAAGAAACTCTGCCCTAACAAAAAAAGAACAACTCTTTTCAATATTGCTTTTTAAACTCACTCAAAACACCCTATTACCGACGAGTAACATCCAGCTCATTCTCTTAACACTGCAAGCGCACTAATATTAACTGCCTTACCATCTCTTCTAATAATTTTTTAAGAGGTTATGCATTTACTTGTTTATGCTTTTTACAATTCAAAAAAGTTTTCACCAATTTCAGAGGGAGACACAATTATCATCGTTCACCTTACGATTGCCCTAAGTAATGTCACTCCAAAATTTTGGACAAAAGTACTACCAAAAGCAAAAATAATATTGTGAGAAAATAAGGAGGGTGGACACAATACATGAATGGACATCAAACATCAATACCTGGATCTTATACTCTTACCCCCAACAAAATGTTGTATGAAAAAATGCTGCATGAAAGGCTGGATGTGAATGTGTTGGGTTTGAATGATATAAAAAAACATGACGGTGTTAAAGGCAAAAGAGACATTTGCTACAAACACACGCATTCATAGCAACACACACAGATACTCACACACACACACACATTAAGCATAGTTTGCCATGCATGCAGATTGTGGTGTGTGTGTGTGTGTTTAATATTTTATTGTTGTTTTAATTTTCATTACTGTTTAGTCTTGTGTGTGAGTTTTCTGTTGAGACGTTGCGCTTAGAGGCGAACGAAGTTGCTTGTCACTCGCTGGAGACATTTGTGGGCAGTTGCGTTGAACTTGTCGTCTTGTGCGTATCTTGTGTTGAATTACAAAAAAGTGGATACGGAGTACGGATGCAAAACAAGAAAATATATAATTCCAGCTAAGAGCACTCTTTGATATCTGGATATACAAACGTTCTATAAGATACTCTTTTGGAACATTTTTTCTCATACGTTTAAAGTGTCGCCAAATACAACGACCATTTAAGTAATACATACATTTACCTACATACATACATATAAGTTTGTATATTGTTTTTTTTTTTTTTTGCTTTAGTGTATCTATGTGTGTACTGAGAACTTTTTCTATAGATTTTGATGCACTACCACCAACATGAAATGTTGTCGCTCTTCTGCTACGTCTCCATCATTATCATCTTCATTTTATTGAGCTCTTATACATCTATGTATACGACTCAGCAGTCAGTGTCACCCACGACATCACAAGAAGTGGACATATAAACACACAAACATTAAAGAATAAAAACAATAATATATTTGGGAGTGTGAATAAGTGAAAAATTTATGAGAAAATTTCGAGAATAGTTTGACAAAAATAAAAACTCATATTGTTGTGCATAAAAAAAGAAACTATATGGCATTAAAATAAACCCAAAAGTCATTACAATGAAAGACATTTTTTGATTTGTAATGATTGATTTATTTTTGAGAGATACTTTTTTTTTACCAACAAAACAATATTCATCAAAGGATTGGAACTGTGGAACGAATAAGAATGTGAGTTTAAACCAAAAAAAAATTTATTTTTACAAAGCCGACGGTATTTGAGTTTTTTTCCTATCAAACACCGCCGGTCAGTTAGAGATTGTACATTACAGTAATAAAATATGTAATTGGTTGACTTAAATGAAAGATTTACGCGGATTTATGTCACTACTTTTTTATAATAAAATTTGTTTTCTGAAAAAAAAACGAAATTTTTCCCTTTAGGGACATTTTATATTTTTCAATAAATTTTTACTAACAAAAAAATTTATTCATACATATGTATGTATGTATGTATGTATTTGAATTTGATTAATAAATTCCAGCTAAGCCCAAAATTATGTCTAGTTTACATAAAGCCTTAACACATTAAGTACCTTCACTCTTTGCAGAGTCTCTTATTGTTGACATTAACTTTTTTTTAATTTTTTTAAATGCTCATTATAAATTTTGTTGAATATTTTATTTGACAAATGATTGACATGTAAGTATTTTAATTGTTGATTTTTTCTTTAAAATATTTATAACCTTTTTGTTGTTGTTTTATCATTTGTTGTCAGTTTGTTTCTTGTGTGCTGTAGTGATTTTAACGAATTTTGACCTTGTGAGTTATTAAGCTTGAAACAATTATTCAAATTTTTTTTAACAAACAATGTTTCTCACATTAAAGCCAAGAAACTCTAATGATTAATAATATAAATTGTGCTTAAATGATTTTATTAAGAGCATTAATAATGTCTTCCTTGTTTAAGAAGTATGTATAGGGGAAAAATGATTTCCAAGTAAATCTTATAGGAAAATTCAATGTCTTTTAAGTTAATTGAAACATGATAATTATTTAATCGAGTTCAATTTATTGGAATGTACATATACATATAAGTATGATTTTAAGCTTTGGCCTTTCAGTAATTTTTTCGTTCAAATGTTGTTCTAGTTTGTGTTTAATCTTGATTGACAATTTTAAGTAGTCAATTGTTCACAATTTTTCAATAAGTATTGTAGCTTAGCATATATGTATGTACATGTATTATATGTAGAAGTTAAATGATTGTTAATACATATTACTTAGAGTTTTTATTTTCGTAATTATTGTCATTACATTCTTAATTAAAAATGTAAAATATCAAAAGATTTTTATGTGTGTATGCTCATGAGGAAATGATTTAAATATAAAAAATAAAAAATCTAATTCAGATCTAAATTTACAGAAAAAAATTAATTTCCCTTTTGAGATATTTTTGGGAAATTTTTATTTTTCTATGCATTTAAAAAATATATTAAAAGCTTAGCTACAATCTTATACTTTTCTTCCACTTTGTCAAGCAATTCCAAAGAAACAGGTTTAAGATCCCTTTTCATAGAATGTGAAAGCGTCTCACAAATCATCTATCTCACTTTTTGATGTGTAAACATCTATACGCTAGGGGGTAAAAATCTTTTTCATAACACAATCACAAATTTTGAGTAAGATGTTATCAAATCGGTGTGAGCGAATTTTAAAGCATACCTTCAGGAGCAATTATTAATCAATTTTAATAGAAATTGCTTGTGAAGTGTAATAGTGTTGCCAGTGGGGATAATTTGGTTAAAAAGTTGAAAAATATAAAATAAATATAAACTTTTAAATGTCAAAAATTTGTTTAAAAGATATATAGCAGTCTTTATAAGGAATTTATAATATTATATTATAACATATGTATCTTCATTACGTACTGTTGCCTTACACTGAAGCTGGTGCACGACAATTGGGTAACAACCTCCATCTCATGCCAATTATTATGGATAGAGATTTTAATACAAATTTTACAAACTCACATTCGCAAGCTTTATCAAAATTTTTATTTGGCGTATTCCACTTGCATATGAGCAATTCTCCACAAACCCCCACTACTATACATGCAGTTTCCCATACAGTAGGTCAAAAATTTATATATCTAATTTTAGTTACCATAAGCCAATATTAAAAAAAATTTCATTACTAGATGTTTACACATCTCCCCTGTGATCGGACTCACATTGCTTTTTTTCTTTTTAAGCAAAATTAAAAAAAAACAATTATACTATATCCGTTTGCCGCCATATAGATTCACTAAATTCAAATAGAGCATTCGTTTCAATATTTAAGGACATTTGCGAGCAGTGTTTAGAAATTTCTCATTATAAAATTGGTCAAAATTCGGTTTCAGGTATTCTAACCTCATTATTGAGTTAATGATTGCATGTGCGCTGCATTATATTCTACAATAAAGGCTCAGTTAAGGCTCAGTTATCCGACTGTAATGTAATGTAACTGCAACGTAGGAAACATCTGATCGATATTTTTATATGAAAAGTATGTTACGTTACCTCTCTATAACCATTTGCATTACATTTCACATAACAATATCGATCAGCTGTTTCCTACGTTGCAGTTACTTTACATTACAGTCGGGTAACTGAGCCTTTAGACATCATTCGATAACGCAATCTTCTCCCTACAAAAGTTGCTCAAGCCTGTTTTTCCACAAAGTAAAGTCTAATGACCCCGCCAGACCAAAAAACGCACCAAACAGTCGCTCGTTCGCAGTTGCCAATAGAGAGTCTTTCCAACAATTTTTTTTTTTTTTTAATTTTTCGAGCCCCAAATGTGAGAATTTTGCGCAACCTTCGAGATGAAAATGGGCCACATCACACAATACAATTTTTTTTTGTGAAATTTCGGATCTGTTTGGTGTACTTCGGGGAACCAATCAGTAAAAATACGATTTGGCTTATGGTCGGTAGGAGTGAGCTGTTATGTTAACTGAGCCTTAAGATCTATGTTGTTTGTGTAACGCCCAATTCCAAAGATCCCTTAACACTATGGGCTGCAATGGACATATTCTCAGATATACTTGGCGGGTTGCTGAAATTGGAACGTCTTATTGGAATACCCTGTCCCAGCTTTTTAGAATATAACCACATTGCAATAAAGATTATGAATTAAGTAATTGATATATGTAAGTGAAATGTAAGAAAGTTACACTTTCTGATAAGTTATTTAACATAAAATTTAAGCAAACTGGTAAAAAATATGAAACATTTAGGTGATTTTAAAATATTTTCATTTAATGCAAAATAAAAATTATATTGTTAGACATTAGATGATTAAAAAACTTGGAAACATGTTTGTCAGTTTCATCAATTTTGTTTAAATTAATAATTAAAATTAAATTAAAAATGCCTCCTTTCAACTCTCTTATATAAATCTCTTTCTTTTCAAAAACGATTTTTCACTTTATATTGTATGTAAATCACTTGCCTTTTTAATGTCTTGTATAAGTATTTAAATTGTTTTTTTTTTCTCTTAACCTCAAGGGCGAAACATCCATCATTTTAAATATTTTATGGCCTTATGTGTTTATGTCATTTAAGTATTTTTTTTTATATCACTGACGATTCTTATGATAAATATTCCAGCAACCATAAAAAAGTATGGATCGTCTTAAAAAGCAGCCACGATTTTAAATTAAAAGTACAATCGGCCAAATATCTTCATACATAAAACATTCAAGCTACAAAGACCGGACGGACCGGACCGGACTGGACCAATGTTAAAATTATCTCCCCCATTGCAACAGAAAAATAATAAAAATCATATTTGTTTCTCTCCCATTCAGTCAGTCGTCCGTCCGTAAACTGCCTGAAAAATAATCTGTGTAATTATTTCATTTATTGTTTACTGATTGTCACTGTTGGTAGTAAGAAAACTAGTTTTTTTTCTTCTTAATAATTATAGTTATTAAAAATATATCGTGTTTGGGTAGATGGAAAAATCATGAGATGTAATACGTACGTTCGATTTATGATTTGTTTTGAAAGTTCACACATTTGGCCTGCTATTTCCTGTTTTAATGAAATTAATGACAATTTTTTCTTCTTATAAATAAATCTACTTTGGAAATGATTTTTTTATACTATATAAATTTTCTGTGAGGAGAAGCTGAAACGTTGCGATGCTAAATAGCAATTAAATTGTGTTATAAATGTTTTTTTTTTTTTTGTAAAAAAGAGAAAACAAAAAATAAACCTAAAAAATGATCGTAAAGTATATTTTATAGTAAAGAAAATAAACTTTTGTGTCTGACGAAAAAAAAACTGGTATAATTTTTCAATAGAGTATCATAAAATGAAACAAAAAATTTTACAGTGGCTTAAAATTTTATATCGACATTGACTGAGTCTTAAGAAGCCGTATTTAGTGTTTGCTTTTTTGTCACCTTTAATGACACTTTTATCCCCGTACCTTTAAAGGGCTTATGCATATTTTTAAAATAAAGGCAACAGCAAAGCCATACAATACACGAGTAGTTTTCTGATTTTTATTAAATACAAAAAAATCAAAGCAACATTTCTGTCTCCTGAGTTTGATGATTTATTATCGTTTACAATCAGTAGTTAATCATTAACATTTATATTGAAACTTTTTTTTTGTACATATTATATTTTTTTTTACACCCATGAGATGATGTTAGTTACTCTTTTCTTTGTGTCCCTCATTTACTACTCATCACACATAAAAATCAAAGAAGACAAGATGAGATGAAAGAAAAGCACAAAATTTCAAGCTAAAATTTGAGATCACGGTATATCACAGCAAGTCGTCATGTAAATTTTAATTATATACATGTAAATTTTAAACTACGTACAGCTAATAAAAAAAAGGTCGGCTTCTCAGTTGTTGTAGAGTTTTATTTTAAGCTAAAACTATGCAGCATATGGACCTTAAAATCTAATATTAAAAAGGAACATAAAATAACATCTAAGCTTAAATAGTTTTTGTTTTAACTATTTAGTGCCACAGCTACGACTACTGATTCCACTCGTACGTACGGAGCTGTTTGCCACTAAATTTTATTCTACAGCAATGTTAACGTACATGTATGTACGAGTATGTTTGAATAATTTACTAAGCGCTGAAATGCTTGTTTGTTTTTTCTTAGATATAAATGTCGATGTTTTCATGTAAAAACGGTTATTAAGAAAATTTTATGGCTATTTAAGACGATTCCTACTGTTATATGATCAAAAGCTATCAAGTTTTTGATCGTATAACTCTAAAATAAATCAAAAGCTACTACTACACTATACACAGTTGGCAGAGGAGTGCAAATTATTGAATTTTTTTTAAAGGAAACTTATGTAAATGTTGCAGTATAAGTGGGCTATTAAAGGCCCAGAAGAAATTGTTTTAAAGATTTTACATACATATTTACATTGTGAATTTCAATTAAAAAATATTTTTATATCTGAAAACATTTTTTTGTTCCTGTGAGATACTTTTGTAACTCAAAGATGTATCTTATAATACAAGGTTTTTCAAAGATATAATCTCCAGATGTATTTCATTTGTAACCCACATTAATATGAAAATATTTAAGTTTTTATATTTTAACGCTCATTGACTTGAGCAACGACATAACTCAAAAATGTGCAATTTCTGGCTTAATGAAGTTATTTACATCCTGCAAGAATTTTCTACAAACATTTTGTGTACTTAAGAAAGAAAAAAAGAGAGAAAGAAAAATAATTTTTTTTGCTCATTTTCTATAAAAATAGTTGAAATAAATGAGAGATATATCTTTAACATTAACGAAATTTTATTTCGTTCCAGTATTAACTTACTTTTGAATTGGATTACATTTTTTATTTCTTAATCAAAAATAAGCTTTTTTATCTCATAACGGCTTCTTATTTATTGAAATATAAAACATTAGATTACAGTATTAGAAAATACTTTTGCATCTGAAAGTTTTGTATCTTTAAGATAATTTTGTGTCCGAAAGTTACTTTTGTATCTGAGAGATACTTTTGTACCTGATAGATACTTTTGTATCCGAAAGATGCTATTATATCTGAGAGATACTTTTGTATCTGAGAGATACTTTTCTATCTGAGCGATACTTTTGTACCTGAGAAATACCTTTGTATCTAAAATATACTCTTGTATCTGAAAGATTCTTTTATATCGGAGAGATATTTTAGTATTTGGAAGGTATTTGTTTTTTATTTATAAGCAAATTTATGTGTTTCGGTAAACTTTAATGTAAATATATTTATTTTGCAAATCAAGGATATTTATTTTTTTTTTTTTATTGCCCGTATGTTAATGTTTTGCTTGAAAAATAAAATTTTTCCAAAAGCATATCATTCAAAGATATTTATGCTATTTTTTAACTAGAAATATTTTTATTGATTTCATGCTAAATGATTTATTCTGTATAAGATATACTTTTTTTGTTCATTAAACATACATTATTTGCAACAAAGATTGTTTCGAGATATTTTTGTATCTGAAAAAAAATTTTCAATTTCGAAAGCACTAACATAGATCTAGTCCAAATGTAAAGAGCTTTTGCGCTCAACTTTTGTTTTTATATTGAGAAATATTCAAATAAAAAATTGGGGAATAAAACTTTTTGTGTGTAAACTAGGCCATACAAATGTACCACATATTTTAATACTACATTTTCTCGACAAATTTATGTTCTACCAAGAAATTAATTTATTCCTTGTTATTCAATATTAATATACATATATACATATTTGACTTTAAAAGATACTTTTGTATTTGAAATATGCTTTTTGTTTTTATGATAAGAAACAGAGTAATCGAATAATATCATCTCTGGCTGATTAAACATATCCATAAGTCGTCATATATATACCATATATACATATATGAATAATTTTCTTATAAAAGCTATTTATACTTTTCCAAAATCTTATTAGTTCTAAATATACTTTCTTTCATTGATTGGAAATATAACTAATTTTTAGTTTATGAAAAATCTTCTTTATACGCCATTATAAAATTATTCTAAAAATATTTTTAAAATTTATCTTGTTTTAGATAAACACCTGCAACATATCATAAATTTATCAAAATTAGAGCAGAAAGAATGGAACATTTAATGACTGCCTTTATGCCACCAGCTTATTTGTTGGGTCATCCCGCAAACTCGGCACTCTCCTCCTCATCGGTAACAAATTCGCCGGCCACGTCACCCACAAACAATTCACTAGGTCTCAATAAGCCCAAGCGATGGGGTTCGCCGCCCATTAACATGGGTGGACAATTCATTAATCCCGCTACAGGAAAAAAGCGCGTGCAATGTTCTATCTGCTTTAAGACTTTCTGTGACAAGGGAGCTCTAAAGATACACTTCTCGGCTGTTCACTTGAGAGAAATGCACAAATGTACTGTCGAAGGTTGTAATATGGTATTCTCTTCCCGGCGTTCCCGCAATAGGCACAGTGCTAATCCCAACCCTAAGTTGCACTCTCCACATATACGCCGCAAAATCTCACCTCACGATGGTCGCACCGCTCAACAGTTTCCTCTATTTCCCATGGCACCGACTGGCATCTTGCCACCACCAGCTGCTATGCCAGCCTTCCCCGGTCTTATGCCACCACATCCTGCTGCCATGTTTGGTGATTTCTCTAGTCCTCAGTTTCAGCACATGCTTGCCGGCCAAGAAAGACTTTTAGCTGCTCCGCATTCCTCACATTCTAGTGGTGCTTCCAATGCCTCCGATAATGACGATGATGATGGTTATGTGCTAGATGTTCAGGGTTCAAATGCTAGTCAGGGCAGCCACAGCGATGTGGACGATTATTGCCAGGAAGCGGAAGGTGAAGATAACGACGAAGATGAATTAATATCGGTTTCAATAGAAGATGATATCAAGCACGAACTTAACCAAATGCCTTCAGAAGATTCAAATGAACCATTAGATTTTAGTTTACACAAGCGTTCAGGTGACTGTATGTCAGCGGCAGAAAGACTCATGGCCAGCCCAAATAGTGTGCACAAACCATCCAATAGCTTCTCCATGGACAGCTTGTTGGGCAAAAGAAAGAGATCTTGCAGTGAGTCAGAAATGTCCTGTGATAATTCCTCGCCCATCAACATCAAAATGGAAAACGAAGAGGAGGAAAGCGATTGCTTGGACCTTTCTGCCTCGCAGGCTAGCAAAAAAGTGCAAAATATTCCCGCCAGTCACACGTCACCCCTAACAGCCGAAGAACAACACCTACGACTATTGCAATCACAAATGTTTGCTGCTGCTGCCGCTGCTGCAGCCGCGCAAACGCAAACATCTGAGATTAGTGAAGATGCTGCTGCATCCTCAGCACCGCCACCCATGTGGAATCTTTTGTCCGAAGTTTATCGCTCTATGTTCATGAATACCAGCGCAAACATCAAGTCCCAACAGCACCAGCAGCAGCAGCAACAGCAGCAACAGCAGTATAATGAAATGGCCACAAATGCAATTTCAGTTTAACTTCGAACATTTGCACGCACACATGACAAGCGCAGCTGCCTGCTGTGCAGCTCAAACTCAAACTCGCTTTAGGTTGTTACCTCAAAATGTTAACTTGTTCTAAAATTCTCATCATTAATATTACTTTTACTATTATTATTAATAATATTAAATATTTATGTAAATAAGAACAAAGATTTGTGTAAATACTTGAACCCAAAAATCATCATTTTACCTACAAAAGTATTCAGCAGTATTTAATTTATATCCCTTAACACATCTATCTCTCTCTCTCTCTCTCTCAAGCCTTGGTGCAATATTTTGTAAATTTGTTTTCCTCTCTTTTATTTTACATATAAATTTATTTTTTTATTGGAAAACTCGTTGACTATTTGTCTTTTTTTTTGAAACGAAATGTATACGTTCAATGATATTAAATTATTTGTTTAATACGAAATTATTTTACTTTTTTAGTCATTAGTAAATTGTAATAAAAAAAATTTAAAAAAAAAATTAATGAATTAAAATGTGTAACATATCTTTTTTTATATGAATTCAAGTATCATTTAAATACTCGTAGTTGAAATCATTAAAATTACAGTTGAAAAAAAATGCAACACTATTTATGTACTTGCTACAACAAATTATTTAGAATTAATTATTAATATAGAAGAAAAAAAATATCAATAAATAAAATGCTTTATTATTATGTGAGATAATTTATATGTATGAAAATAATTTTAGCGAATTTTATAAATCTGAAACGACAAATTTTTATTAAAACAATAAAATAACGTTAAAGTTTATTTAATGGAGAAAAATATCAATTGCACTGTGTTTCAATTTTTTTTTTATTTTTTGATATTAAAGCTGTACAGAAAACGGGAATGGGTTAAACAATTAAATGGATCTTTAACAAAAAATCGCAAAAGATTCTAAAAATTTTAAAAAGAAAGTTGTCACGTTAAAAATTGGAAGTGAAGATGTCTTTATTTGATACGTGCATAACACTAAATTGCTGACAAGATTTAGTTTTATTTTGTGTAGCATTCCTTTTGCACACGGCAATTTTACTTTGCAAGGTCTTAAGTCGAAAAGGGTCGAACATAACTTTAGATTCAAACGCAGATAAATGGCGCGATAATGGCTAAATCGGCTGCCATGAAGGACGTATAATTGGTAAGTCTAAAAATTATTTACAACAATGTAGGCTATGTGCCAGTGATAACGTTACAAATGATGTTTTTCAAGTCTACAAAGTAAACAGAGTTGAAGATAATGAGCAGGGAAACCGAAAAATATGCAATTGCATGTCTTTTCCTGTGTGACGTATGAATACGGGGATAAGATATTTATATGTTTTAGAACTTTTTATGAATTTTGGCATCGATTTGTTAGTGCATATTTTTGCATATTTTACCCTTTGAAGCATGTTTTTGCATTTATCAGTCTTACACGCATATTTTTGGCATATTTTCGAGTTTTTAGAGCATAATTTACGATTTTAGGGCATATTTTGATACTTTATAGAATTTTTGTTTATTTTAACCTGCTTTTCGCAGCCATCCTTTCAAAAGGACACCCTATTCCGAAAAAACAAATTATATAATTTTTTTTCTAGAAACTCATCAAAATTTCACTTTCGAAATAAAAATTTAAGTTTTAAGGAAAACATTCTTCCGGCGCTATCTGGGTTAATATGCTTACAAGTTAAAGGATTGGTCAAAATTTTATTTTTATTTTTTGCCATCTAAATCTCATTTCTAATGTTCGATGTAGTGTATACATTTTTGTTATATATTACGAAGTTTTAGAGACATCAGTTTCAATACAAATTCAGTTTTGCTATTTGTGACGGACTCTGTCCAGAGTAGACATTGGAGGAAAATTGTCAATGTATAAAAGTTTATTTACATGTAACAGAAACGATTTTTACTAGAGGAAAGCTTCATTCTTTTACAACTCTGCTTTTTTGCACGTTCTTTTTTTTTTAATAATGCAGTGTTGCAGCGCCTCTATGATGTTAAAATGAGGCGTATTAATATTTTGAAGCTTTGTCTTGTAGCCATTTTATTGATTATTTTACTTCGCCGATGATTCTGCTATACAACGAAGGAGGGCGCTCTGTTGTTACATTAGGAATAGTATCTGCTGAAGTCGGTATAGTTCAGTGTCCAGTGACTATGCCTTCATCACTTGAACTTTCCTCCAACAACTGATACAAAGGGACACTAATGCACATCAGAAAAATGCGTGGTGTTGTTATTTAATGACTGTCAGATACAGGGATTGAACCCAGGACCTTCGGTTTTGTAGTCAACGTGCTAACTACTTCAGCCAACGCCTTTGTTGTTTATTGCAATAAAAATTTTAAATAAAGATCTTTCCTTATTTAGTTATCCAAAATACAGTTCCAAAGCCTTAATTCTGATATCGTGATCTTTTGAAATGAAAGTTAAATTCGTATGAGAGTATCCAATAAAAGTTAATTTGTATTATTTGCTTCAGTCCAAATTTGTATGGTAATTTTGTTTTAACGTCCACTTCAAACTCAAATTATTCTTTAGCACGCCAGTTATTCTTTGTTCATTTTTTATTCCTTCCTTTTTTTTTTTGTTTATTTTATTTTGGTATTATTTTATATGCAAATATTGTTGAATTTTTGAATTAAAAATTAATTTTCACTTACAAATAAACCAATTTGTATAATTTTTAAGAGCATATTTTTTTGAGTTTTTGGTGCATATTTTCAAGTTTTTAGTGCATATTGAATGCGCATAAAACACTTATTTTAGAGCATATTTCTGGTTCCTCTGACATGGGTTCTGCGAGAAAGGACAGCTGTAGTATATTTGTTATTAAGTTGCTAATAAATCAAAAAAATAATGAGCTAGAGCCCTTCTATATTAAGGTAACGATATGTCGATAAATATTGCGATTTGCGGTGCGCAAAAAGTTAATGAATTTTCTTTTGTTTTGGTTATCAACAACAAACATTTGCACACGTTGCACCAAATTGATTTTCTTCAAAATAAAATGTCATACTGAGTATTGGGAAATAAATTAAAATAAAAACATAGACAAATAATGAAGAAATAAATTCGAATTATTAAAATTAAGAAACAAACTTTACATGTGTGTGTGTTTAAAAATTTAGAAAAAAAGCTTGTGGCTGAATGTATTTATGTGTAAAAATGATTGCATTCAATATTCATTGTGTTTGTTCTTTTTATTATATCTATTATTCGATTTTTGAATTTTTGTGATTCAAAATTTTCAATACTTTTTTTTAATTTTTTTCTTTTTCTCTGAAGCCATGTGTTTTATATATTTTAAAATTGGAATATACATTTCACTTGACATTTGAATGTGATAGAATCAGTAGCACCCACACAACAACAATAACAACAATAGTACAAGTAAACTCCTGTGCGATATATTTTTAATGTTTTTATTGTTTATAGTTGAGTTGTATTAAAGTGTGCGGCACAAGCCAGCGTAAAATATTATGAGGCATGCAATAAACAGGCCTTTTTAAAGGATTTATTAAACCTTATTTAATATCCGCTATACATTCCTTCTTGCCTCCTCACAAAGGCCACTACTCTAGCTTCTAAGGAATCCGAGACACGTTCCTAATTTCCTCCTTTTAAAAGAGCATTGGGACTTTTGCAGCTCATCTTGTACCTTGATTAAGATCCCATACTAATTCCTCCTAATCTTCTCAGGATAAATTTTACGTTACCTCCTGAAAAATATAATACTCAATAGGATTGTTTTTCAATTCCTGCAAAAAAAAAAAACAAACAAAAAATGCAACAGACTTCGTATGCGAAGTTCGCATTGTGAATCATACTTATTTTGCATCGTCCATAGGCACTGAGTTAAGGAGAGTCGAAATCAAAAATGTCATAAATGTTGCTAAGTATGAGCTCGATGCGCAATTCTAGCTTTCGAGTGAATATGATTCATAGACAACACTGCAATAGGTATGAGTGCGCAAAAGTACAAGAAATTATAAGTCATGATTAAACTCTACTCACTTTTTCACTACTCATTGAGCTTCTCTGGTAAGAACATGCCCGTACACGCATTTTATTGTTGCTTATGCAAATTACCAGGGAATCTTTACCCTAAAATTTCTTAGATCAAGTAGAGATATCATGTTAAAATCTTGTTTAAACAAATGAAAAGTTCAACTGGTACGAGTATCAAAGTTGAAAGAAGAACTCAATAACCAATGGCATTATACGATGTTTGATGCAAATGGTCTTGCGTAAGTGCAAATGCAAAATACTCGTATCGTAGCTTTTCTTTAGATTGTGTGTGTATTTTGTTGTTGGATTTTAAGGGAAAGCTACGATATTTTGCATTTACAATGACGCAAGACAATTTGCATCAAACACCGAATACCGCCAATATGTTTTTATCTTTTCTTACTTCACCATTACTATAGTAGCTTGAATGCAAACTTTGTTCTTGATAATGACATACAATTTATTTTACACGAACATAATCCTAACGGATTTAACATTGGTGTTAAGATTTTCATTCTGTCTTAGGCATTCCACATAAGACCTAATACATAATGCCTCCCAATAGAAGGAAGAATGAAAAGAATGCCTTAACCCATAATGACATCGCTCTTATGTATGAGTATAAACGATTATAAACCGGGGCTAAAGCTAATTCTGTCTGCTAAATAAGGCCTTATGGAAGGCTTTTTAACTCCCTAAATTTTAACGCTGGGAATTATCATCGTGTTTGAGTGTGTGTGTGTGAGTGTGTGTGTGTGTGTGTGTGTCTTATGTCAGCATGAACAATGTTCCGGTATACACACATATATGCATAAACAATTGTATCTGAAATATTGTTTTTTGTTCAATAGTATTATTATTTTATCTTTATGCAATATATGACGGAAAATGAAGAGTAAAAGTGGTAGCCAGTGTTGGTATGATTAAAATAATAAAAATCAAATAATTCATGTTTATTTTTATACACACACACACACACACACACACAAAACATTATAAGCGAGCACCACAACAGGCGAAGAGATTTTCATAAATTTATTAATCAGATAAATATTTACATTCTTTCATAATGTTGATCAATAAATTGTAATAGAAATAAACAAAATTGTTGTCTTGCTTATTTTGGTGTAGTTTGATACACAACATTTGGTCAACTGTTTCGAGAATATTATAATTTTGAAGGGGCTTTTAGATGGAACTTCTATAAAAACATTGAATTTTGTACTTTTGTAATTGTTGGGAATTGCGCAATTTAAATGGGGGCATATTTTTCTAAAAATAAATGAAAATAATTGGTCAGCACTTGGCCTGTTTATTTTTCTTAATTATTTTACTCTTTTCAAATACTACTTTTGTTGCGGCATATTAAAACTTAAAGTCGCTACAAACATAAACATTGTAATGTGGATGACGGTATCAGGCTCAGGCCATCGGTCTAACTAGTTAAACCAAAGCCACACGTTTCCCTAGGATTCAAAATTCACAATAAAATAACGTGATGAATCTTTATAAATTGTTGTCAGCCCACAAATCGACTCTTACTTCTCAATTAGTTTGCAAAGAAATTTAACAAATAGGGTACTTTTTTCATGTAGTGTGTGTCTCTCTAAAGAAAGTTTATCTTTAGTGGATCGATTAAAAAATACTTATTAATTACTATTAAAATGAATATCGTCCACATGTAAGCTCTCGTTGAGGGTGGCGTTGGCTGAAGTAGTTAGCATGTTGACTACAAAACCGAAGGTCCTGGGTTCGACCCCATTTTCCAACAGTCATTAAAAAAAACAACACCACGCATTTTTCTGATGTGCATTAGTGTCCTTGGTATCAGTTGTTGTGGGAAAAGTTCTAGTGATGCAGGCATAAGGCACTGGTCACTACAAACTCCACCGACTTCATCAGATACTAATCGTAATGTAACATCAGTGCGCCCTCCTTCATTGTATAGCAGAATCATCGGCGAAGTAAAAAAACTAATAAAATGGCTACTAAACACAGCTTCAAAATTTAATACGCTTCATTTGACACCAGATGACGATGCAACACTGCACTATCAAAAAAAAAGCGTGCAAAGAGCAGAGTTGTAAAAGAATGAAGCTTTCCTCTATCTCTTCCTTCACCACCTGCCTTCTCTATCACTATCCCTTTCCTATTACTCCTTTTCTTCAACTATGAGGTAGCAGAAAGGGATCATTGTATTGGACCCAAGTGAGGCGGACTCTAAATTTCACCCTTCCTTGCTAGCAGCCTGCTAACCTAAACTAAGCTCTCTCGTTGGCGGTTGTCAAATTTCTTATGACTGCTCGGGAGGTAGCCTTCGTGAATCTCCCTTTTCTTTTGAAACCTCCAAGGATGTGGGATGGCCTCATAGCAAACGTCTATAGGATTAAATCAGGACTGCGTGGAGGACAATTTGTGTCACGTTTTCTGTAGCCTTAATTCTTGCACCAATTTAGTTATGCAGAGGTGAACTTTGTGTAAACTGTACTTGAATGACGATCTTTCCACAATTGAAGCACTTGCGCACTTCCCAATTTAAAGATTTTGATGTTTTGATTACTTATTTTTAAGATAATTATTTTCTTTGTTACACAACAAATTTCATTGCTAAATTTCCAAGTTTCCGTCCTCATTGGTCTCTGTGTGTAATCGCCTTGTGAATTATAAAATTAACAAGTAAATTAAATAACTAATTTATTGCTACACAAATTGCAATTTAAATAAATATGTATTCACTTTTCTTTCGCTTATTTCTTCCGAATTAATTAACAAAGAACATTTAATTGCATCCAGTTTGCATGCAAAAAATCTCAACACTTTACTTAACTTTATTGTTCGATCTGTCTTTCGTTTTTATTCAAGTGATCAACTAATAAAATTTGCCTTACATTCATTTTTTGTTGAAGAGTGTGTGTGTTAGCTTTGAATAGGTTTGGACACCACTCACGTGAATAATGAGAATTACATTTAATCGTGAGTAATTTTTTCCAAATGAGTACGAGAAATAAGTGCTGATGATTGATTGCGTTATGATTAATAAATAAATAATAGTAATAATTTTATCTTATTGCACACAAAATGTAAAATCATCGAATTCTCGTATTCTATTTCATTAAGAAGTTAACGTTAAATCACTGATGTTAATACCTGGGAGTTACGTTATGTAATTCGATTCGAATAGGAAAATTTAAGAATTCGTACAAATTTAATTATGTACCATGATCTTTGAAACTTTATTTCCAAAAATTCCAAAAACTATTTTTCGATCAGTATATTTTCCGATTTTGATTGAATTTTTTCTGTTAGAATCCAGCCGTTTAGAAGATATCACATATTTTCTAGATATATTTTTGGTGGTTTTCAAAATGTTTAATTTTTGTTATTAATGTAATTATCGAGCTCGAAAGCGAATATAAACTGCCTAAAGACATTCGGATATTATTCAAATGATCTTTGTTGCTGTGGCAAAGATTAAACAATCCATTCAATAATTGTAATTTTATTTAAAAAATGCGTATGCAAAATATCATTAATTACTTAGGGCCGATTTCACCAATTCCATTTGAATTACAATACATATTTGAAAGTCGGGTTTCATTAAAAAAAAATAAAACTATTTCATTTCATGTATATAAAATATGTTTTTAACCTTAAAATTAAAAATTGTTTATGCATGTTTGCTTCGAACTTTAAAGTTTATGTATAATATTTTATTTCAAATAACCCCACTGGGTAAAATACCCAATAAAATCCAGTGGGCAGTCAAATCTGTGCCACATTTCTGGAACTTGTGAGAAGTTTTCGCATCGAGAAAAATTAAAAAATTATATTTATTTTCGTATTTTACACAAGGTTGGTTATTCATATAAAAACTTAAATAAACTTACAAAATATATTAACAAATATAATTATTTTCTTACTCACCCACCCAGTGTTTCACAGGATGATAAAATTTTTTTCGATTCGAAAAAACGAGGCACTGGTTGGAATGTACTTGTACACCCAACTCTTTTTTTACACGGTAAACACTAAGGAAATCGTGCAAAAAAAATGTTGTAAAAAATAAATGAAATTTATGAAAAATTTAGGAATACGTTCCATATCCTTAAAAAATTGTGCAAGTCGAAAAAAATCCAAAAATTTACTGAGTAAAACGTGCAAAAAATGTGAATATCAAAAAGTTTAATTAAAAAAAAATATATATTAAATAACAAAAAGAATTCATTTGCACAAGAAAAACAAAATAAAGTTTATTCCAAGCCTGAGAGATTTAAAGTAAAAGTTAATTTTACGGTCACTCGTCGATTTCGGATAACAGGAGTGCACGCCTATTACAAGCAGGATTCAAATTGTAAAAATAAAAATAAAATATCGTGCAAGTTCAAAATATTTGTTGTTTCAAACTCGTGTAAAAAAGACCGTGTAAAAAAAGAAATGAGTGTATATTTCTTCTTATTGCGAATGGCGTCGTCGACGTCACATAAAGACGACAGTAAAAATTGTCCATTGTCTACTCTTTGTCGACAACATTTGACTACTATCAACATGCTCCATTAATTTACAAGGCCTAAGAGATTAGTAAGAGACCGGCAATTGTTACCAATAAAGAGTAGACAAGTGACAATATTTACTGTCGTCTTGATGTGACGTTGACGACGCCATTCACAATAAGGGGGAATGAACAATCATTTTCTCTTCAATTCTTGATGGGAGTGTTATCGTGGAAATTAAGAAGTCTAGGAGCACGTTCCCATCACAAATACGAACTAAATGCGAACTAATTTAAATATTACTTTTGCAGTTCTAGTGTATTTCCATGTTGTTGTATTTGATATTTCACAGTCTTCTTGCTTCTGAATGGTTGATTGACAATTTAAACACAAACGCTTTGGTATTTAATTCATTCGGGTTTTCATCTCATGATTTTATTAAAATAAAAGCAACATGTCTGGAAATTCTTTTTGAAATATGGGTCAAGAATTCAAAGTTTGAGTTTTGGACAGAGAGGAGGAGTCGGTATTTCTGATATTTACATTGAATGAAGATGCTTTTTTTAATAAAATTGAATAACAGGACTGAGATCAATAAATTTCTTATGTGTAGATCAAGCTAAATAAGAGCGTTGCATGATGTTTGTTAAGGCCGGGGCAGAATGAATCCTTCATACGTTAAACTTCACCTTTTTCAACTGACATTAACGCAACGACGGAGAAGGTTGGCACAATAGGTACTTTATTGACGGAAGCATTTGACAAGGTCAATTCTCCATTTTATTTAATAAATTCAACTTTTTGTATTTATGTCGTTTATTTCTTTTGTTCAATTTATTTTTGCTGCCACAAAACACAAAAATGTAAATCAGAACATACCAAAAAACCAACCAACGTAGTCAACGTACGCAAAAAGTTAAAAGTTGACCAAATGTTGTGCTTTGCGTTGACGGACACGTACTGAATCTAACCGACCTCTAAGAAACCATATATTTCGACTTAGCTGTCAGTTGAAAAAGGCGAAGTTTAACGCATGACGGATTCATTTGCACCGGCCTTTATGCTGCCTAGCGTTGACTTGATGAAAGTGGGAACGTTTTGCTCGTGACTTAATGGCAAACTCAATTTTTCATTGTGTATTGTCTGTCACCACGTTTACTTTGCCAAAATCAGATTTTCCAACACTGCCTCATATAATTCTCTACCTTTTGTATTCTGCATTTTAATTACAGAATGTGCTAATCGTTTTCATTTGAAACTTTATGGGGAATATTTTTCGATGAGACATCTTAACCCTCTAGATAACTCCATCTAATTAACTCGAAAGAAGGAATTTGTTCCGTATTTTCGCAAAAAAAATTTACTACAATTCTCTAAATACACTAAAGTTCGAAGAAATTAATATTAAGATTCAAAATTGATTAAAAAGTTGAGATACTCATTCACCCTTGCATCTTAAGTATACGATGTGTTTAGTAGAATTATAAATAACCATCAAAGATATTTTTTTTGTGGCGCATTAGTCCTTTAATTCATTTCCGTCTTTTGAGATACAATAAGCTCATTGGCGTAGCTATAAATTTTTTCTAGGGGGGCATTATGACTGGCGATTTTCATGAATAATATTAAAATAAATAGTTGCATGAAATTTTTAATAATTTTATGGGGGGCAACAGCAATTCCTGGAAGGTGGCAATGCACCCTCCAGGAATGGTCTTTCTACGCCTATGGATAAGCTACGTCATATATGATTGATTGCAAAATAACAAAATTATTTTACTGTATATTGAATTGTTAATGTTTAGGGTGTTGCAACCCATCACTTTGCTCTTCTTTATATTTAAATTTAGACCAGCTTTTGGAGCTCCGCTTTTAAGGGATTTGAATTTGGTCAGGGCATATATCGTCTTCGTAATCGAGGTTCTAGTTCCCCTAGTTCCTTAGTCCTCTGCTTTCTACGCTAAAATCACCGACAATAACACCAAAAAGAGTGTAGAAGAGACACTTAAATGTATTTCACGGTTTGATTTAGTTTGAGCCGTGCTTTATTAAGAGTATTCATGGCACCTTTCTTGTCCCTTTCTGAAATGTAAAGGGTGTTTTTTAGAGTGTCACAACTTTGAGTTGGCATCACTGCTTTATTTGAGCACCCGTTTAACAGCTGATATGGGTCTGTTCTGCAAATCACGGTGATTTCAAAAAAATTAATAAAAGCTAAATCATTGCTTTTTTAAATTTCACGATTTATATCTTTGTAAGTTGGCAGAAAATATTATATTATAAATGAAAAAAACTTAAAACGCAATAAAACCCACTATCAAGTCAGCTATTAATACTTTACTTTTGAAATCAATGTGATTTTTAGAACAAGCCTGATAGTTTCTTTTTGTTTAGTTTGTTGTGAAATTTTATTATGAATCGACTTACAACAGAACAATACGTGCAATTTGTTGAAATTTTTAATCAAAATAATTGTTCTATTCGTCAAAGTCATCGTGCACTTCTTCCATTTTCCGATGAGGTCCATTTTTGGTTGAATGCGTTCGTAAAAAAGCAGAATTCTCACATTTGGAGTGAGGAGAATCCACAAGCTTTTGTCGAAACACCATTCAATTCACACAAAATTACTGTTTAGTGCGCTTTATGGGCTGGCGGAGGCATTGGCCCATATGTCTTCAAAAACGATGATGGTCAATGGTGAACGATATAGTAACACGATTCGAAATTGTTTCGTACCTCAGTTACATGGCATTAATTTTGCTGATATGTGGTGCCAACAGGACGAAACCACATGCCACACAGCGGGCGCTACAATTCGATTTATTTAAAGAAACTTTTGATGAAAAAATAGTTTCACGTAATGACCCAATTAATTGGCCACCAAGATCGTGTGATTTAACCCCATTGGATTATTTTCATTGGGGTTATGTTAAGTCACTTGTCTACCTGGAAATCAACATTCGAAGAGTAATTGGCGAAATATTGCGAAAATTCGTGTTCCAGATTGAGTCTTCTATATACCCGCCGTGGCGGCTACATTGCAGAAATTATATTTAAACATTAATTTCATAAAATTTTCTTTCCAATAAGGCCCGTTTCATTGGTATTAAACATATATTTCCTTGTTTTATTATGATTTAAACTTGTGTCACTCTATAAAAAAACCTTTATATGTAGAGAAAATCCGTACGGGGGAGGGCGTTATGAAATAAGGCCCATGGAAAATGAAACAAGGCCCCCTAGGAAAATGACACAAGGCTCTTATTTTTTAGCGCCACGGAGGAGAGTTAAATATTTGCAATGTTCCACAGAAACATTCGTTCCTCTTGAGATTCTTCATAAAAAAGCTGACCACTTCTTTTACATAAAATGCAAGAATTACATGTTTTTTATAACGATTCAAACGTAAAATTTTTAATTTGGCCATGAAAAAATCTCTTGCGCTGGAACATTCTAAAAACAAAGTTTTCAAAGTTTTAAGAAATTTTTCAGTTATTATAAGACAATTAACAAATTTTATAGTGGACGTTGGAGACAAAGTGAGTTAGAATTAGTAATAACAAAACAAACAAGGCCGCCGTTTTATGGCCTCCAAATACACTCTTCATGGAAAAATCACTTAATTTATTTTCATGGAAAACTACACAACAAAAAGAACACAAAGATCAAAAAATGTAGCAGCAACGTGCTACATCAAAGAGGTGAAGAGCATTAGAGGATGAATAATTACAATCAGCAGACATTTACGACACTAAATGACCAAATAAACATGGCTTAAAACAGTTGCTGCTCTGTTGTTTAACATCTTTACAGCAACAACTTGCATAGAAATTAATTAAACACTGGCTAGAACGCACGTTTGAGTTCAAGACCATAGATACCTTTACACACAAAAAATTCCCTCTATTCTTATGGAATGTAATATGATTTGGACATCATTAGAAGTGTCATAAAAGTTTTATGAAATAAATTTTGTAACAACATTTGGAAACTCATAGAAGAAAGAAGCCGCTTTGACAACGTAACTAATTTCTTACAAAAAAAAGCGACTGCTTTTAACTCTTCAATATTATGTAATGTGGCCTTCTCGCCATCTATCCCAACACTGCTATTCAGATAGACAGATACTTATCTACATACGTACGCATCCATCCAAACAAACATCTAAACAATAAATAAAATAAAACACGAAATAAATTGAAACTGAAAGGCCACATTGGGCGACATGTTGTGCAAACATGCTACTGAATTTGGTTTTTAACTAGAATTACTTTTTCTTCTGCTCCTAAATGCAGCATTCCAATGCTCTGATACGACAGCAACAGCAAGTATTATTCATCTTATCTAAACCGACGTTTACTAGATTTGTAAAAAAAACTAACACCAAAGTATGAAATTAATGGAAAAAAAAGAAGCGCAGATCTGAAAATAATAAAAAGGATCAATTTCCAATGAAAACATTGACAAGCGTAATTAACACATTTTCACGTACGGAAAGAAACTTACACACGTACATATATCGGACAGTTTGTCTGTCAGTCTATCACTCACTCTTTTATCCGGTCAGGGTTAACACAGTTATTGCCGTTCATGTGTGTTTTCTATTTTCGATGTGACAGTTAGTCCTTGATATTTATTTATAAGCCAATACTAACATACGCATACTTAAGTATGTATGTATGTATGTATGTACCCAGTTGACCACGGCTTTCGTTAATTATATCAATTTCGAATATATCTCGAACATTGATCGTGTAAAACTAACGAGAGTGACACTCGATCTCGGATTTCGTTAGCAATATCAAAAGTGAGAGATTATCGAATTAATTTCGATACCGCAAAAATGCAGCAGAATGTTTTTTGGGACAGGTGAACATTTTTCGATTCATTTTTGAGTGCCACTCTCGATAGTTTTACACGATAAATGTGCGAGATATATTCGAAATCGATATCATTAACGAAAGCCATGGTCAACTGGGTGTGTATGCTTCTTTCATTTGATGTAATTTTTATCACTTTGTCGGCAGATTTTGAAGCGTCAAAAGAAAATATTATTACAGTGTGTTAAATAAATATTTTTTATTCCTAACAATATGAACTGGTAAAATTTTTTCAAAGATGATTTTTTTTCTTCAAATGTGCTAATTAAGGTTTGTGGAGATAAAAAAGAATAGACGTAACTACTAAATTACCATTTGAAAAATTTTCAAAAATTTATTAGTTACACAGTATGACATTTAAGATTAGGAGAGTATTTTCTTTGACTAAATTTACTTGCACAAGCAAGCCTGTAAAGTTTTTGTGTATGAGGGTTTCTGAGATTCTATACGCAAGCCTTGACTTTGAATGTACAAACAATAATTCTTAACAGTCGGCCCTGTTCTATAAATCAATGATTTGAAACCGCACGAATTTAGAAAACTAACTCCGACAATAGAAATATTTTTTTAATTTTTTTTTAATTTTTTTATTATGTAGATTCCCAAATATCATATCTGAAAGAAAATTATCGTGTATGTTTTTAAACACGTCGCTGGACCATTATTAATTTGTTGAAAAAGAGAAATTTACTCGGATTCGGTTTACAGAACAAGCCAGATTATTTGTAAAATTTTTCGACAGAATTCCAGTTTGGTGTAACAGTTTCCACGACCGATATTTGTTAGAAATTTTTTTTTTTTCAATTGGGAACTTAAAAAGTAGTTTTACTTATAATAAAATAGTATACATATATATATATTTTTAAAAATTGCGACCAACTAAATTTCATATAAGCTTATTCTTCAACAATTTATATAATATTATAATTTTCGAAAATTCGAAATTAACTTCGAAATTTCGAACATACATAGATAGAAGTTAATATTTTTGTGTTGCTGTTTTATATTGCTTAAATTTTTGTACAAAGTTCACGTCTTCAAACTTCCAAAACAGAATTGGGTTGAAATTAAATTGGTTGTAATGAAAACAAGACATTTGACGAACAAATTTAACATTTCCCAAACGATTCTATATAAATGTTTCTTTGTCTTTTTAGGAAAATTACCTAAAATATTAGAACAATTTATTTCATGTTTTTAGCATTTAAATTTCATTTATGTAGATTAGAGCTGTGCCAAATCGTTCATTCAAGTGACCGCTCATTTTCGTTCATTTTCTAAAAAAGAACGAGTTCGTTCATTTCGTTCATTCGCTCTTTTCAAGAAATAGAACGAAGTGAAAACAAACAAGCAGTTGATTCGGTACATAAAAAGGGAAACATGCACAATGCATTTTGTTTTGAATTGAAAGTAAAGAAATGAAAAAAGATTCATATCGCCAAAATAGCCATATACTTGTACACAATAATGACAATGAAAATAAACTGTATATATCTAAACTAATTTTGTTAAAAAACTATTAATACCTACATATGTTCTAAAAGCTTAATAAATATGAATGGCAATTTAATTAATTTCATAATTGCCACAGTGTTAATAAAAGTATGTAAAAAGTCAAATGAAAACAAGAATATGACAACAAATCTCACATGAAGAAAGAAAAAGCCAAACAAAACAAAAAAAAGAGCCAAGTGTGCTCGGTCGTTCACTTCGTTCAATTGTACCACAGTTTTGTGATTGTACTTTTTATCAGTACTGCTGAGCCAAAACAGCTCAGTAAAGTGACCGGCTCACTTCGTTCATTTCACTGATTCGTTCAATTGTACTCGTTCCTTCATGAACGACACAGCTCTAATGTAGATGCATGCTTAAAAATTCTTAAGCCTTCAATTTTCGAAATTGGGTTAGAAAATTCAAACGACCTCAGAAACTATTACTATTATGTATTATAAATAAAAATGTAATACATTAAAGAAAAACGTAAGCACTAGCAACTACTCGCTATTGCCGAGTACATATTATGACATTTTGTGACGTCGCAAAAGTGTATACCGGTGGCAAAGTTTGTCATTTCCGATATTTTTCGTTGTGTGGCATTGCTTTCCATATAAAAAACATAATGGGAACGGTGTTGCACACATTTTGAAAATGACACCATAGAATGATAACACAAGAAATGCCAGATGTGTACTCAGCATATCAGCTCATTAAGAAAATAATGTACCTTGTACCTTACTACCTAATACTGTTCAAAAAATATATTTTTATTTTTGTTTTTTTTTTTTAATTTATTTATTCCACGTTTTTTAAAAGTTAGTATTTTGACTATGTGGGTCTATTACTTAAATGGAATCGTCTTTGAAAACGAGATTGATAAAAGAACGCATATTTTAAATTAAATAATTTTTTTTCAAAAATAATTTTTCTCCATAATTATAGTGTTTGGAGTGTTTTTTAGAACTAATGTTACTTTCGACCAGGTATGCTCACCCGACTAAAATTATGCCACGATTTAGAGAACTCCAAAATTTTAAATCGTTTTCAAAACTGGAAATTTGCTCGGACTGGCTTTACAGCAGCTACATCCAAGCCATATGCAGAATATGCAAACTTTTACAAAAGAGCTTTTGTGCTTTCACACCGACGGGGCCACAACAGCCAATCAGATATCGGCGGCAACAATTCTTGCTCTTACTTTGCAAAGAACAAACAGCGATGCCAAGTTGGTGCTTCTGGCACTATTTTTAGTGATTTTTGAAGACTCAAAACTCCAAATTTTTATCGTTAGTGCCAAACTAAGAAAAAACACTAAGTAGTGCTTTTAAGAAATTTGTGTATTTCTTAAAATTACTTTAATAAAAACTTGGTGTATTTATTTTTTCAGTATAATGAATACCTTTTTCGTCTGATATATTTCATTAAATAGAGCATAGCTTAGAAAATATTAAACATTATTAAACTTCACTCGTTTTTCAGGTTAGTGCTTTTTACACTTTTTAGATCTCAAAGCTGTTTACATCGAATTAAAATATCAGAGTGTACGTGTTTGGATGTAGCTTTAGAGAATGAGGTCGGTTAGTAAATCATTTTCGAATGTAAGCAAAAACACGTACTCCTGCTTATTGTTGGCTTAAAAGGTTTGAAAACATAAATTTACGATACAGTTATTCTTAAAAATGCATATTCTACTGATTTCGAAACTATGTTAGAAAATTCAAAATTTAGTTCGAAATTTCGAGTTCAATTGCAAATTAATAAATTATGGATAGTAGTCTAAAAACATTAATTTTTGCATTTAATTAACTACCTGTTTTCACAACCGAGGCAAGAAAGTTTGTATAAAAATCACTCTCACACAACTCAGACACTCTGAAGTCGAACGTCTGAGTTGTGTAAAGAGTTTTTAAAATTTTTGAAATTGAAATAGAAATTGAAAATTCGCTTTCTACTCAAAACCAAGGAACGCTCAAATAGTAGCAATTTTTTAGCCAAAGCAAACAGTTAGCACATGCCATTATCAATAATAATATATTTTGTAATAAAAAAAATCTGTAACGAAATTTCCAAGATCAGAATGCAGTGTGATTTTTGGGACGTAACAGAAATTACATTTTTAAGTTAAAATTATAGAGTTTTTAACTTTAATTTATATTTTTGTTCTTGTATGGGGACCGATCACTCTAGAGTCTAGACTCCAAACATATTGTTGTAGTATACTCCATTATGCTGACAATAATTAATATATAATATATATTAATTTATTAATTTATATTGCAATGTCTTGCTCATCACACGGCATTTTTTCAGAAAACCTTTCTTATTTAATTGAAAAGAAAATTTATTACATTTAAGTTTATAATTCTAATGAAACTCTGTCCCTATGCAGTGCGAAAATCTCTTTAAAACAAATAACATAAAATCCAATATTTTAAATCACTTTGTAAATATTCGCTGACAAAAAAGTTGTAAAAACGTTTGAAGTTGTTTTACACAATAATACAGGGACAGTGCAAACAAAGCACAAAGGCACTCTATAACATTTAAAGGGTTGATTTGATTGCTGGCTTTAAATTAAATGATATTGTGTCATTTACTTAATAAACAACACCAACAACAACATTAACAAAGACAACAAGCATTAATACAACATTTGTGGTTTAAAGGATTGCTTGCTGCCTTTCTCTTAACGACTTTCTATATGGCTAAATGGAAAAAAGGTTAAAAGAATGGGGAAAAAAGGAATGTATTTACTTAAGTTAATTGTATTTATTTGCACAACAATATTGCAAATTGTTAATTCAAATGAAATGGTCACAGTTACAAATGAAAGGAAGAAAAATGCTTGTAATAGTTGAGCGTAGAAGGAGTATTATTGTGTGAGCTTGAAGGTATGAAAGGGTAAAGAACATCATAAATTTTAACGATTAGCAAAGCGGTGGGGGCAGTAGCATAGAGTGTACAAAATATTAAAGAGATGGAAGCATTTTGGTAAATAAATAGGTTGACATTTAAGCTTTAGCACTTTATAAACTAACTAACCATTTGAGTCCCAATACAAATACAAACATAAGGAAAACTCTGTTCATTATTCTACACACAGAAGCTTTTTAAGCAGCCAGCAATTTTTTAACCCATTTAGCCACAGGTGCAGTTTAGTGAGTTCAAGTGGAAACTTTGTTATCCAACCAACATTTTTATTTTAGTATTATTTTTTTTTTGCTTTGTGCTAACCATTTGCCGTAGTACTTAAGTCAGCAATGTATTCTAAAATTAAGTGGCTACGGGTTGGTGGGGGAAGCGAGGAGGCCAAAAGGGTGGTGGCATAAACTTTTAATGGAGTGAGTTTGCAGAGAATTTTTCAAATTAGCTAAATAGCTTTAGTCATTCAAAGAATTTAATCAAGCTTACAAAATTGATTTTTTATTTACCTTAAAAAAAAACAACAGCAACAGCAATAGCAACAACAGCAGCATATAGCATATAGCAGCAGCAGCAGCAATAGCGGCAGTTGAAACTTTTTATATTTTGTACCAAACGAAACAGTCAAATCAAATCAAATACGAAACAAACAAACGACTAGAAGTATGATTTTTATGCTAAAAGCAAATTCATTTACATACGCCTCATTTGAAAATGATTCCTTTTTAGTTCATGCCACACAAACAAAACAAACAAAAATTATATATAGGAACAATAACAGCAACAACAACAACAACCGTATCAGAAAAAAGTATAAAAGAAAACTTTTTTACTTTGATTTGGAAAAAAAAGCCAAGCACAAGCTTAAAACTAGAGGCCAGTGTTTTACTTTTTGTTCTTATTTTCTTTCTTTAAAGCCCATTTCAGGCCATTCAATTCCAACCCCCCCACCAACTAACCGACCAAACTTATACTTTGGCAAAAGCAATATATTGCTGCTTTTGATGATGTTGATGCTGATGCTGATGCTGATGGCTGGCTGTTGTTGTTCTTACTGTTGTAGTTTAAATTGTTTAGCCTGCAATTGCATTTAGTGAATTATGATGCTGCATTCAATTCGAGTCCGAAAAAAAATTTAATTTCATATAGTTTAAGCTGAACAAAGTGAAAAGCAAAAATAAAAACACAATATTATAACATCAAAGGCGATTCCAAAATACCCTGTCAATTGTAACTAATATACTTATTGATTCCACATTAAATAAAATATTATTGATTGCTTAACAAACAAAAGTTAAGTTTGCCAAAAATGAAATTAGGTTTGTTGCAACCGATTTCTTTTATTATTATTACTAAATTACATTAACTTCGTGTTAGTTTTTCTATCAGTGTATGATATGAAATTTTGGAATATATTAGGATTTTTTTTTGGTTAAACAACTTCTATATGCATTCGTTCCTACTTATGAATCTCATCATAAAACAGACATAAAGACAAAAGATTTTTGTTGATAAGCTAGAAGACTTACTACATACAAAAAAAATTTTTTGTTGATTCAATTAACTTTTTAATTACTTCAATTAATTCGTGTGGAAAAATTAATTGATAATATTAAACTATTTATTGGTGAAAATTTAATAAACTTTTAATTGATATTACAACATTTTTCATATTCCATACTTTTGTCTGTGTATGTTTATAAGCAATAAAGTTGCTTGTTTTGTAAACAATTTTTGTTTGAGGTTTTTAAAAGTTTACATTTGTATATTGTGATTCTCAATAAGATTTTAAGAGTTTTAATATAAACATATGAAGTTTTGAGCTCATTTAAAAAATCGTTTGGGTTAAAGTATACTGCATGAACTGCATACACACATGTACATTAGGGCGGGTCGATTTGTATGGAGGCAAAAAATTTCTCAAAATACAAGGAAAATCGTATTATAGGGATCAAAGAAAGAAACTTTGCCGAAGGAACCATACCAATAAAAAGTATTTTGGTGTTCCGACTTTTGATTCGAAAGGTCAAATTTTCTTGAAGGGTCATGCAAACATTTGTGATTTTTCGAAATATTTGTATGGGGAACCCCCCAGGTTCCAGGGGGTGTGCCACTGGCATAGGTGGGTCGGCCATCCAATATTAGTGGGGGTCGGTCATAGATTTTGACTCGATTGAGGAACTCTAAATGGGTCAAAGTGAGATTTTTCAAGAAAAGTTGACCCTTCGGATCAAAAGTCGGGACATCAAAATACAGTTTAGAAGTATGGTTCCTTCGGCATTTTGATGCCTAGAATACGATTTTCCTTATAATTTGTGCGATTTTTAAATCGACCCGCCCTATGTACATTGTACATAGATGTTACTTAACAAAAAAACAAAAAAAAATATTCCTAATTTTTTTACCTTTTTTATATGTTTAATTAAATTATTTTTTCAAGCATTAAGCCAATTTAAATTTTTATTTTTTAGTTCGAAAAAATATTTTTTATGATTAAAAGGACAAGAGACAAAAGAAAAATGAGAAATATTTAAAAAAAGTTAACCGAAGGTTAACGAAATATCGAGCTAAAAAGTAGTTTAATTGAACCTAAAATGGGCTTGAGGGCTAACTTTGAGGGCCGGACGCACCCCCTAAAACACAACTTATAGGTATGAATTTTGTTTGTATTTTTTTTACATAAAACTAAACCGATTTGGGGGGTGAGAGTAGAAGAAATCAAAAAACAATAATAACAGCAACCCTAATATACATACTTCGGTATTTGTTATTTAGAAATATAAATTTTGTGTTCTAAAAAATATCTTCTCCATTTACTTTATAATTTTGTTGAACATTTTTTAATTAAAGCTTTCCGATGCAACGAGTTACCAATCAAACGATAAATGCACTATACTCCCCCACCCATGTTTAAAGGGTCTGTTGAAGCAACTGAAGTTGAGGCAACTGAAGTGCAAAGAAAAAAGCTTGGTAGTTTGAAATGTACCTGGTACTCGTACAACTTTATGTTGGCTTAAAAGCAACCTTTTACTACTTCTTTTGTTGTTGTTATTGCTGCTGCATGCTGGTTGTATTGTACGACTAGTGTTGTAGTACGTTGGCTGTTATTGCTGATGTTGTGTTCTATAATCTGTTGTTATACCCTTTTTCCTTTGTGCGTATATGTATGTGTATATGTATGTAGTTGCTTTAGTTTTATTCTGCTATTTCAGACAAACTTTGCATATTTGCCGCTTTACAAAACTCAACTTTAAAAAAGCAGCAACCAACTCTCTTTGGTAATCTTTTTTTTCTTGCTGTTCTTCTAGTTGCTGTTTGAGGGAGATTTAAAGACGGCTGCTTGTTGTAACATGATTTATAAAGTGTTTTCTCTGACAAACAAGTAACCGACTTTATGAGTACCTTAGCGTTCCTTCCTTTCATCCATCTAGTGTAGTAAGTCCCTACCAATCAGTGTTTTTCATACGGGATATCCCGAGATCCCACACATTGTCCGGGAAAGAAATCCCGGGATATTTCCATATTTTATTATGGCAAATTTAGTTTGTGCTCACATTTTGTTTTATGAATGCGATAATAAAATAACGCCAGTAGTGTAATTTGTAAGTACTTCTTTGAATTAATTTTCGAAAACAAATGAAAATGTACTCGTATATACATATGTACATACATATATATCGTCATTTAAATTCAAAAAAGGCATAACTTTCATTTAAGATATTTAACGAAAAAGCAATACAAGTTATAACCTATAAGTTTTAGAGCATTAAGTTGTCAGTAGTCTTTTAAATTTCGTTAATAAATTTTATATTTTTGAGCATACTCTGATAAAAAATATTGCGGGTAGATGGATTTTATATAATTGCATTCATAACACTGTGCCACAGTGAAAAATCCACACGGTCCTGACAGTATGGGATCGATAGTACTACTAAAGTGTAATAAAACCATATACTCAGTTTGTCGATTTTAGTCACCAATTTTATTGTTATGGGCCTCCATAGATTTCGAAAATTAGTGCACCCTCAAAAAATTGTGTCATAAGTTTTTGCCCAACAGCTAATTCAGATTTAGTGGTAGCGCTAAGATATATATAGCAATAATGTAGCTAAGAGTCTACGGAGCAAATGTTGCTAACATCTTATGCCAAAAAAAATATTTAATTTTTTTTCAGTTTTTTTCAGAATAACTCAGGGGTACTCCCAAATATTTTCTAACAATATTTGACAAAGTTGTAGCTACGGTAAAGTTGAACAACTTTTGTGAACATATCAATACAACTCTGGCGATAGATTCAATTTTAAATCGGTTAGTATTAATTTTAACGCAAAAATTACGCTTTCTACATTTTAAAAATTAAGCAAAAAAAAAAAAATAAAAATCAAAAAGTAAGTGTTATTTTGTGAGGAAAAATAAGAGTCACAGAATAATTTTTATTTTGTGAATAAATAACGATAAAAAATAACTTACTTTCTGAGGAATATATAAAAATCAAGAAACAATGATTGAAAAGTAATTTTTAAAATAAAAATTATAACCGCTACGGTCTCTGTATTAAGTTAACACGAACACGTTATTTGTTAAGTAAATACAAGTATGTACACTAAATGCAGATTGATTTCCGCTGGGCTTAACAGGTGTTTTCTTTATTTTTTCTGGACTTAGCATATTTGGTCTAAGTCATATATTTCTCTGGTCGAGATATTTAGTAGATTATATTTGCAACATTTGAATTTAGAGTTGTTCTAGTCTCGATTAATATAAATTTATTTAATATTTTTTTTAAATATTTATTGAAGTTTTTTTAAGATTTATTTAATATTTCGAACCAAAAATGTATATGACTTACACAACTTTCATAATTAACTATGACCTAACTAACATTTTAAAAATTTAACAGGAGAAGAGTTTTTATGGTTGTTTTATACATTCATTCTTATGGCTGCGTCAGAAATCTTTGTACTTATATAGGCACAAAAGTAATGCTTACAGTCATGAAAATTGTAGACAAACATATACAGTGGAGGCTCGAAAAAGTTAAGTCATAGAAAAGTTAAGTATATGGAAAAGTTAAGCAGCTTTTATTCACCATTGGTGACTCCAAAAAGTTAAGTAATTCTCAACTTTTCTGAGACAATTTTCCCAGCGGCGAAAATGTCGATTACAGAAGCGATGATTTGATGCACACATGTAAGACAGTAATGCACACCACCTCATATACGTACCTAGTATACATTTTCAAATGCATTGCCGCATTTGTGGAGTGAATGCCTTTCACTTGCACACAAAGTAAGCGAGATACGGAAGTGTTCATCCAATCAACATAAAAGCTCAGTATTGCCTAACATACATTTTAAGTTGGCAGTGGGCAGTTCGAATACAATCTAGCGTACTTTCGTACACTTTGTAAGCTAGCATTCATTCAACACAAAGTATGACAAACATCATTAAAGAGATGTAATGTGGTATGCAGCGTTCGCCGCTGGGTTTTTATATATAGTTTATTCTCTTTCTAAGATGATCTCAAATTTTGTATGTAAATCCTCAATACATATTTATATATGTATATAGTGAGTCATATACGCCTGTATACATGCAAAAATAAAACCGTTACCGTTATATATTTTTTTTTGTGAATTTTATATGCATAATGTAGTTGCTCTCATCAGTTGGTTGTAAAAGAAATTAGTCGTAGAATATATATGTACATATAATTCTAATTGACAATTAAAAAATAAATAAACAATGTATTTTTCATACTACGGAAAAGTTAAGATTTCGGAAAAGTTCATCACCCCCAAAACAGACTACTACTACTTTTTTGAGCCTCCACTGTATTATGACATATAAAGTCTAGTAGCGGACTTAACTCATTTTTCAAAAAAATGTCAGTTAGATCGTTTAGTTAAAACAGCGACAATATGTACATACATATGTATGTATGTAGGTATTTTACTACATTCATATTTATGCTAACTTTATGTACATATATTTTTTTGTTACACTATACATATTATTTTATTTTTATGTGAAATTTGCGCAAAAAATTTGCCTTTGAACAATGATGATGGTTAATGATGCAGGTTTAATCATCTTATCGTTATTCATATTGGCGGTATTCGATGTTTGCTGCAAATTGTCTTGCGTAAGTGCAAATGCAAAATATCGTAGCTTTTTTTTGATTGTGTGTGTATTTTGTTGTTGGATTTGCATTTGCACTTACGCAAGACAATTTGCATCAAACATCGAATACCGCCATTGTGTAAAAATTTTACACAAATATCTTATGTACCCAACTATTGAGAGAAAAATAAAATTTTCTTTTTTCCATTAAGTGTAAATTAAAAGCGTTAAACTTCCCAGCAAAAAATTTTCGAAATTTTGTAATGGGTAGTACTCTTTTAATGGCTTACAAAGTAACGAGTGGTACTTATTTATCTAATTATTTTATTTGCATAATAATGACTCATGCAATGAATAAAATAAGAACTTATTTATATCACTTAATAAGGAAATATGTATATCTAGAGAAATTTGTTACAAAATTTTATTCATTTAAAATAAAAAAATTAGAAAATATAGCAAATTAATTTTGAATAAGTTTAAGCAAAAATTAATCTATATTATTTTGCATATTTGTACGCAAAAAATAAACCATTAAGTTTTGAGTACTTTTACTTTTTGAACTTCTCAAACAAAAATAATGGGTTATTCAGTCAAATTGTAAGTACTTACGACTGAGGAGTACATACACTTTTTTGCATTCTAGTAGGCAAAGTTTTTTGCTGGGTTGTTTTCTTGCAAACTAGTTTTTTTGAGTTGCGACATTGTTTGAGTAAATAAGCGATATCACAAGTAAATATTTCTCACATACTTACATTATTCTATCACTTGTTCTCCTTCTTCTCTTGTAATTTTTAATTTTTGCTCTCAATTATTATGTTGATAAAAACATAAACGAACATGCTTACATACATACGTACATACATATGCACATACACACGTAACACGACCGACCGAACGCGACGAAGTTATCAATTTAATAAAGCTAAGATGATGAAATTAATAAAACACTTTTTTAACACATAAAATTTATAATTAATATGCAACCTTCTGAAAATATTTTTATACACACAAATAAAACTATTGTTGCACTATATTTTCATGCAAAAATTTTATACAAAAAACCACTTGTAACTATTAAATATTTAATTTTAATTGACTGACTTACGAACGTCCACGCACTGTTTGAAATAATTTAAGAAACTGATGAATGAAGAAGAAATTGAGTGCATGTTATTTAGTGCTGCCAACTGCACGATTTTTTTTATAGATTATTGAGTTATGAAAAGTATTGACGATATAGCAGAATATACCTGCGACGGTAACAGTTTTAAGTTTTATTTTAAAAATTACTTTTTAATCATTATTTCTTGATTTTTATTTATTTTTCACAAAATAAAAGTTATTTTTTGAGTTTTATTTATTCCTCAGGATGTAAGAGCTACTTTTTAATTTTAATTTTTTTTTTTTTTGCTTAAAAAAGATAATTTTTAAACTGAATTAAGAATTTTTCGACAGACTGGCGATAAATTAAATTTTAAATGGGTTAATATAAATTTTATAAATGTTATTTCCTGACGAAAAAATATCTTTTAATGAAAATGAAATAAATTAAATAAATGAAACTCAAGAAATAACTTTTATTTTCTGAGGAATATATAAAAATCACGAAAAAATCGGTACAGAAGATTTTTTTTTAATAAAAATTAAACTTATAAAATTCAATGGCATCCAAAGGTAGTTTAAATTTGGAAAATAATAGTTATTTACGATCCCTGGAATATACAGTATATCTAAAGTGTAGTTACGTGATTTGCTAGATTACAAGAATTATTATTTATTTTTTTAATGAATTAAACAAGAGTGTTTATGATTTTGATTAGGCTAAAGCTCGTATCGCTTTGTAAGCCAAACTACATGTGATAATTATTAATGAACAAATAACATCAAAGTTAATTGTAAATATTCTGACAAACACATATGTAGTTTAACGGAACAACTAGCTGTTTTCGAAGGCCAAAAAAAAAGAAGAATATTTTGCTATCGTTATATAATGGTGGAGAGTTTCCGACAATTCCCGGAAGATAGAAAAATCATTCCCGCTTTCTAGGGAAAAAATGCGGGAAAGGAAAAACTCTACTACCAACACAATTATTTTTCTCATATGATATTAAATAACTATGATGATGATTGTACATATTTGTAAGTATAAATGTACATATGATTGTATGCATGTATGAATGGATGCATTTATGTATGTTTGTTTGTATGTATGAATGTTGGTATTTAAGTATGTGTGTTTGTTGCTGTTATTGTTGTACACCTTGCCTCATGTTTTCTGCCACTTTTCATGATTAACTGTTTGTTGTTGTGAGGTGCAGTATGATGTTACAGCATTTGGACGTTTTTCAGTTGTACATTTTGTTATATGTACATTTCTCTTTGTTGCCGAATAAAGAAGAACTAAATGTATTTGCATGAATGAATGAGTTATGTTTGGTTGAGTTTTAAAAGTTTAGAAGGCTAAAAGTATATACATACATATGTGTGTATGTATGTATATGAAATAAGCTTAGTCCTGAAGAGTCCATTTAATATGTTTTTTTTTGGTTTTTGTATCATGTTTGTAGTTTATATAAACTCGTGAGAGTATGCAACTGTTTTCATGCGAGTGCGTGTTTGTTATATTTAAAGGATATTTTGGCAGTTAGAACTTTATAATTGTGACAGATGAACATGTTTATAAAATATATACAAACTTAAGACACTCAATAATAGTTTTTGTGTTTAGGAAAATACATATTCGTAGATTAGTATAAGCATACTTAAGAAGAATGCAAATAAATGCATTTATTCTTAAATTCTTCAGATTGAAATATACTCGTACAACAAAAAAATTAACTGCCTTATTTATAAAAATATTACGGCTTTATAAAGGCATTATAAGAAAAATGTTAAGCGTTAATATTTTTTATAACTTAAATAAAATATTAAAAACAAGAAAGATATAATGACTGGGACCTACACTAAGTCCCTTTTTAAAACTTTTTAAATGAACTCATCCATACCAGAAACAAGTTTGGTCCTGTACAAAACCATTAGTAATTTTTATATGCAGGCTGACATTTATACATATTATACAAATTAAATAATATAAATTTGCTTTCATTATGTACACAGGAAAAATTTGTTCTGCACCTAATACCCTTAATAAAAAAAAATAATATAAATAAGTAAGGGGTACGCCAGATAACTTTTTTTTTTTAAATGCTATGCAAAACATCGAGTGTAGCTTCGGCTGTGTGGCACGTAGCGCCGTCCTGTTGAAACCAAATGTTGCCAATATCCTCCTCTTCAATTTTTGTGAGCAAAAATTCGTTCAACATGGCCCAATAACTATCGCCATTGACTGTAACGGCCAATCCTTGCTCATTTTCGAAAAATGGCCCAATTATGCCTCTGGACCAAAATCCGCACCAAACAGTGACTCGTTTTGGGTGCGTGGGCTTTTCAATGTATGCGTGCCTCAAATGCGACAATTTTGCTTGTTTACATACCAGCCAAGATCAAAATGAGCTTCATCTGAAAAGATGATTTTTTTTGGCAAAATCGGCATCTTCTGTAAGCAATATTTCCCAGCGTTGTTCAATCGTATACACAACCATATTCGCTCAGCGGAAGGATAAAACTAATTATCTGTCAAATCAGACATGAGCTAAGTGTTACTGTTCAAAAATAAGCACTAGTTGAAAAAAAAACGTTAGATGGCGGACTCTTTACATAATTAAAAATTTATACATTTGACTCAATTAAACTCTTGTTCAAAAATTCAATTGGTTAACAGTTTCATTTAAAATTAATTCGTGTCAATTAAGATTTTACTTAAACAAATTTTTGAACTAAAAGTTAAATTCACACAATTCGATTTTTAATTGATTTTTGGTTAATTTTTTTTTAATTAAACTTTAAAATTACCGCTGTAATAAGTTACTGATTTTATCTAAATTTTCTAAAATCAAGTTCTTATATACATAAGTATATTTAAAAACTTTTTCGACCTTTTTAAAAATTACAGGTCTTTGTTTTTTGTAAAAATTATATTTTAATTAATTCCACTATTTCACTACTTATTTTTTGTGAAGCTTCGTCTGGGGATTATTTATAACAATAATTGAATACAAAAATTTGCATTTATAAACTCGAACTTTATCGCACTAGTCTGCCAAACTAGTTAATTTTTAATTCAATATATAATTTGCAATTCAATATAATTCAATAAAAATAATAATTTATTAAATATTAGGTCCTTTCGTACTGAAACATTTGACAATTTTATGTTTTTAATTTGAAAACTATTAAAAAATTGTATATTCAATTATTGCTATAAATAATACCCTGACGAAACTACACAAAGAAGGAGCGAATAATTGGAATTAGATAAAATATAATTTTTATAAAAAACATAGACATTAAGCCTAATTATTTCTATATTAAAATCGAGTTTTTATCACCACCCTTATTCCAGTTGTCGACATCGACGTCACTTTAACACAATACCAAAAAATAGGGTTTTGTGTACCAGTTGCCGAAAACAACTGGCAAAACTGTTGGCAAGTTTATGCTATTTTTAGGCCTTAGGGAACGGAAACAGATTTTCAGTAGCATACAATTGTGCTCGAGAGCAAGTAAACAAGCCCAAATTTTTTGGTATTGTGTAAAAGTGACGTCGATGACGGCAACTGGAATAAGGGTGCACATTTCGACGTTCTGAGGTTCTGGATGTCGATTGTGACTATTTTAGAGACGATATCCGTATCCATGTGTCTATGTGTATGTAGGGATCTCTCCATGTAATACCATAATGTCATAATTTAAGAACGGGTCAAGGGATCGATCGCAAGCTAATTTGATGCATTCGAAAGATGTCGTAAGATTAGGATTGGTGGATTTCGAAGATTTTCGAAAATAATACTTTATCAAACCTGTTTTCCCTACACAAATGTTTAAACTACTAAGCCGATCTAATCAGCTCTTAACCTCAAAAACATATTGATTGATTCGAGTGATATTTTAGGCGCAAAAAATTTCGAAAAAATAACGATTTTTTCTAATAACTTCAAAAGAATTCGTAAAATAGATTTTAGATATTCAGTGATTTTTAAACACTTAAAAAGCGTATCGGATGCCGCAACTTTGATTAAAATCTGTAGCTTAGTAGAAAATTTCAGGGATGTCCTGCAAGGTCAACCGATTGCCATACTTTTTTTTGTGCAGCAATAACATTACAAAATGATCAGATAAAAAGATTGTAAGAAAGCTTTAAAAAGTAAAAGTTATGCAATAAAAAAATTGCGCTAATAGCTAAAACATATTTTTTCCAAAAAAATATGTTTGAAAATCGCTCGACTTTGGCGCAAAAATAGCTAAAATGGTAACAGTAGTTTAAAGGTACTCCCCCCATCCACTTCTTCATCAAAAAGGGTTAAAAAACCTTATTCATGAGGCTTTAACACAAAAGTTCTGAGGTCTTCCTTTAACTAAATTCATGGTTTTCTATGACGAGCTACCAATAGAATTTGCTTAAGGAGGCTGAAGGGGGGAACATCAGGCTTGAACTTTCAAAATGTCGATAGACGTATATTTTCTTGTAATTTCCTCAGTCTCCACAACATATGCTATTTCGGCCAAAAATTTTTTTTGTTGTACAATGTGTACGATTTTCATGGAAATGACTCCTAAATGTTGAGGAAGTTTCTGGATGGTTGTTGTTCAACAATCACCATTTTGAAAGAAAAAGCATACCATCTAGCCAGTTTCCGTAACCATAGAGAAGTTTCAATTCCACGAATTATATTTGTATAGTTTTTCTGATAATCTTTTTTTTTTTTTTTGTTTTAACATTTAATAGTATGATTGATTCCTGCATCTTATAATATATTTTACTTGAAATGACAAAAAGCTTAATGATTTATTTAAAAATTAAACAGAATGATGCATTATGATGTGATATTTTTTGAAAATTATTGCAACATACAAAAAAAAAAGAGAAATTAAAAAAAAACAACCAGCTCGACAAAAACCAATTTACGCCTCTTTAACTCGTTAACTTGGCCAACAAATAAGATGCGTTCGCTGCCGGCAAACATCCATGCAATCACTTGCTAACAAAAGTACCATTAATTTCAGCAGGGAAGGAGAAACATAAGCTAGAACAAAAAAAAAAAAACAAAAAGAATGAAAGAACTTGCAGTCTCAATACAAATGACATGATGCCAAAATGCACAACAAAAACTAATTAGCATTGTCTGGAAGACAAAAGCGACGACGAATGGTTCAAATGAATGATCTGAATGACTGAGCAAATGACAACAGCGATGCAGCAACAGCAACAGCAACAGCTTCAAGTTGCACAAAGGTTTGCAATGAACTTGTGTATGTACAATTCGATAGATGAATGGTTGGCTGCATGGTTGGCTCTCTAAATACTCCACAATAATATAACCACAAAAAAAATTTATATTTAATAAATGCCTCAATGAAGAATGCCTACTTTAACACACACCAAAAAAATCAACACAACTTTTTTCCTATATGTATAAATATGTATAAGAATATGTATATATTTCTTATCTCATATGTCTGCTAAAGGTGTGTATAAATTATTAAAGCTGATGATCATGATCATGAAGATTTGAAGGGAAGACGAGACTTAAGCCAAAAAAATAAATAAAACCAGAGAGAGAAGGAAAAGTGTTAAAACTAAAACAAGCTTAAGATAAATTACACAACTAAATGAGCTTACAATAATGGCAGACAAACAAAAAAGTGTTCACTGAACAAAAGCTGGGAAAAGTCATTTTGCCATCACTTAGCAAATATGAGAAACGTGCATCCAGGTACTTCTGCTGCGGCCGTTGTGGCGTTTTGTAAATGATATTCAGCTTGTAAGAGGGCGGTTGCTGTGCGACCTCTAGAGTTCTAATGCCAATCCCTCCCTTGGAAGTTACTGACTGTATCACAAAAATCCAGCGCACTTGCACGGAAAGGGAATATATACACTAATTAATATGTTCAATTAAAAATTTCATTAAATTTTGAATTGTTACAATTAATTTAAGCGTTGAAATTTAGCTGATATTAAGCACTTGGGTTTTTATAGCTATGCTATTTATTTTACGACACAGGAGCTAGGACGTGAGTTTCGTAACAAAAATAAACGACACTATTACAGTTATAAATTTATTTTTGTTTTGAGGTCTTTGTACTTAAAGCGAAATAAATGATTTTATTAACCCCCGACCAAAAAAAAAGGGGTGTGTAGTGTGTGTCTGTGTATCTGTGTGTCTGCCCGTGTCCACGTACAGCCCAAATGGCTGAACCGCTTTTGATTTAGTTTTGAAAGGTGACTTGATCGAGAAGGTTCTTAACTATGTTTGAAGAAAATCGGTCCATCCGTTGAGAAGATATCACATCTTTTCTGGATATGTCGGGAGTTTTTTCAATTTTTAATTTTTGTTATTTTGTTTCGTTTCGTTCTTTGAAGTGAGTGAAACCAAACAAAAACATTGCGAAGGATTGCTCAATTTGTTTTCGTATTGTGTTTGCACATGAGCACAAAAAAGACAACACAGCCGATCGGCTGTAAGCCGGCTAATAGCCGCCGCCGGCCACAGACAATACATTAATTTAATCGTACGCCGCTTTAAAAGAAAATCATAGGAAATAAATGGACTCGTTTTAAAATAGTTGTGGCGAATTTGACATCATCAGATAATATAATTTTATTGTATTGTTATTTAACACATTAAGTTTGTTTTATATAGCTAGGCAGCATAGCTATAACCGGGTGTCCTAAGACACCTCTTTTCTTTTTTCTATTTTTTTAGGTAATTAATACTCGCATATAAAAAACTTTTGTTCTGTGATATATGTATTTTAGTTATTTTAACGTTTTCTTTCAAGACAAAAGGAGGCAATATTAAAATAATAATAACCCAGCTAAAAAAATTATGTATGGTTCATATATTTTTAATATATGAATGTGTATGAATTCATGTATGGACATATGTATATAGGATTATACATGGCAAAAGTATTATATATGAATTGATATATGTACTAATATATGAAATGTATTATAATGTATGAGGTCATATATGGAAATTTAATTATGAAGCTCTTGATATATATAGAAATAAGATGTGATATATGGAGCCATATAAAAATATATGCGCACATGATATCTCACATAAGATTGTAATCAAAAAAGCTTGCATTTTATTTACTCGAACTTTTTCTCTGGCGGTATTCCATGTTTGATGCAAATGTTTTGCGTTAGTGCAAATGCAAAATATCGTAGATTTTCTCTGGATTGTGTGTGTATTTTGTTGTTGGATTTCAAAGAAAAGCTACGATATTTTGCATTTGCACTAACGCAAGAACATTTGCATCAAACATCGAATACGGCCTCTGTTTTTTATCACTGGTGAATTGCAAATCTATTAGAAAATACAAACGGGTTGCAAAGTTTATATTCGTACAGACTCATCGTTTAAAAAATAAACCCAATTCTTGTAAAATTTTTTACATTGCGGTCCTATTAAATAAATGAAATAATCGAAAGGATATTGTTATTAATTTTATAGAAAATACTCTAGACATTTTTAAGAAAACTAGTGTTGGTATAAAAACGGATAATTTTTTTAATGATTAATTGTATTAGTATCTAAATTCTTATTAAATTAAATTGTATGTACGAAGATGGGTTTTCTAGTTCGAATTTAATCATTTATCCAAACAAACGTTTCATCAAATACAACTTCGATGTTTAAAATCTTAAAAAAGTAATTTTAATAAATTTGAATATGAATTTACACATATGTATGTATATGTATGAAAATGTATGAATATATATTATCATATATGGCCATATACCCTAATTTTTCGGATCCGAACCATATATGGGATATCATATATGCTCCATACATATTTTTTTAGCTGGGAATATAAAAAAAAATGTGAAAAATACCGAAATATTTAAGTTAAGTCTGCTACATGTTAACAAAAGCAATTTTCATTTGTTGGTGGTTAAGTACTCGTATCTAACGACTATATTGTTATCTTAATATAGAAAGGCCCTAATTATTATATTATTATCATTTAAGTAATTCACAATGAGTAAATAAAAAGTTTAATGTGGCAACAATAAGCCAACTTAAAATTTTCATTGTGAGCAGGCAACGCCATTTATTAAACACAGTACATTAAACTATTAAAATAACAAAATTTTTTAAATTAGAAATTATTGTTGATTAAATTTATGAAAATAAGTATTTTTCTGCAAAATTGCTAAAGACGCTGACAGTTTTAATTTGTGTAGTTTGATATTACCATGTTGTCACATTGAAAATGGCATGCTTTTTGTCAACTGGTAATAAATTTGATTTACACACAAACAAAAACAATAAACTTGCCAATCCGTATTAAAGTATTAGAATGAAACGTTGCAATATTAAGACATACATGTTTTAAAACGCTATTGTGAACTCCCTTATTAATTTTTTAAAATCGAGATTTTTTCATTTTTCGATACATTAAATGTTCTTCTATCGAAATAAACAGAAAAAACTCGAATTTCAAAAAATACTAAGTTAAGGTAACGATCTGCATTTTATTTTTGCTTAATAAACTCTTCAGCAGACTTCAAACTAAAAACACTTGAGAAAATCTTAAAAATCTGCTTTTTTTTGAACAACTCTAAAATAGAGCGTTTTTGATTTTGCCTTTGAAATAATCTTATTCCGTTGCTTAATGTGTCAACTAATTGTTGTGAAATTTAAAAACAGATTTGAAATCGGATAAGGTTTGTTGTGAATTTTGTTTGTTTGAAGCTTTTCAACGCATTATGGTTGTGTATGTAATTCTCAATAACATTGTAAGAGATTTTCTATAAATATACGGAGTCTTTGGCTCTTCTCAATAACTTTTTGGTTGCAGTCTACTGATGATTTTCTTAATGCCGGCCATACACTACACAAGTTCAGTGTTCAAGTCTGGCACTGTGTAAACTAAGCTTGTGACACACACTATACAAGTAAACTGTGCTTTTTTTATTTTAATTCGCCATAATGCTAGGGATTCTTTGTATAATTCTAGGAACTCTATCTTGAATATTTGTTCTGCCCTCATTTCTTGTTGTGAACTCTTAAAAAAATCACTACACAACTGAGCGTTTGTAACATACACTACACAAGTTCACTGTACAGTTTTCAAACTTGAGCAAATATCAAAATCATTTTGATATTTACTAAGTTCACTGCGTAAATAGCACAACCACCCCCATACACTACACAAACGCATTGTACAGTGTCAGACTCGTGCAGTGAACTTGTGTAGTGTATGGCCGGCATAACCAGAAACGTTGTTTAACCAACAACAAAATAAAATTGTTGGTATTATTTTTTATTTTATTTTTTTTATACTTCTCAATCGTTTAGTTGATATAACACTCTATTAATTTCAGATAAGGAAAAGTAGAAAGAGCCGAGTAACCTTTTTTTTAAATAATACAACGTCTTAGAACTTTTACTCTTCACTGTCGGTTATTGGCATCACTATCAAAGACAGCTGATATATTTTATTGTCATTGCATTCAGTTGGATAGAATGTAAATTAAAAATAAAAAATTTATATGCCTACTGATTTTAATTTTTAGTTCCGATTTTAAACTAGTTGTATTTTAGCTGGATACAAGTGACATGAATGTTAAATATAATATCAATCAGGAAAACTAAAGAAGAAAAGTGAACGAGCTCTCATTTGGTTTAATTTATACTTGGATTGAGAGCCAGTGATGGGAATTGATTTTGTGCCGAATCTGTTTCTAAATAGTGCCAAAACCACTTGAGTAGTGCCAAATCAATTTTTATATATTTTAAATGTTGGCACTTGATGTTCGTTTAGTATACTATGGCCCTTGTTCTGTATAGCTAGAAAATTCCATGTATATCACAAAAAAAAAGTTCCAAAATTAGGTCAGATTTTAAAATATTTTTAACAAGTAAGATATTTTAACGTGAACGCACTGTTCTATTTATATAAAAACCAAAAATTAATATCCTGAAGAAGTTAACCGAAGGTTATCGAAATATTGATCTAATAAATCAAAATATATACTGACCTAAAGCTAAAAAAAAAAAAATAGTTTAATTTAACATAACATTTGATAATGTGAAGAAATATTATAAGACAAACCAAGTTTTTCGGGAAATTTATAAAATATTTACGACATCAGCTGTGACAAAGAAAATTATTTATTTCTTTTAATAAATGATCACAAACATTCATTGGACACCGTTACTTTTCCCTATGATAACCGAACAGTTGTCAGCCCCAAATCCTACTAAATTTTCAATGCTTAACGTAGTACCAGAATATGTACTTATTATTGGAATAAGAAAAGTTTCCATATTACTGCGAGCCATAACCGCCAAAAAGTTTAAGCAACATAAATTTCGAGCTTAATTTGTTGACGAAAATCGATAAGTTACGATCGCAGATAATTGATTTTCGTTAAGAACGAAGTGAAAAAATATGACGCTTAAGCTTTTTTTGGCAATTATGGACCGAATGGACAAAAAGTGCCAGGAAACGAGCGAGATTGCCATAGTGCCAAAAATGGCACAATTGTGCCACATTTTCCATCACTGTTGACACAAAGTAAAGCTATTGTGAAACAATCAATAACAATAGTATACATATTTCTGCCAATTTAAATTGAATTAAATTGTCAACTGAATAAAACACTAATAGTGCATTTACACTGTCTCGAAATCTAGTACTTTCGTATTTCCAGATTTCCCATATAGTTAAAACGAAATGTAATTTTTCAGTAGATTTGTAGGAAATCTAATAAAAATCTAATGATTTTATTTATGAGTGAATTAGCTACGGCCTGCTTAAAAAGTGTGTGAATTGGCTACAATGCAGTTGTTTGGTTGTAGTTTAGAAACAAATCAGTTCATGGGTTTTGTTTTGCATACAAAAAAACTTGACAAATGTCAAAAAAAGTTAGTGTAAACGGCACAAATTTTCATAAAGATTTTAATCAAAATATGCTAGATTTTGTGCTAATGTAAATGCTCTATTATTATTATTTTTTAATGCAAATGAAAAATTAACATATTAATTCCTTTTGCAAATCCAAATTCTTTTCCATAAAACTTCGTTGCACACCTGAATGTTCCACAATGTCCTATGACGCATTTATGCCTAGTCTCGTTATGCCCAGTCTTACGGTGCATGCCAAAAACTGCCTAGGCCTAAGTGCGATATTAGCAATATAATCCGAATTTGATATTCGCCGTTCAGAGTTCGTTAGCCAACGAAGATCTAACCTCAAAAGCAACTCTAAGTTTTTTATATTATTCCGCTTTGTAGTATAATGGAAATATAAATACGAGTATATCGAGCCCTTTTTTCGATTTTATCATAAGCGACATGTTATCGAAAATAGACTTTTTTTATTGAAATTAAAATTGTATGGGCCTACCCATTGTTTCGAATTATCAAAATAGCAAAATTGTTAATAACTCTTAGCATACAGGCTGTGCAATTTTATCATAAGCGACAATTTACGTACAAAAACAAATTTTAATATTTAAAAAAACCTGCTCCTGTTGCTTACGATAAAATCGAAAATAAGGCTCGACATTAGTACAGCCTTGTTGCTGTTACCCCTTACCAATAATTTCCTCATCACACTGCACATGCTAAAACTAAAGCAATTAAAACCAAAAGCTTGAATATTTTTGTTCTTAACATAACATTCTACCATCTGTGTAAAACATAGAAAGAACAAACGCCAAGAAAAAGTTCATCAGTTTGAAATTGTGATTAGCGCCTTTTGCAGCCTGTAACTGAGCAGCAGCAGTTGTCTCGAGTTTTTTTCTCAACATATTTTTTTTACCTTTTCATTTTCCATTGTTTTTGTGATTTTTTAAGGCTCTTTATTTTTCTTAATAAAAAAAATTAAAAAACCTCTTGCAAATCATCATGAAGTTATAACTTACCAGCATTTAGTTTGTCTAAATGAATGTTTGACGGACTTATTTACGTACTTTATTCAATTCCCGGCAACCAGAAAGTTTAACTCAGGGTATAGATTTCAAGATACGAATAAAAAAGTGTACGAGTATATGCACATGTAAGAGAAAAGATCATTTAACTGATTGACTGGCTGACTGAATGACTGAAAATATTAAAGAAACAAAAGAACGTGTTGATGTTTAAAGAAAATAAAGTGCATTTTTACTAATCAAATATGAAATTGTCGACTAACTAGCAGTTAACGAAGCTGCTAATTATAGTCTTTAATGCTAAACAGTTTTTTAGCGTTAAATGTTATATTTTAGCAAATAACAGAAATAAAATGAAATTGAATGGCAAAGTTCTAAAGGATATTACAAGAAAAGCTATTTACTCAAAGAAGAAGTTGCTGTTTGGTTTTCCTATATATAGAATGTTAAATAAATAGATATACAAGTACGGATTTAAATACATATGCGTACATAATTGTAATAAATTCAAAGGCAGTAAAATTATGTTATAGGATTAGAAATATTTCGGAAATTGAATTTGAAGTAATGTTGAACAGGCGCACCTAGAATATTGCTTTAAAAAAGTAATATCTAACAAATATTTCTCACGAAATCAATAAGATCCACCAGTGATCATCATCATTTTCAAAGACTTGGCATATTACGAAATATTTCGATAGATTTTTTTTAGATTTAGTTGAACTGTAGTGAATTTTAATCAGAAATAATTTCTTAATCAGGCTTGAGTTCAGTAATTTCAATTCTTATTGAATGAAATATTTTTATTAATTAATGTGAGTATCTAAAGAAGAGAAGAAAAATTAAACTAGACTTTATTAGCTGGGGGAAATACCGATATTTTTCTGTGCAGCCACGCACTTCATCAGCACCCATGAGATTATTATTAACATCAGCTATTTAACTTAAATTTCTATGAAATGGAATATGAGAATTGATTGCGTATACACAATGTCTCATTTAATTCATCATGGGCACGTGACAAAAATATGTTCACTTAGCGATCACTGTTCACTTGGCTATCACTGCTTCAGAATGCTGAAAAGCGAAGTCAACTGTAGAAAGCAAAAACAAAGTAACATAAAGCCACTACAATAATACTTATATGTATGTACCGATGGTGCATCGAATAAGTAAAAATAATTAATGTGATGATCGTAAAAGATAAGTAAGAATAGTTAAACATACATAGGTAGAGTGATATAACTTCGTGCTAACCTAAATAGAATATGGAAAAACAGAAAATGAATAGTGATACTTACAAATGTGTTTGCCAAAGGTAAATCAATAATTGTATACACAATCAATTCTCATATTCCATTTCATAGAAATTTAAGTTAAATAGCTGATGTTAATAATAATCTCTACCCCAGTAGATAGACATGGGTGCTGATGAAGTGCGTGGCTGCACAGAAAAATATCGGTATTTCCCCCAGCTAATAAAGTCTAGTTTAATTTTTCTTCTCTTCTTTAGATACTCACATTAATTAATAAAAATATTTCATTCAATAAGAATTGAAATTACTGAACTCAAGCCTGATTAAGAAATTATTTCTGATTAATAATTTTAAATTTCGAATCGTATCGAATGCCGTAATTTGCCCCCTGTTTTTTGTCTATCTATTGACCCCAATAGAGGGTTGGCTATGAAAAGTTGAAAACTATGTGAATGTAAATTGGAAAATATATCAATTTCAAGGTACGTCGTACTTAAAAAATATTTGTCCGAAAAAGCGTATGAAAAACCGTTTGATTCAAAAATTTTGTTTTGTTTGCATTAATTTTTCATTACAAAACCGCTGGTGCCAACATTGCTGATATACCAAGTCTAGGATATACGTATGTATGTTACTACAACACTACGCATTTTTCTGATGAGCATTAGTGTCCCTTTATATCAGTAATTGTAGTAAAAATCAAAAGATGGAAGCGTAAACACTAGTCACTGAACTACGTCTCCTTCAGTGGATACTAATCCTAAGGTAACAGCAGAGCGACCTCCTTCGTACGTACGTACGTACATACATTCCAGCGGTAAAACTCAGAAGACCTTCTTGGTGCAGGCCTTATTAAGGGGCTATTTCGCATAAAAGATACGATACACATTCCACAGAAGAGAAGAAGTAACATGTTTTGTTTTGCTTTTTTTTACCAAAGCAAAATCAAAATCCATTAATTTGAAGGCCTTCCAGAATCTCTGGCGAAAGAAGCAAGAACAGAAGGCATGCTCCGCAAAGACAGCGCGTGTAAAAAATATATGAGTATGGAATGGAGCGAGCAGGCCTTCTACATCCAAAAGAAGGCATACAGAGGCATTCTTGAAGGCATCCTTACTCCTTCTAGTTCCCGCTGGGATATGTTTTTGCACACATATATATCGACGGCCCCATTCCATAACATGCTAAGTCGTAAAGCATATTATGCTGAGAATAACATTTCTAATTTTATCGTTTATTAACTTAGATTCTTTAATATTTTGATAATAATCGGACTATTCTATCAAAAGTTATGAGCATAATTTGTCAAGTTTAAAAAACCTCCTTTTTTAAATGTTTTAACTACACTTAGCATGATTTAGTTTGCAATTCAGTACTAAAAAAAAATTAATTTAAATTTTTCTCCAAACTATATGTACTTAGAGGGCCATTGTAGGTGAGAAATGACCACCAGATAGGTGCTAAGTCTACTAAGAGGACAATCTTAAGTATTCTAAGTCACTTTTAACTATGATCTACAACAAATTTATAAAGTTCACATAAAGTAAAAAAATTCTATTGCAATTATTATATGATTACAAAAAGTCTCAAGTTTCTATCTCATAGCATTTCCGAGATATAATTAATAAACCTTGAAGGCGTTTATCTTAAAACTAGATTTTTTGACTTAGCATGTTTTAGAATGGAGCCGTCGATATATAGAGACATATGTTTTTGCATACAATTTAACTCGATTCGCTTGGTATCGAGTAACATCATCGGAAAATTTCTTGCTAACGAAATTAATTTCTATTCGAATGCATTTTCGATCACGAGTGCAGGAATTAGGCCCCAGATTTTTACTCTCGCAAATGTCATATAAGTTATTGAAGACACAAACCACATTTTTTGAATCCCGAGTTTTTACCCAATAATTTCTTAAATTTTTTTTAAACTACCCAACATTCATAACTTGTAGTAAAATGTCTGTATTTGAAGTAACATAAAGCATTTGAACAAAGCGACAAAGAGACAAAAAAGGAAGAAAAAATTATAATAAATGCCCAAAACTAACTAAGAGAAAATAAAATACAGTTGCAGTAGCATTTTAAAATGTTTGTTAACTTATTAACCTTTTAACACTTAAATGCAAATGGCTTTAACAAATTTGAAGACTTCAAGAAAAGAGCAAATAACATTAACATTAAACAATCATACAATCCAACACACACGCACACAGATACATTGAAAATGCATGCCTAAAAAGAATTGATGCTTTAAGAAACACATGCATTTATTCATTCATTCCCTCCACGTCATGCCATACCAAGCCAAGCCACCAGAGAGCCACATCATCAGCTGCAGCATCCTCGTCATGATTATTGCATTTACTCTGCAATTGATGAAAATTTGTCGGCTGGAAAAGGTTGGCGTAGGTGTTGCATGAAAAATGCACTTTGAATACAATAATGATCGTTATAAGAAAAACACACACGATATACTTACAGACACATGCATGCAAGCAGACATACATACACAAATACATATGCATTAAATAACATCCCTCTAGTCAGCCTAGAACACTCTTTTCTCTGGCGACAATTGCACTAGTTGAAATGTCGACAACTTTCCTTTCATGCGCGAGTAGAGATACGTTAGAGACAACAGTTCTAGTGTATTTATGGTGAAATTGTCAATGAACGCGTTAATAGTTTGATTTTCTTTTTTATTATGTTATGCAATAATGTTAAAAACTTACGTACATATGTATGTATGTATGTATTTAAGTTTTTTGCCCCACCCCTTATAAAATTGTAGACGAGAGTCACTAAAGTCTATTAGTGAATCTTTAGTTCAAATGCCTCCATGTGGTCGTAGGAGAATAGTGGTAAAGTATACTGGTAGCTTTTCAATGACAACCCTATGTTATATGTCAATAGGCGATTACATTGGCTGGGGTACACCTAGTCAGACTACTATTTACGATGTCACTAGCAAATCACTACAATTTTACTATTGACATCGAGCGAGAATATATCGATATTGTAGACTAGAGCCCCTAAAATTTACTAGTGAAGCGTTGGTGCCAATGTCTCCATGTGGTCCCAAAAGAACTAATTAGTCAGTAGTGCTACAGTCTAGTGGTGGATTTTTAATGACAAGCTCATGTTAAATGTCAATAGATGATTACATTGCCTGGGGTATATCTGGTCAGTAGTACTACTGACAATGTCACTAGTGAATCACTACAATTTTACTATTGACATCGAGCGAGGAAATATCGATATTGTAGACTACAGCTCCTAAAATTTACTAGTGACTCTTTGGTGCCAATGTATCCAAGTGGTCCCAAAAGAACTACTTAGTCAGTAGTGGTGGATTTTCAATGACAAGCTAATGTTAAATGCCAATAAATGATTACATTGTCTGGGATACACCTGGTAGTAGTACTACTGACAATGTCACTAGTAAATCACTACAATTTCACTACGAGTATTCGCATTTCCTGCAGGGATGTTTTGTTTTTGTTGCTCTCCAGTTTTAATTCAAGAAATAAAAAGTGTATGTAGAAAATTATTGGCATTATTATCGTATTCGTCTTTACACATTTTTGAACATGAACATTTACGATTTATTTATGTAGCCAGCGTAGCGTTTGTTTGAATTTATGTTTTAATGTACGTGATTATTGAGTTATGAAGAGTTGAAAGATGTATTTATTAATGATCGTAAAATTTTCGATTTAAAACAAAAAAATGCAGGGGGCCGTGTAGGTGTAGACAGGTGATTCCTAAACAAGCGAATAAAAGTTAAAATATGAGGTTTAGTTAAATTACAAAGAAAATATTATTTGCATTTGTGGCCAGTTCCAAAGGTCCAGTTCCTTATATATTATTTATATATGTCGCCAATAGTAGCCGATCGCTATTTAATCCGTTTTCAGGCAATAGTCTTTAGTTCGTTCCGACATACACTGAATTGATTCATTTTAGATATTTCAGAAAGTCCATGTTGTTCCTTCACCATCTTGGTGAAATGGGTTCCATTTAAGAGATTGTGTTGACACATTTTGTTCATTGAGCGGCACAGTGGGACCAAACAGCCTTTTAAGCGGATTAATTCATATCTTCACAACTATAATAGTAAAAGTCACTAAATTTGATGTTGCTAACTCTTAGAACAAACAACATTTTCCAACCAAATCTTTTTGGTATAGGAGGGGTAAAGTGGTACCCGCCAGAGAACAGCAATGAGTAGTGAAAAAGTGAGTAGAATTGAATCATGACTTATAATTTCTTGTATTTATGCGCACTCATACTTATTGCAATGTTGTCTATGAATCATATTCAATCGAAAGTTTAAATTGCGCATCGAACTCATACTAAGCAACATGTATGACATTTAAGTTCTCATTGTGAGGTTATGTTGTTTCTCTGTTGCTTTTTTGTTTGTTTGTTTTTTGCACAAATTGAAAAACAACGCTTTTTACAACTATTTGATACTACTTGTAAAATGTTTAATGACTTAAGTTTTAAGTAAACACACATGCATGAGTTGAGTGAGCTGAATCAATGTGAGTATTATAAGTATTTTCCTGAAATTATAAATCAAACTGAGATGATTTAAGAGTGTGAGTGTGGTACGACTAACTATGATGTCGACATCACATTCATATTTATTTCAACCTGTACTTATAAATCAATGTCATCGTAAGTATACGTAAATCAGAGCAGTTGAGTTTAAGTGATATCTACTAACTTATATTTAAAATTTAATGAGTCAGCCAAATAAAGTAATTATTATTTTTCCTATATCTGCCGAAGAACAAGCGTGAGGCGATGAAAATTTATGAATCAAAACCAAACTCTTTTAAAAGTTGAAAACCGTGATAGGTGCATAATTTTATTTAATTAATTATCGAAATCACCGACTTTGGCCTCTGTGTGTGCAGGTGGGTTTGCCCAATTCCATTTTTGTTTTCGATTTCGTTTTCCTGAGTTCCAACTGTTATTTGGTTTGTCTGCGTAAATTCACGTTGGAAATTATTCGAAGATAGATATCGCTTAATATTTTTCTAAACATCGAATTAAAAATATTTGTACATGTTTTGCAATGTTGTTCATCACCTTTCAAGTTATAACTTAAGATTTATTTATATGGTTTTAATTAACTTCAAAAATTTTCGTTTTAAGAATTATTGAAAAACAAAATTCCACTACAACTCGTAACTTTTATTGCCCCATGGGTAACCTGTTAAATTTATGTATAACTAAGTAAGCTTTAAGTTAAACATAAATTCAAGAGAAACAACATGTCGCAAGTGTTATGCATAAATTATGCAAATTTATAAAAAACAAAAATTTTAGCACTTCTTGTTAAAAAAAATCCAAAAGAATTAAATAAAATATAATAAAAATTCCTTGAATAAAATTCTAAAATTCAAATCACAATCATAAAAGTATGAAATCCAAAACAAAAATTACTGTCAAATTTTAAATAATATAGCATTCATGTTAGAAATGATCAAAGAAGTTTGACATTTCCAACCGACACTCTAACAAAGAACTGTCAAGAAGTCAACTTTGAATAGAAACGCAAATTTAAGTTTTTCTAAAGTACAACAACCGTAAAAAAGTATTCAGCAACGGTAAAATGAAATTTTTGGCACTTAAGAAAATTGGAGATGGGTAGTAACACTAACGTGATTAAACTAGATATCATTTCCTGATTGAAGTCATGCCTAAGAGAGATTAAACATTAAACGAAGATTTAAATATTTTCAACTGGTAGTAAGACTTTTAATAAAATTTTATTGAATCAAAAATTTTTTTTAATAGTTTAACCCATTACATCCTTTTGTGCTGAAATTTGTTTCCTTCTTCATTACATAAAATACAAACAACATCCACACAGAGAAGAGTTAGAGGGTTAAATTGTGTCACAAAAATATTATTTGTACTATTTTACATACATAAGTCTGCTTAACACATCATCAGTCTAAAACAGTGAACCGTACGCCATACCACAATTGTGGGCAAGAATATCACACACATGCTTATGCTCCTTTCATTTAGTCGTCACTGAGAAAGCGACGAATGAAGTTGTGCACGCATGTACGAATTTTTTCATGATTATTTGTTTAGTTTTTTTGAATGAAATTAAAGTTCAAATTTAATAAATTTGTACAGCGCAAAAAAAAAATACAAATAAGAAATATTTCGTGATAAAAAATGCTTTTGGCAATATGCAATGCATCTATGTTATGGAACATTTAAAACAAAAGGGAATATAGTTTAAAAAGACATATTGATAGTTTTCACAGCGCTGTGAATAAATTTAATTTGGAGTTTATACACTACATTGTCCAATGAATTATTAGATTTTTTTTACTTTTTTCTTAAGTTTCTATTAAATTGCTTATTTACAAAAAAATATTCAAACAATGAATAACCACGGCATGTAAATATATTCTAAATTACAAAACTTGTCTTCAAGTGTAACTTTATTTTACTCAAATTTTTCTCACCTATACAAGCATATTTTATTTTGCTGATCAGTGATCTAAAATGCAAGTAACTATTAGTTGGTTTCACACTCGCTATAACAATCAGTGTTGCCAAATGTGTAGATTTATCTGTATTTCGCTTTTTAGTAAATTTTTCAATTCCATGAAATATTTTAAACCATTAGTAGCCAATTTGTTTTTTACTATACGTTGAAGTGACAAGATAATGCATGTCTTTATCCTTAATTTTATTTTTGGCTTGTCAACGTGTATGGAGGTGACTGTAAATTTACCCACAATCTCATCTCTATGGACAATCCAGCAAACAAACAACAGCCAGCAAATATTTAAATAAATAGGACGCTTTGTACCAAACATCACTGCAACAAAACATGCCACAAACTGTTTTCACATTGAATTTTATAATCCAATTTTTCACGCAACCACATAGAAACTGAAAGGCAAACAACGAAGACACCGTGAGGATAAGGAAAAAAATATTTGTGGCAAAAAGCATATACATATGTAATTACATAGAACAGCCACAAAAAGACGTATAGGAATACACTTTTTTTTTTTGCGATATGAACATTTATGTATAACAGCGTATAAAACAATTCAATTTTCTCTTTTTAAAGATGATGATACCGCAAAGTAGTGTTCAGCCACAAAATATTTACGTACGGAAAAATATCCAAAATGACAATTGTGGTGCTATTAGAAGAAGGGGGTCTAACGAATAAAAAAAGTATAAAGTCATACTAAAAGGGTACTTTGTAGAACAAAATAAATACACATTAAAGTCAGTGCGTGTGTGTGTTTGTTAGTAAACTGTATGTAACAAGCCTCATCAAATTATCCTTTATGTCATGTGAGACATTTTCAATTGAGTTCCTTCCTTGTTATTATTTATACACATTTCTCTTTTACATGCTCTTGGGATCTATTTAATTTAAAATAATTTTACGAGATTATATCTTTTATCGTTAGCTTGTCTAATATTCTTCACAAAAAAAGAGCCACAAAAAAACTTCTATGGCATTTATTTAAATATTTCATAAACCGTTAAATATTTTTTAAAAATGTTAATTTTCATATGGCAGCACTTGAAAGTGTCTTTTTTTTATTTAAAGACAGTGTATGAGAAAATGACAGCCTCAAAAAGATGATGAGGATAATCATGATTATGATAATGACGATGTTTTTATGCTGATGTGACATGTTTGAGTGGCGCAGGAAGTTATAATTTCATTTGCGGTAATTTGGAAAAAGGGTTTGAAAAAATTTTTAAATTTCAACTTCAATTGCATTTGATATTCAATTAACCGGCAGACACTTGTTTATAAAACACTGAAGAAAAATTTTCCAACGATTTCAAGTAAGCGGATCTTTGACTTTAAGTTGATCAGATATTATGTATTTCTCTAAGCAAAAAGATGCAATAATATTTCCTGTTATTAAAATTTAATGTACTCGTATGCTTAAACAAATTTTATTTGTATTAATGGAAACGTTTTTTATTTACATACATATATATTTTTTGCCAATCAATAAACTTTTATTTTTAAATGTATGTGGAATACATACCCTATAGGAACTCAAACCCATTTGTAAGTAACTTCAAACTGGTTTTTTAATAACCACAAATTTTTGATTAAGTGACTTTTTTCCTTGTCACCGACTCACTATTTTAACATAGGCATGTCATAGGCGGTAGTCAATTGGCCATCTCTGCATGACTTTTTAATTGACTACTAACTACTTATTTTTCAACCAATGTATAGTTAATTAATATTATAGTAAAAAAAAGATATATGTATATTTATATTATATAAATTATATATATATATATACATATATTCACTAAAAATAAAAATTCGTACATACATATATGTGCATAAATATATTCATACATACGAACCTCTCATAGAAAATCACCCTTATTCCAGTTGTCGACATCGACGTCAATTTAACACAATAGCAAAAAATGGGGCTGTTTACTCGTTCTCGAGAACAAGTTTGTGCTACTGACAATCTATTTCCGTTCCCTAAGGTCTAGAAAATAGCATAAACCTGTCAACAGGAGTCAGTTGTTTTCGAAAATGGGTACACAAGCCCCAATTTTTTGGTATTGTGCTAAAGTGACGTCGATGTCGACAGTTGGAATAAGGGTGAATATTATACATATTAAGTATTGAAATTATTTAGTTTTTTTCCACACAAACATTTGGCATTTGATTTCATGGCATGCTTCTTTTGATTTTATTATTTTCTTTTCATTTACTTATTTTGCTTTTATTTATTTCTTATGTGTGCTTCTATTCAATATGTTTGGTTGATGTCTGCATGAGATTTAAACCAAATTGTAGTCACTTGCAAAATAATTAATTTATAAGTTAGTGTTTTTTCTCAACTGATTATTTTATTTACTACAGGGTATAGTTACATAAAATTTTATTCAATTACAGTCGACTATTCGAATAATCTTTATCAAGAAATTAAAAAAAGTAAAACTTTGAATCAATAGCTGTTATCAGAAGGATTAACTTGTTTAACCACTTCAGGCAGAAATATATAGGAAAATTTTAAAAATATAGTCAACACAATAGCCAGCACAATGGGATCAACGTATTGGACCTAGAGATGCTAAACGGGAAATCCTGAGCCCGGAAATTCCGGGCTTTTCGGGACTATGGAAATCCCGGAGCCCGGGATTTTTTAATTTTAAAGCCCGGGATTTTCGGGATTATCTGAATCCCGATTTTTAGCATAAATAATGTTTTTGGTGGTCATCTTCTATATTAAAAATTATTAGAAACTCCTTGTTAAAATAAAAAATTTGCTTTAAATAAATATTTTCGTAGATAATATTAAATGGTATATATCCTTGGCAAATAATAATGGATTAAGTTGACATAAGTGCTTTTTCATTTTATTACATATTCTTATTCTCTTCTTCAAGATCTATCACTCAGCTAAATTTCAATTTTAAAATGTCATTAATATTAAAACTATACGCATTTATACTTTAGCTTAAGTCTTCATGGAAAATAATACATAAGCCATAACATCTAAACTCAACTTAATTTTTTTTTAAGGTAGCTTTAATATTATTAATATTAAAATGTTTGAGCATTAAAACTTGTATACATTTAAGTTCAATAACTTACAGCCCATTCAAAATATTCCTCATAAGAAAAAAACTTGTATTTAAATTTAATTTAATTTGAAAACTTATTTAAAAAATATCTATACATTATCTCAGGTTTTCCGCAATTTTCAATTTAATCTAAAGCGACTTACCATCAAAACAAATTATTTTGCATTTCAATATAATAGCTTAAGTGCACTTTAGTTTTTATTTTTCTGTCAATGGATTTTTTCATAACATCTTAACTAAAAAACAACGAATATAAATAAACTAATAATACGTTTTATTTTTTTTTTATAAAATTAACAGTTTTGTTCCAAGTAAATGTGCATCTTTTTCGGTGGCTAAAAATTTTATATAAAAACTAAACACAATTTAGACAATACCCTTAATATCTCGAAACAAGACATTTCGACTTAAGCCATTATTATTTATTGCCACAGATATATGGCGTTTTCTTTTCTAGGAAAAATGTTTGCATACATCGTTTTTTTCAATTAAAATTTGCAATTAAATGTCGGAGTTATATAAGTAACCTTAAAATATGCAAACAAAAAATTAATTGTTAAATCAAAATATTATAATTACTATAAAGACGCACATTTGTGCAAAATTTTTTCGGGATTTTGTAAGTCCCGAAAATCCCGGGATCCCGGTTCGGGATATCGAGACTCCATCACTAAATCCCGAAGCCTGGGATTTCAAAAAACCTGTCCCGATTAGCATCTCTAATAAGACCCAAGTGAGCTAGACCCCTAAAATTTTCATTCTTCACTAACAGCCTGTTAACCTAACCTAAGACAATAGCGAAGAGTATTTAAGTTAATCAAGAACATCAAATCAAAAATAATTAGATGACCGAATACCCTGTTTTGCTGATTACGAAACGAAGGCATTAGAATATAATATAATAGGGGCAAAAGATCTGGTCCAAAAACCGACACTGCGACACCAGATGGATTTGTGAATTAAGTTAAATCAATCTCTCTAAGACTCTCCTTATGAAAGTCAGTACCGATATTGGAGAAGCCCGGCTAATATCATCTGAACACAGGAACTCAGAATGAGTCACATAATACGATACACTCACAAAGAATGTGTGTCGTCGTCTCGTCATCTTCCAGGCATAAACGACTCACCCTTGTGTTGTGACAAACTTGGTTAGTTTTTCACAGAGGATAGCTCAGTTCAAAGTGACCAGAAAGAAAACCAGTAACAAGCTGTAAATTATTCCTGTTGAGGTTCAGGATGCCATTAAAATGCTGCATCAAAGCTTTGGCTTGCCTTAAATCAGAAGAAGACAGCCACATTTCCTTACCGGTCGAAGTATTATCTTCTTTGAGCAGAGATGTTACAGTCGACCGACTTACGCCAAAAACGGCTCTGGGCCCATAAAAGGAGCAGCAGATGACCTCTTGGCCAGGTCATCTGCTTTTTCATTCCCTGGATGACCTCCGTGGCCCCGTATCCATTAAATGGAAACCTTGTTCCGTATGGATAACTTTCGTAATGAGTCAATGCACTCTAAAACTAGCCTGGAACAGAATTCCCATGAAAGGAGAGACTTAAGAGCTGCGGTACTATCGGAAAAGATAGCTAGATGCGCACCTCTAATGCCCCTATTTAAATTAATTAAACTATGGCATTATGAGAAATAAACAGATCTTAACAAAGTAATCCGAAAAAAATACGATAAACTAAAATAAACTGGATACGCCAAAAGTGCAATGAGATGGAGGAAGTCTAGAAAACATAACCTGCACAAAAACCTTAAGGAAATGCCGGTATTAGCACTATTATAGTTGCTGATACAAATCAAATCGCATTCGATCGAAAACAAATCGGGAGGGATTGTATTCAATAGGAACCGACCACCGCTTCGCAATCTACATTGGTTAAAATTAACGGGGTGTTCGAGAGTTTAGGTTGGATGAGGTTAGGTTGACAAGACGGACTCCAATCAGTTTCGGATTACACTTACACCTTTATAGCATGTTGTGTGAAACACTTTTGGGGGGAAGTACTAAATAAGGAACCATAAAAACCGTTCTATCTTAGTCTGGTTAATCATTATACTTTCTTAGGATTTTCCTATCTAAATATCTAAGATATGCAATATCTGCTATATTGTACAGTAGGAAGATTTGTGTTTTAATTTTACTAAATGCTGTACAGTAACACAAGTAGTGTTCGAGAGTTTCATCATCTTCCTACCAAGCTCTTCGATAACACCCATGCGAAGCAGGTAATTTTGTAACTTTGTATGTCCTGTTATTATGCTAATCAAATTCCAAATTGTTGGCCTTTTCAAACTTAGAATCTATTTTGTCTCTTAACTTTTAGAATTGCCCCAAAGAATTTCGGTCACTCTTCAAACAGTAGAGTTCTATCAATCTCTGATGTGTTGTTGTATAGTACAAACGGACTATGTTTTTGAATTCTTGAAAAGGTGTGGCGTTTTCTATTGTGATGTTACTCAATGATCCCATTTTTGCAAGCCTAGCTAGTTCTTCGTTTCTAGAAACACCTTGATGTCCTGGAATCCATATTATCTCGATGTCTCTACAATACTTGCATGAGTTTATCTAATTTTTGCACTGAAGATCGCTTCAATATTGAACTTGTTAATTTCTTAAAGCTTTGATACGATTTCTAGCGTGTTTTCAGTGTGAATGGCTATAGCAGTATTTGGCAGGAGAAAGAATTTTCCTATGCTACGACTTATGTCGTAAAATCCTCTGCTCAAACGGTGTCCAATTTTTGAGCCGCCCGTGTAAACAATAGCTTTGGAGGTTATTCCTTATTATTGCTATTCTCTTCCATGTTGTTCGATAACAAAAGAACAAGTTATAAGTGGCATCAAATCTTCAAACGATAAAAAGTCACCGGGGCACGCGAACTACATTCTGAATTATTAAAACCCTTAGATGATAATAACATTATATATCTTTGATATAAACTACCATCATATATACTAAGATATTTCTTCCAGAAAAATACAAACAAATGAAAACATTAGACTGTTGGTAATGTTATTCAAACAATATCCAATATCCCCATCATATCCTATTATAAAAGAAAAAATTATGCAAACAGGGCACTCATAACTCTGAGTTTATTTTTTACACAGAGAAAACAGTGCCTACTAAATACCTCATAAAATAGAACAAAATTAATAAGAAATCTCTATGGTTTTTTTTTCAATAAGGAAATCTTATTAATTTCATAGAGAAAACCTTTTTGAAAAAATCAAGAAGAAATCTTGTAGTTTTTATGAGGTTATCTTATTGATTTTTTCAATAAAACAAATAAAAAAAAATTGCGTTTTTATTCTCTGTACTTATGTATTTTCATTTAAATGTTAATAGATGTTATTTATTTATACATACATGCATACACATTATGTTATTTTCTTAACTAACTTACTCACCAAGTATTGAACCAGCAAACTTCTACCTGATAGACAAGCAGCCAATCCGATATGCTAACAAGCAGCCTGAATAACAATTGAAATTATTGTGCATACATTCTTATACAAAAATGAAAAAGTTCATGAAAAAAATTGTCTCTATGTCTATTTATAGATATAAAAATAACAAGACACCTACTAAAATCAAGAAGAAACCCTTATTAAAAAAATCAATAAAGCAACCTAATAAAATCAAGAAAAAAGCCTTTAAAAATAAAAAAATAAGAAGGCAACATAATAAAATCAATAAGAAATCCCAATAGTTTACAGTTTATAGGAAAACCTAATATAATCAAGAAGTTTTATCTATGGATTGTTCTTTTGGTGCAAAAAATAACGGAAATTGAGTTAAAAAAGTTGTGAATAATAAGATTTCTTCTTGATTTTATGTGGTTTTCTTCTTGATAAAATTAATAAGATTTACCACATAAAACAATAATGAATCTCTATGAAAAAATCTTCGCTTCTTTCTGCTGGGATACCCCTTAGCCTAAAAACGGTTCATAGAGAAAATCTTATTGATTCTATGAGGCAGTTTTTTCTCGGTGTAAGAGCCCGTGCAAGCGGTTGTTTTAAACTGTAACAGCCGGATTTTTAAAAACTATTAAAGCTTTATAAAGGGTTTTTAATATAAATTTTCACACAAAATTTTTCTTATTAAGCCTTTATAAAGCCTTAAAAATTTTTATAAATAAGGCTGTAAGTCCTTACGGCTGCTCCAAATATTGTATATTATAAAACTTTAAACAAGATTTGATGCTCACAAAATGGCGGACTTTACTACGAGTAATTCATATTTTCTTTATCAATTGACCTCATTTGAATATTTTACATTTTTCCACTTTTAGCTTAAATTAGACGTGACATAGCCATAATGCCATGGCCATAAACAAACCAAAATTCAATTGCTTTCTATGGTGATAGTGGGAGAGACTCGCCATAACGCGATAACTCTCACCATAGAAACCAATTGAATTTTAGTTTGGTTATGGCTATGGCATTATGGCTATGCCACGTCTAATTTAAGCTTTTAAGAGAGCCACAAAATATCAAAAACAAAACTACTTCGAAATGTTAGCGGAAATGACAATTCACAAATGTTTACCAATTGTTGAAATACAATGAATTTTTAATTACCCAAAAATAAAATTTTATTGTTCAGCAGCAGCCCAGAAAGATTGTAACAGAAATTAACAGTTGATCGATCAGTCAAAAGAACAAATGAAAAATATTTTCCTAGCCAGCAAATAAATTGAACAATAATTTATCAAATTGAAAAAAAGAAAAAAAAATTGAATTGAACATTATGTCGGCTTATTTGTGCTCGCATCACTCATTTGAAGAGACACCCACTGCCACCCCTTTTTTGAAGAAATAAAATAAAAAAAAAAATAAAACGCCTGGAAGAAATATTGCTCCAGAGCGGATGGTGATCATTATTCTTTCTTTGTATATCATTGTTTAATTATTTTTAAAGTTCTTCACGTTTGCTAAACAAAAACACACGGGACTCCCGGAATGGCTGCTCAAGTAAATTGAAAAAGCACTTGGAAAACACTTAACATCTGTGGTTTGTTATCGTTACTCTGCGGATGGCCCTGCCTGCCTGCCTGTGCGAGGCTGCATAAAGAAAACATGCTGAAAATGCTGATGTTGTCTAGGTGTTGTTTACATAGAAATATCAACTTAAAAGCTTATTATTTCTACGAAAGGGAAGTGTACAAACATGTTTGTGAGTACGAGTATTTCGAAAGCCTATAAAAACAATTGATCTAAGTGATGATCACAATAGTGACATTAGAATTTATTATTTCAAAATAAAACTCAAAAACTTCCCTTGAAATGTGTATATTAATGAAAGAGTAAGAAAAATTAAAAAAAAACATGTAATTCTAAATACTTTAACAAATGCAAAGAAACAAGAGTAAAGGAAAATATCTAAAAGTTTTTAATTAAATTTATAAAAAGAAAATATGGCTTGTAAATGAAATTTTAAATTGATTTTGAAACCTCAACAATTTTGTGCTTTTTGCATTAGATTCTAATTAAATACATACAAACGACAGCAATTCTCAATATAAAGTTCAACAAACAGGAGTCTGCAAATGGCTCAATTGAAAAGTCAACAAAATAAAACTTGGATTTACTGCTGAAAGTAAAGAGTTCATAATATAAGTTTAACTTGTCTGAAAATCATAAGAAAATTGCATGTGCGAGCTTAAAATGACAATAAAGACAAACTTTTTGTATTTTCTTAAAAAATCAAAAAGAAAATATTTCAATAAATTTTTTATCGTACTACGTGGCAATGCTTTGATATCTTTTGAAAATTTCCATGCAAATTGATATTGATGTGACCACAGGAATTTTGTTTTATAACGTCATTTGTTTAAACATACCCAATCATCAATAAGTAAACAAGCCTTCATATGCACTTGTGATTGAATAAATAAATACCCTGCAGTCAGACTGGGGCCAAATGTCTCTATGTCAACACTAAATTTCTAGTAGTAGGTACATTGTCTACAATTTCTTTTCTATTCGTCAGTATAAAAGAAAGAGAGACAACAAATGTGGTCTATTTCTGGTGGCTTTTGCAACAACTTGTCAATATTCATATAATTGTATGTACGTAAGGTATAGAAATTTACCACTAAATGTCTGGTTGGTATGTCTCCATGTTCCCATAAGAACTATGTATTCACTACCTAGTCAATTGTTTTAGTGTTACTAGTAGATTTTCAATGACAAGCACATGCTAAATGTCACCATCGACATTTCCTTCAGGGTACATACACACACACACATATGCATACACCCAAGCATAAAATCATACACACATGACACTCCTTCCTTTAAACATTTATACTGTTGGTATGCGATAGAGAGAGCTCTCCTTTTAAAGTCCTGCATCCCCCTTTTCGGATGATTTTAACTAAAGTAAACACAAATATTCGTATCTGCTGGTACAAGTACATACAAGTGATTTTAATCCTTTTGCAATAGAATTTACATTTAACCAGCTTAAATAAACACATTGAATCATACAGACACAAGACTTCATCGCTTGCATGTTGGCAGGGATGGCACAGTGTTGACAATATTCGACAAATCAAAAACGCTTTAAAGAACTACACATAACTGCTCAATTCACCACCTATTGACGGAGACATCAATAAGTGATGATTTCCTGAAAAACAATGTTTATAAACAAATGTTTATATACAAATCACCAACAACGTTTGTACGGCCTACGACTCCGAAAATAGGCATTGGTGGATCTTCCCTATACGGATATAGTAATCCATTTAACAAACATGCTCATCGTGTTACTTGGAAAAAATAATGTCTAATCATTTATAACATATCAGTAGAATTTAGTACGTAAATTGTGCATAATTTCCCAAACAATTTCACTTCAACTTGCACTATGGCTTATATTATATTATACTAGGTTGGGTAAGCAGGCTGCTGGCAAGGAAAAGCGGAAAATTAGAGTTCAGCTCACGTGGGTCTATTACAATGATCCCTTTGCGCTGCGTGTAAGTAGAAAATATGGAAGAGGGTGGAAAGGGCATCAGTAGAAAAAATATATTTATTTTAGAGGAGGTGAGAGTGGGTCAAACAAATTAGCTAGGAGGAGTGTCAGAGGCTATACCAGCCACTGTTCCTAATATAAAGTCTCAAGTTTTTGAGCTCAATTTCTGATATCTCGGGTAGTTTGCCGAAGGATACTCAGCCAAGGAAGTGCAGACGGATATCCTCCAGAGCGAGACAAAAACATCTCCCTCATCATTATATGGGAGACCCATACGTTTAACATGGTTTTTGAAGACAAAGTGACCTGTCAACGTGGCCACGAGGTTCCTCAAGGGCTTCCTATTCAAGTTCATGAGATTTTTCGTTCTATGGGAATGTAGGCAAGGCCAGAGGGTTCTCGCTATTGCATAGGTGAGCTCACTGCACCATCTGATTTGAGCTAATTTAAGAAAGGTAACATCGAAACATCGCCAGGAGGATGAGAGTGGGAGATCACAGAGATTGTCAACATCGACCTGTCTTAGCAGGATTCCTCTCTTTGCCACGTCATCCGCAACTTTGTTGCCTGAAATAGTCCCGTGTCCACGCACCCAGCTTATTAAGATATTTGAGTGCTGCGCGAGTCAATCCAGGGCTTTGGGACATTCTTTTACGAGATGAGATGTGGTATACATACCTATGAGAGACTTTATGGCAGTAATAATATGGATATCTCTGTTTCAAATCCGATAGAACCATAGCCAGTTTATCGCTCTTTTAATGGCAGATAACTCTGGTTCGTCCGGGAGTATGAAGGACATTTCAATTCCGTATTCCGGAATATTAACGCCCCCCCTCTCTTTTGGAACCGTCTGTGAAAACCAATACGGATCCGTTCAGTGGGGAAAACCTTTCTGACCATGAAATTTGAAAGTTCCTATTTAAGTAATTTTCTCTATTTTTATTAAGCTTAAGGTCTCTTGGATTTTTTAATTTAATTTTTTTTTTTATATATTTTTCGATATTTCGCCACTCCTTTGTGTGGCTTTGTCACACAAAAAAAAAAATTAAATTAAAAAATCCAAGAGACCTTAAGCTTAATAAAAATAGAGAAAATTATAATAAAAAGAGGTCAAAATATTAGAAGAATTATGTTCCTATTTAAGTAAAGTTTCAGGGTGCAGTAGGCAATAAGATCCGGTATATTATCTATTATATTTAAAATGCTTGCATGACCCCATGCGCCTATTACGTTTAGTCTAACGTCGGTACGTAGAGCTAGTTTTCTAGCCGTTAAGTCCACTGTAAGCCAACCCAACATAGCCAAGAGTGCTTTTGTTGGCGTGGATTTTAGAGCTCCTCTTAGCATAAGTGTTATACTAAAATTGTACTAAAATTTCACTAGATAGACTCCCTCCTAGGCTATCGCCATATATAGTTCGTTTGATAGAAAGTATGAGATTTATTTCCGATCCCGGGCACTTGGAAGGCAGTCACGTAAATATTATCAGTTCCTCTCTACATATTTAGGTTATGTTTATAGAATGTTCTTTACGCTTAACAAATTTTACATGTCTAATAAACAAAACAATTTCTGGGAGTTTTTATGATGCAAATGCACACAATTACTATTTTTGGTCAGAAAAGTTTAAGGCTAGATTATTTTAGGTTAGATTGCCGAGAGGAGTTATATTACGCTTATGTCAGGGGACATGCACAAAAGCCAGTATAAGCTTCACCACACACCTTCATATGAACTCAGTGTTATCTACGTAGGCCCTCAAAATTTTCCAATCAATACTTTTATGCGGGTTATGTCCGCTAAAGTACCATCCCCAAAATCTCAGCTGGGCGAAACCTGGACAAAGGAAGTCATCCATTATGTCGGTACAGTCCATACATGTCCTACAATCATGGCATCCGATAAAAGGGCCCTTGTAGGTTAGAGTGCCCCGTTAAGACGACAGTCAACTTTCCTAGTTCGAGCTTGTTTAGTTTCAACAGCCCCCTTGTTTTGTATTCTTCCCGGTCGCCCACAAAGAACCTTGATTATATTATCCACAACATCACTATTCCATTGTGTCCTGTTGGCCATTTTCGCAAAGTTTTGTAACTCTTCGCTGCTTTGAAAGGCTTTGCATTAATAAGAGTTGGTGTCTGTAATGTTCTGGCCTTTTTCGCTAGCGCATTCGCACGCTCATTTCAGATTACGCATCCATATAAGACGAATTTTGCCATGTACTGCATAATTGTTAATCACATTCTTCCAATCTAGTTGCCACACTGATGCATTCTAAAACCTCTGTGAAGTGTTTTAAATTTAGCAAAAATTTGCGTTTTGAATTGCCATTGTGAGATCACCAGAAAAACACAATTTTAATTTGTTTATTAGAAAGTACGTTTTTCAGTTTGCTAACGATTTATTTTTATATTCTATTAACGAGCATGATTGACCTATTGAGAACACTGGTTTTCTTAACGGTTGTCAAATCCTATTAAGAAAGTCCTAAATTGAAATTGTAATTTGTTTCCCCAAGAACTGCGAAAAAGTAATTTAGACAAATTAACAACTAAATTTGCAACAGCATTCAATTGCAAAGTCCTACAAAAACAATGACATACATATTCAGTTAGATAAATATACTCGTACATAAGCACATACATATGAACACATTTATATAAATACCTGTTCAATATATAGACAGAAGAAATGGCTATGCCAAACCCAGTCTGTACAACCCAACAGCTTAAAAAAATTAAAACACTCTTAGCGCAAAAGAAGAACAAGTCTAAAAGGAAGAAAAAGGGCCCTACACTCAATGAGTGAAAATACTGAAAATATAAGGGTTGACTACAAAACCGAAGGCCCTGGGTTCGAGTCCGGTCACCGTTCATTAAATAACACCACGCATTTTTCTGATGGACATTAGTGTCCCTTTGTGACAGTTGTTGCAGGAAAGTTCAAGTGATAAAGGCTAAGACACTCGTCACTGAACTACATCGACTTCAGCGGATACTAATTCTAATGTAATATCAGAGCGCCCACCTTCTTCGGTATTCTGTAGCAGAATTTTTACCGAAGTAAAATAACCTATAAATAAAATGGCTAATACACATAGCTTTGAAAATATAATACGCCTCATTGACACCAGAGGCGCTGCAACACTGCCTTATAACGCGCAAAAAGCAAAGTTGTAAC